>JARHVA010003837.1:1572500-1812073 GCA_037957365.1 Torreya grandis
TAATTTGCAAATCATTCTAACCAACAACTTGACTTAGCTTTTTTTCAAAAATTATTCTAATGTTTGTTTTTAGCTAGACCTATCCAAATCACCTAAATTTTATACTATCATATATAATTATGTATTCTTGGTGCACCTATCTTATGGAAAATATAGCTAAAGTTTTCAATACACAAGTTTGATTTATATCTCTAGGTTTAAAAAACATATATACAATTTATTCACAAAAGTACAAGTTTTGAATATAAAGAAAACATACATACAATTCATTCACTATATTTTTGAGATATAACAATCGTGAATGAAAATTCTCCTTATACTTGGTAATTTCCTCCTAGTCTGACCTATTTTTTAAGAAATGGCTTTCTCAAGGCTACTCTCTGTATACACATAATATTTTTAACTTTTATTGATTATTGACACTTTATATCTTGCAAGAACCTATTGAGTCTCAATATATCTAAGTACATGCCTTAATGAGTGCATCGAGAAAGGGGTGGGTAGACCATTGGTGATTTTTAAGATTGCTATCCCTTTTACCACTTGCTATCTACACACTCATCTCCTAAAAACATTTACCCTAAGATTATTCTTCTTAGCCTTACCCATTCTAGTAATTTTCCTCTTTCCATCCTCCTTTTCTTTCCTTAATTCCCTTTTAGACAATTAACTATACTAGGTCAATTAGGTTGACCTTGTACAGTCTAGGGATATTTTTCACTTTTTGGGTTTGTTAGCTTTTTGATTGACCTAGCTCAAACCTAGTGAAATGTCCTAAAAAACATATCGGGTCGACTAGATCAACCCTATACAACTGACATTTATGAGAAGATTTAGGGTAAGATTTGCCTATATATACAAGTTCATTTCCAACTATTTGTAAGAAGAGAATTGAAGAAGAATAAGTGCAAATGAACATCTACTTATTAAACATTCTATTTGAGGAATAAAGCTTAGGGTTCCATACTTTCTTTGGAGATATGAATCTTATCCTGTGGAGAAGTCTTTTGGATGTATAGATAGGCTGTGTAGCCTATAGATGATTTGTCTTTTTTATCCTTACATACTACAACAATCTCTTAAGAATCACCTTGGCTAAGGGGGAGATTAAGGTTCGATAGGTTCATCTTCAAAGGTAAGTATTCCTAACTTTATTTCTCCTTTGTAAGAGTAGATAGATAATGCAATTATGCTTCTTTCTTCCATGCATTAGGATTACATATACATTGATGTCAGTATATGTCTTTTATGCATGTTTAGTTTAGGTTGTTTTGTTTTTAACCCCCACTTTGTGTCACAAGATTTGGTGTGCACTAGATTAGATTTACTTTCTTGTTTATTATAATATATTGAACATTAAACCTAGGAATCTTTTAGGGTTGTGTGATTGTGTTAGATTGTAGGTTTTGAAACCCTTCTTAGCATGGCATATTATGACAAGTGATCCACTAATTGGGTATAGTAGATCCCCATATTGGTCAAGCCCCCACTTAAAAAATGCATCCCAATTTAGAAGTGTAGGTATTCTCTATCTTCTCTGATCCAGGACTGATTTATAGACATGATGCATTTCTAAGTGCATACATTTTAGTGAACCCAATGTGAACTAACCCTTGTAGAATCTGTTCATCTTATTTAATTTATTTAATTATTTCATCAGTATTTTTATCATATATTTGCCATATTGGATCAAATTTTTTGACCTAGTATCTAACTTCTATGTATAGGTTTTCAGGTATAGGCTACTAGATTAATCTTATTGACCTAGTACAATTTTTTAGATTTCTAGATATCTAGTCCAAACTACTAGGTTGAACCAATCAACCCTATACATTTTTAGGCATCTAATATAGACTACTAGGTTAACCCATTCAACCCTATACATTTTCAAGAATCCAATACATACTACTATATTGACCCAATCGACCTTGTATATTTCAAGCACTCGACAACAAGTTTTTTAAAGCTTGATTGACCTAGTTGACCTAGTTAGCAGAATTTATAAGCATATATCAGGGTTCTTGGACAAAAATATTCATTATTTGCATATTTTATCCATCAAGGTTCCTTTCTATCTCTCTTTACCTTTATTTATAGTCTTTACTTTCATAGTTTGCAATCTTTAAAAATGCCCTTGCATAATAAATTAGATTGACACTACCGACCTAGTTCTATGTTCTATGTGCTATCTGGATAACTAGGTCAACTCTACCAACCCTATTCATTTTCAGACCTTGATTTCATGGTACAATTTCGAACTTATCAACTCTTTTATATATTTTGTGCATACATTATTGAACATATCAATATTGTACATTGTTTCAAAGTTAGAATTAACCTTATATGCTAGTAATTAGTTCTCACTTTCTTTTCTTGTTGCTTGCATGTTTAGAATAGATCACATAGTTTAATTAAGTGTTCTTTAATTAGGTATTTAGTTCACTATTTTTTATTTTATGCACACATGGCCAAATCACATAATCTAAACAAACGTTTTAACATTTGTCTATCCAAGGCCAACCTACTTGGATTTCATCAGCAAGGGGGAAGCCAAATTGATACTTTGGTCAAGTGTAAATCATGATTAATGGTATATTTTGGATAAGCACCCAACATCCTTATCAATTTAGTGTGTGAAGTGAGGGGTAGGCCCTAATACCAAGCTTGTATCATTGCCACTATAGTCCCTTTTAACCCAAACTACCTGAAACCATCTTTAGATTGCCATTCTAGTTCCTTACTTATAGACAACTTCCCATCACATTTAAAGTCATATATTAACAATGTAATAAATATTCAAGTTGACCAATTAGTTATCTCTTTACTTTCCAATTTGATTGCATATTCTTTGATCAATTATATTTTGTATTGTAAAAGCTTGCATTAGTCAGCATTGGTGTAAGGTTTTATGTTGTGTGCTTCAATTAGATTCGCCAACATTAATCCAATTAACTGTTTGTTTCCTTTATATCATTTCTTTTCAAATTAATTACAAAATTTGTCTTGTTTAAGTTCACAAATCTATCATTAGTTTCTAAATTTCTCTCTTTGTTGTACTAGGTTGACCCAGTCGACCATGTACCTTTTCCATCCTCTATTCATTATATTGGATCCACATAATTAACCTTGTATAGTTTGTACACCCTATTTCATCTTTTTCCAATCCCTTTTTACTGTACTGTATCAATCTAGTCAACCTTATATAGTTTGCAAACCCTATTTTTGTGATAGGTCTACCTAGCTGACCCTATATAGTTTTTGTCATTCCCTATTTTATTGCTTTATCATCTCTCTTTCTTGACCTTCATCATGGAATTTCTATTTGATTACAACACTGAGTTGAAATCAACAGATATGATGATTTTTACCAACCCTCATAACATCTCTCATAGATAGATTAGGGATCTTCTCTTGGATGTTAGTAATGTTCATATTACCACTCGCACAATGAACTATGAGACCCCTCCTAATACATCTTTATAGTGTAATCCTCTTTTCTCATTAGAAAACCAACCTGAATTAGAGTATACCTCCAAAATGATCTTTCTTTATCTTTGAGTTTCCTCAACATCAAGGAAAGGATCCTTCTGCCATTTACAATCTTATGATTAGTGGTCAAGTTGAAGATCCTAATTCACCTACTGCTACATTCTCAACTAGATTTGGGGGTACCACTTTATTTGACTCTCAGCCTCTTCTTTAGATTATGAACCCTTCTCATATCATGACCTCTTCTTATCTTACTTCTTCCACCTCTATTCCTAGTAAATCCACTAATTTGGTAGGTTCTACATTTAGTGGGCCTCTCATAAGTTCCATTATCATTAATCCTCCACTAGTGCTTCATTTGATACCCAAGGTAATCATGCTACTAGTGCTTTGTTTTATCAACTATTCACTAGTCCATCTTTTTCTACACAAGAAAATTTTGCCACTAATGCCTCACATTATCATAGTTCCTCTCAAGCTCCTACTAACACCAATAGTGGTACCCAAGCCATAGACACAAACTCTAATGCTTCTCACAATGCTAATCAAACACATCAACTATTGTTACAGATACTCAATCAAATGAATACCTTCAAGCTCTTAACACAAATAAAATGATGAGAATGTAAAACCACCTTCTTCATCTTCAATATCATCCTTAACTAATAGCTTGGGGCATATATAACCAAAATGTTCCCCCTCCTCCTCTTCAAGATTCTCAAATCAATCTCATTCCTTAACCTCCTTTGATCAATAAAACCATTAAGCATCTCCAAAATTAACATCTCACTAATCAAATTGCTAACATTGATATTAGAGGTATCAAAACTATAATTTCTTATAATGTATCAACTGATCCCACCCTTCATCCTAAAACATTTGAAAATATTTATAAATATTGGGTCAAATTGAATACCTTTATCGCTACCAAAATCTTAGCCAAAACTCTCATAGGTGATGCCTTGGATTGGTACAACCAACTCAGAACTCATTCCATTACTATTTTGGAGGATTTAGTGAATGCTTTAGTTCAAGAATTCCAAACTAGTGATCTTCTTGACAACACTTTGGCTCACTTCATAAATTATAAACAACTCAAAAATGAAACTACTCAAGCCTTCATTAAAAGGTGGAAAACTTTGTCAAACAAATATGAACATAACATGGTTGATGACAATATTTTCCATCTCTTTACCAATGACATTTCCCCTAAACTTCAATATTGAGTTCCGACTCTCTCTCTATGTACCTTAGAGGAGGCTATTGACAAAGCCAAATGACAAGACTTCCTTATGCATCAATTCAAGTCACCCCAACCTTCTGCAGGTCCTCATCTCTTTCTTAAGAAAAAATTAAAATGTTACCAATGATGGTGTTATCGATTATTATGGCACCATTCACAATGTTCAAGCTATCATTACTACCCCTTCTTCTAAACCAACTCCCCCTTCTCAATAATATACCAATCCTCACTTATATTCACCAAACAACATTAATGTTCATAAAACTCTATCCTTAGATGAATTCCTTTAGTTTTTACCTAGGCATCTTATATAAGATCTTGACCCTACTCGACCTATTAAATCTTGGTATAATCCTATCAAGTTTTGCTGGTTTCATGCTAGTTGGGGTCATTCTCATGAGACATGTAGACAACTTCATAATTTAGCTATGGATTCTCTTCGTGGTCCTAATTTTGATCATGATTCTATCATTAGAAAGCATCAACAAGCTTATGAAATTGCTTTCAAATATTATAAAACACATGATAAAAATCAAGCCTTAAATCAAGAAAATGCTCATTTAGCTATCTATAAAGATCCTCTTCCTAATCATCAACCTATTCAACATAATCAAGACAAAGCCACCCCTTCCACCAATAATTTTGAAAGTCTTATTGAATCCACTTCTGAAGAGAATGTGGTTAACATTACTAATATGTGAAGGGTGGTTACTTTTATCGATTCTCAACCTATCTACATTCCTTTATCTAGAACATATCATGTTGTAGACACTAAAAAATTGAACACTTAAATTTTTTGATGACTAAACACCTAATGACCCTCTAAACCTTATTAAACCTTAACCAACCCCTCAACCTAACCAAATCACTATTCTCCTACTCACATAGTACTATTCAAAAATAATATTTGAAATTACTATTCACTATAACTATTCATGATGACATGACAAGTGACATGGAAAGTTACATGGATGATGATTTGGGAGGTGATATGGAAAGTGATATGTCTTAGAAGTGAGGTGGCTTGATGTGGGACATCATACCCAACCTGGGACCCTTTCCCAAGGTGCTTAATGATCTCATTTAAGCATCACAAGGGTCCCCCTTGAAAAATAGTGAATTTCCCCTTTAGAAAAAATCATTCAACATATATTTTTTATTCACACATGAAAGTGGCCTTAAAAATGGGATACCCACCTCTTTAGTGCTTTGTGAAAGATAAAGTGCACTATATCCACCCATTTTTGACCTTTTAACCCAAATGGGAGACCCATGATCAAGGTAGGAATCTTACCACCCTCATATTTTGAATCATTCATGCACCCACATGGATAATGGTGCAAAATTTTATGGGGCATCTCTTTAAGTTCTTGGATGAAGACAATAAAGGGTGGTGAAAAATATTTTAGCCTTATTTAGGTCCATGAGCATGATTCCCATTCAAAATTGAACTCATCTGCAAGGTGAGAGACACAACCAACCCAAATGGGAGACCCATGATCAAGGTGAAAATCCCACCACCCTCATATTTTGACTCATTCATGAAACCACATAAAAAATGGTGAATTTTTTTTTGGGGAATCTATTTAAGTGCTTGGATGAGGAAAATAAAGGATGGTGAAAAGTCTTTTGGCCTCATTTAGACTCATGTGCATGATTTCCATTCAAAATTAGACTCATGTGCAAGGTGGGAGACACACCAACCCAAATGGAAGACCCATAATCAAGGTGGAAATACCACCAATCTTATATTTTTACTCATTTATGCACCACATGGGAAATGGTGCCATACTTCTACTTTCCCTTTTTTGGCATGGTTCTTGACAACAAATGTTATAAATACCCCCCTCTTCTTCACCCAAGGTTAAGTTGGAAGTTAGTATTTAGTTATTAACATATTGTTGTAGGTCTTTGAAGGAGGTCATAATTTTTGAGGTCATCCACATCTTGGAGGAAAAGAATTCAAATCAATGAAGCTCTACTGAAATTGCCACGAGATTCCTTCATCACATCATCGACAACATCAACCACATCAACGAGCCTCAAGGTAACCTTATTAATTTTTTTATTTAAGTTATTTAATTAAGTCATTCATTTTATTACCTTGAAATTTAAATATTAATCCAATTTACATCTTGATCCATTGACCTCCTTTACCACCTTTTCTATTATAATTCCATTTACCTCCTTTGCCCTCTTTGCATGCACCTTTGCTCCCTTTACTCTCTCTGCTCCCTCATATTTTTGCTACCCTAGTTAATTTCTATCTTATATTTTAAAAAAATCCATAATTATCATTTTATTATCTCAATAAATCCTAACCAAACCATTATTTTGACCCTTATAAAATTATCAAACCCAAACCACAACCTTTCCTTAACCAATTTTCATCATTAGTATAATCAAACTAGTTTCTTCATTTTGGTTAACTTAGTAAAGCATATAATTTTATCAATTAATTTTTTATAATTTTATATATTTTATTTTAGTTTTAAATTCATTTATTTCAAATACATTTCTTTTATCATTTCTACTTAAGTGTTTTAGAGAAGGTGGATTGACAGCCTCCTAGAAAACTTTCACTTTTAGAATCTAGCTCATGCTAGGAAATCCACCCATCTACTTGTATAAAAAAAAACTTTATTTTAGTGTTTTATTATTTTTGGGTCATCCTCCTAATATAATGAAGATATATCCATAATCACTTAGATTCAACGCATGCACATTCAATAGGTATTCTTCCACACCCTTCTTAACTAGTTTCTTCTTTTCATAGTTAAAAAAAGCAAAAATTAGATAGAAACATTTTGACACACCCGGTGGGACCCTTGAATTTTATTGGCTTATTATATGTTTTATACATTTATAATTACATTATTTAAATTCATTTAGTTTAAATCTTATAAAATTAAGCTTCTTTGTTTACAAAAAATAGGGGAAAAAAAAGAGTTTTAGTTGCATTTTTTGAAAAAATTAAATTTTATAACATTTCTAAAAAGAAAGAAAAGAGCATTTATCCTAAGATTAGGATTGAATTTTCATGTTGAATTTAGGTGAATTTTAGTTGTTCTTGTATTCATTTAAATAAAAAAATATATTTTAGTTAAAATTGAGTGCGTCCATTAACTACTTACTTGATTTTAGCTCACCTAGTTTAATTAAAAGCATAATGAATTAATCATAGTTCACGAATATTACACAAACCAAATAACTTACACAAAAAAACATAAAAAAACATTTCATACAAGGCTTGATTATGATTTCATCACCTAACAGATCACCTTACCCTTTCCAAATTATCATACTTGGATTTAACCATCGAGGGGATAACCAACTCAGTTCTCTAGCTGAGTAAAAACTTTGGAAATTGATATATATTATTTAAGCACCTGTACTAGCTGTGGGATTATGACGTGAGGGGAGAAAGCCCCAAGTACTAGGACATGTAATCAAACCAATACAGACTTATATTGGGTGCCTAAACATAACCCAAAACCAAAAATAGACTACATTGTTTAGGACCTATTCAAACCATTCCTCTTCACACTTTTCTAAGGCATAATCCAAAAGAGAGATTAAAAAGAATCCTAGGATTTAATGTACTCTTAGTGAATGAATTTTTTACCTTGAGTCTTTTATTTTTTTATTTTAGGTGTGAGAACATATCATCCTTTTCTTATTTTCTCGTATAGTTCAATTGTTAACAACAAAAAAACCTCAAGGAACAAAATCCACCACCAAATCAACTATCATTAACTTCCACCTCTTCATCCATGGAACACATTTTTGAATACACATACTCCATTCACTCTCTGAGAAGTTCTAATTGAGTAGTCCCAGGAGATGTAAATTTTTCCACTTTCATAAAAAACAATCGTGTAACTTTACAACACTACCTAAGAACCATGTCTTACCAAATCTTGATTTCAACCCACCCATAGATCCACCTTATGGCATGACTCTCCACTTCATGGGGAATACCTACACTACCATAGGAACTAATCAACCTTTAGTTTCCCAAACATTATCATCAACAACTCCCTCAAAACTAACCCACCAACCCAAACTACCACTGCCCTTATACCTCTTAATAATCACTCCCATAAAATAGGAGTGCCTACCTCTAGTGATACCCATCTTACTATAGTTACCTCAAATCCATAGAAAAATACTCAAATTCCAAGCCTTGTGGTATCCATACCCTCCATGTTACCACTAATTAGCACAAGAGTCACCACCCTTCCATCAATGGCTAATTCAACCACTACTTCGACCTAACATGTAACCTTTAGCTATCTTCATAACCCACAAGGGCACATGCCTGCTATCCAACCACCCACCTATACCCAACCATTAACATCCACATACCACTATATATCTTCCTTCCAACCTTTAATGACCACATACCAATATGTGGAGTCATCTCAGCCATCTACTATCTATTCACACATTGCCCAACGTCAACAAAACATACCATATAACTATGCATCCCAACAACCTTAAGAAAACTTCATGAATTTGATCATAGATAAGATGACTACCCTTGATTTATCCATATTTGAAGCCCATAATATCTTATCCTATGATCAAATTTGTAATGATCCTTTCACCCTTTAGTCCCCATCTGGACCATGAGAACTTTCAAAATTTACCAAGTTTAATAGTAAAGAAGACCCTCAACAACATTTAAGAGCATTTAGGCATTCATGCTACTTGATTGACCATGATGACACTCTTCTCCTCCATACCTTTCCTGTGTCATTATCTAGACCAGCATTGGATTGATATAGTGCCATACCCAAACATTCCATCCTCTCTTTCACCCAATTATCCCAAAAATTTTTAGATCACTATATCCAAGAAATTTTATATTATCAATCTCTACTCCATTTGGCAATTTTAAGATAAATCTATTACCAATTTTATGGCTCATTAGAGGAGCGTAATCAACCAACTTTACTTTTCAATGCCAAATTGGGCCAATCACTAAATGCCAAAGAAATTTGGGACTTCTCCTCTTTCTTCCAAGACCACAACATAGAATTCTCTTGGTCTTATAGTGGTATGTCCAGGATTGACCCCACCATTTCTACCCATAACATAGTCACTCATCGTGATTCTAAGCTTATTAAATAGAAAATTCAATGCATTCATCCTTGCATATCCCTTTTCATTAAAGAAGATATTTAATGTCTCCTATCTATAAAATTCATCCAAGCCATTGAATACCCCCAATGGTTCTCAAATATTTACCTATCATCAAAGTCATTGGGGGTCTATACATTTGTGTGGACTTTTGTGACCTTAACCTTACCTATCCCAAGGATGAATTCCTCTACCTAACATTGACTAGCTTGTTTATCTTACAACCAATCACAAGATGTTATCTCTCATGGATGGGTTTTTGAGCTATAATTAGATCTTGATTGCTCCTAAAGATCAACACAAAACTACCTCTACCACCCCTTAGGGAACTTTTTGCTATAGAGTCATGCCTTTCAGGTTAAAGAATGTTGGGGCAACCTACCAATGTTACATGACTTATATCTTCCATGATATCATCTATAATATTGTAGAAGACTATGTGGATGACCTTCTCAAGAAATCAAAACTCCAAATAGATCACTTGACTATTCTTAGTATCATATTTGAATGCCTCATCCATTATCATGCTCACCTTAATTCTAAAAAATGCATTTTTGGGGTCCTTTTAGGAAAGCTTCTTGGATTTATCTTCTCCCCTCATAGAATTGAAGTAGACCTTGCTAAAGTCAGAGAAATTTTGGACATGTCTCCTCCAACCAACCTTAAGCAGCTCCATAGCCTACAAGGAAAACTTCAATCCATTCACCATTTTATTTCCCAACTTTTAGACCGGTGCTAAACTTTCTATCACCTTTTGAAGAAGGATGTCTCTTTCAAATGGAATAAAAATTATCAAAAGGCCTTTGATTCACTCAAATAGTACCTTTTGTCACCACCTATCCTCACCCCTCCTAAAGATGACCACCCTTTTTACCTCTATATCTCTACCACTAACCATTTAATAGGGGCAATGTTGGCTCATCAAAATGAAAAACATAAAGAGCAAGCCATATACTACATTAGCTACATGCTTGTAGAAACAAAACTCAATATACATATACTGATAAACTTTGATTAGCATTGACCTTCATGGCCACCAAACTCTTCCACTACCTTCTTAACCATAAAACCTATGTCATAACTAATATCGACCTACTCAAATACATTCACTCTAAACCATAACAAAATTAGCATATGGATAAGTGGCTCATGCTCTTAGCTAAATTTGACCTTGAATTACTCTAGCAGAAGTTGATTAAAGGGTAGGTCATTGTCAAGTAATTGGTCAAAGATCCTTTACAAAACAACCAATCACCTCCTCTTGCCTTTCTAGATGAGTCTATCATGACTCTTTTTCAAGAGGATGGCATAACTTACCAAATGACCATGTTATTCGATGGCTCAAAGTGCGAACATGGAGGGGGTGTTAGAGTTATTCTCATTACTCTTGATGGCAAACCCCTTATTCTATCCTTCAAACTTGACTTTGAATGCACCAATAATATGGATGATTATGAAGCCCTAGTAATAGGTCTCTGAACTACTCTAACCTTAGGAATTAAGACAATCCATGTCTTTGGTGATTCCTAGCTTGTGGTCAACTAAGTCAATGGATCCTATTAGTGTAAGAATGATGTATTGAAAAAATATAAACTTTTAGTTGATAAACTCTTAACATCATTCAAACATTACTTGGTCTAATCCATTCCCTGATCTACCAATAAATTCATAGATATAATGGCCTACCTTGCTTCCCAGATCCCTTATTAGATTTCCAATTCCAAAATATTTGTCATGATTCATCATTTTACCACACCCTCTTATAGCCAATCCAACCTCCATACCATTTATAATGTGGAATAATCTCCATCCAAAATTTAGTATGACCAAACTTTCAACTACTCAACCTAGGTATTATTCCTCCCAAACTCTCTAGGAATGCTTGTAGAAACTTTGTTTAGAGTACATTTAATCACACCATTCTAGGTAGAATCCTTTACAAAAATGGTTTTCATGGTCTCCTTATTCATTACCTACGTAGCCATGAAGCTTCCAATACCATCAAGGAAACACATGATGGGATCTTTGGGGAACACTTTAGCAGTCTAGCAATCATTAAATGTATCCTTTGCCTTGGTAACTATTGGCCCACCCGTAACCAATACTATTGTGATAATGAAAAAAAGTGTCTTAAATGTCAACAACATGCTAATTTTCATCACATGCTAGCTAATGGCCTCCAAGTATCTAAGGAATTTTGGCCTTTCTCATAATGGGGGCTTGATCTCATTGGGGAAATTAACTCCCATTATTTATAGTGCCATAGATCCATCATCACAACCACCGAATATTTCACCAAGTGGGTGGAAGCTATTCCTCTTATCTCAACCAAAGTAAGAAGATTATCAAATTTATCAACCATCATATCATCTATCACTTTGGTGTTCCTCATAAAATCATCACTGATAATGACAAATCCTTTAAAAATAAGAAAGTCCAAGGTCTATGTGATGCATTTGGAATTGATTTAAGATTTTCCTCTCCTTATCGACCATAAGCAAATGCATAGGTAGAAGCCTCTAATAAAATCTTTAATAAAAAACTAACTAAAGTCATTAGTGTTTCAGGTTAGGATTGGCACTTACACATCCCATTCACCTTATGGCCTTATAGTAATAGCATTCAAACCTCTACAAGTGTTACTCCCTTCTCTCTAGTCTTTGGAGTAGAGGCAGTCTTGCCTATTAAAGTCTAAATTCCCTCTCTTCTAATATCTTTACAGGATCTTATTTCTAAAGAAGATTATCATCAACACCATTTAGCTCAAATTGAGCTACTTGATGAGAATCATTTAGCAGCTCTTGCCCACCTCCATACCTATCAATAACATATCAAATGTGCTTATAATAAGCATCTCAAACAATGAGACTTCAATATCGGAGACCTCATTTTAAAATAAAACCAACATGTGACCAACATGGATAAGAGTAAATGAGTTAAGTTTGATTTCAATTGGCTTAGACCCTACATCATTACCCATAAGTATAGGTTAGGAGCTTATCATTTGTCCTCTCTTGAAGGAAAACCATAACCTAAGCCTCTCAATGATTTGCATATGTGTCCATTTTTATGTTAAAGAAGGATCAAGCTCACTCCTTTTGTCTAACTTAAGCTCATCCCTTAATTATGAGATTTTAACCTTCACCCATCTTTCTCCTCTCCTTTTGAGGATAATTGATTACAACATAGAACCATGTGATTAACCATCACAATCATAGCCTGATCCTAAATGTGGATACCATGACTCTACGCATAGCATGGTTCTCATGGATACTTTTCATCTCTAACAAGATGGAATCCCATGGTCATTATATCTCAAAAACCCCACCTTTTCATATCATTAACCTTTTTATTTTAAAATTATGCCATCATAAAGGTAAACCTCTGAACCTAATTAGACTTGTCCATGTCTAAAAACATTGCATCTAGAAATAATTTGCATACCACAATACTACTTGGGTCAATATCTTAAGCATTGTAGACTATTCCCTTAAAGGACAACTACCCAAAAACAAAATAAAAATTTCTAAATATAAGGTAGACTGCTCCCTTGAAGGATAACTATCGAGAGCATTAAACAAATATAACAAGTTTAGACCACTCCCTTGAAGGATGGCTAAGTTAACTTTGTCAAAAGTAGAGTAATTTTTTGGAAGCTTCCCACATCGATCAACTTCCCATATACAATAATAAAGCAAAAGAGCCACTATCACAATAAAATCTAAAGCTGCAATCAACTCTCAAGCAACATAATATGTTGAAAGCCATAATTAGCTTTCACATGTAGACTTCCCACATTGATCAATCTACATCAAACATATGACATGGACTTGTCTATTACCATTCTTTGGCCACCTATAGAAGGGGAAAACTAATTGACATGAGGTTATCATACATATCATCCATTACCCTTCACACCACCTATCACCCATCTTCCCTTTAGACTATCTATAAATCATGAGATTTAGAGCTTACTTGACACCCTGTGATCAAGAAACCTTTTTTTATCAACTCACAATCGCTCATGAGTAGCATTTGAATGGATTATATTTATTAAGCTGATCCCACTTTAGGTCTATTTTTAGTCCTTGTCAAAAACAAATCATCGTGCCCTATTCTTATATTAATGTGCTTGGTTGATGTTTTCATCATGACTTTTACCATCCAGTGTTGTAACAACAATAATCATTATTTTTACATTAAGTGAGATTAAAATAACCATAACCATAACATTCATAAGTATCCACATAACCTTAAGCATGATAACATTCAACTAGTGACATCCAACACATTTTGTACATGTTTCACAAATTATGCAATATTTTATTTAGGGTGCAAGGAGTCACATATAATATACAAAGTTATCAAACTATCCACACTTCCCCTAAGGCCCCTACATACAATATTTTCCTACCTAAGCACTAAGTTGGTTTTTTGGTGAGTCTAGATATGTGTTTAGCCATCCTTCTACTTTATTTCTCCCTAAACTAACATCTATAACATTCCGTATCTCAATAGTTGCTAAAGGGTGTACTCTATTGTCCTCTTCTATATTCATCCCCATAGAGAGAGAATCATATTCCAATCTGGGTATTTCACCCTACTCACCTATCATAGCCATTACATCCCTCTTCTCTGGTTGTTTTGCTCACATAAGTACCAATGGTTGTTGCCTTAGTACACATCCCCTTGGAAAATGAGGGTTTCCTCCATAGATAGGTTAACGGTCATGTTCTCCAACCCTGTATCTTGTGTAGAAAATTCTTGCCTTCTTCACTACTATAGAGGTAAGATTTTAGGCTCAATATTGAGATGTGGGTGCCTTTACTCTTGTTGTTGATATAATAGTACTTCCATTATCACCATTACATGTTGCAGTATCTGATATATCCACACATTTACCATATTTATTTTTTTGGGTTGTGGGGGTTACTAATTCTCTCCACCATTGTTCCCATTATTCACCATTTTAAACCTTTTGTAGTTTTCTACACTATTATAACCTACAAAACTAAATACCTGAATGATAGACATTCATCCTTATCATGATTCTTTAAATAGAATACCTGACCATTCTTCCTCACCGACATGATTCTCCATTCCACTAATGTGGAAGGTCATATGATGTCATTAATTCCTATGAATAGTCTTCCCACTTGAAATTGTCATGTCTACTTACCTTTTCATATGGACACATCATCTTTGATATGATTGGTCATCTTGATAAATCCATTATGCACCATCATGATATATTTTTATTGCCCTTATCATGTGATCCACATCTGATGTCTTTGTTTTCTTTGTCATCTTACAGTCCTTGTGGGTCTAGTGGTCATTTTCATCATTTTCACCTTTATCCTAGTTGATATAAATTAGCTTCCAACCATGGGATACTATAATGATCACATATTTGAAACTACCATTGTTGCTAGTGGTGGTAACTCCTAAATGCTTACTGTTATAGAATTTCCCCATCTGATCCAACTATATAACTAATATCCTAGACCACGTAGCTCCATGATACTAGGGCCTCTTCTAAGTGGAACCCCAAGTGATCAGTTCTAAGGAACTAAGATAGAGGATGCAAACATGGATGCCTTTTATCTAGCCTACCCAAGCAACTCTTGGGTTAGGCATGGTCCATCCTTTATCACTCACCACATTGCCAAATTTTTAACTCATAAAATATACTTAGCCATCAAAGAAATTATTTATAGGTCATCACTTCTCTACTACCCTTAAAATTGAGCTCATAGTGATGATGACCTTGGCCAATATGACTATGTAGATTCTGATAGACACCCACCTTTAAAAACTTGACTTGTAGCGATTTATGCTAGCACTGTACTTATATCCTCACATAATTTTAGAAGGTGAAACCTCCTTAAAAAGGCACCTCTTCTTTGTATTAGATCCATTGAAGGTTATTTTTGGTGCTTAGCATTGTGTTCCCTTCTAATTTATCCTACCTTGTCCATCTGTGTCTTTCATCTTACTAAATATGGGATTATTATGGTAACTATTCACCAATCTACACCATGCACCTTTACCAAAACCCAACACCTATATTTTACAAAACCCTCTCCATTAGCCTGAACCAACCCATGTGGTCCATCAAATTGGGGCATCCAATATAAGCACCATTTTCTAACCCTAGTTGAACTACATTGGCCTGATGTCCATAGACTATGTAGGTGTTACTTGACTTCTAAGGGTAGTTCAACCAATAATAACTAATTACCCTCCCCTTTTCCTTCTCATTAACTTCCATTTATATCAACACCCTCTTTCCTAGGGTATCCTATGTTAGGGAAGCTTTGGATTCTTCCTAGCATACTTTTATTTTAACATCATCTAATAATTCCTCTTTGTTTTCCCCCATTACTAGGAGAACTACATTGGCCTGAGGTATTTTTGGACTATGTAGATAATGCTCATTTATTTAGGTAATATCAACCACATCTTTTACTTTATTTGACTTTCTCACCTAATATATTTCCCTCCACCCCTCTACCTATCTCCTCACCACCTCCCTCCCTTTAGCTTGTTAATCTTTTTTAACCACTTTTATAGCTTGTCAATCTCTTTCAACACAAGGATCGATAGCCTTCCTCATTATCCCCTCTTATCTCCCATAAATCCACCACCTACTTTGCTTTATTGGCCTCCCCAGCACCTTTCCTTATGCATGCTTTATGGCTTGCTTTTCCAACCACTTTTTGCATTTTTTTCCTCTCTCTCCAGTTTTTACCAACCTTGCCCCTATCTCTTTTGTCTTCTTTTGCCATCCTCATCATTTCCTCTTATCCTTGGTAATTTTTCACACCCTCTTCATCATTATCATTTCCTCACTAATTTCACATCATAATGTGCATCTTATAAACTTTCTATTTCTTCTATTACTATACTTTTTCTTTACATGTACCATCATTTTCTATCATTTCACAACTCTTCCCACCTTTCCCATTTTTCATTTTTCTTGTTTTTATTTTCATCTTTTTTGTCTTATTTTTTTTCCTCCACAACTAGTTTCTACCTAGGTATTTATCCTTTGAGAATCCTTCCATAATTTCCCCTTTTCTTCTTATCAATTCTTGCCTTTTTCCCTTTGCATTCCCCTTTTCTTCTTTCCATCTTAGTCTTCACTTGTCTTTTGCATCTGTGTGAGTATCCATGCTTTATATTCCTGCTTCAATTCTTCCTTTTTCTTCTTATCATCCTTGATATTTATCCTTTATCTTCATCTCATTCCCTTTCATTTTTTTCCACTATCCTATCCCTTTTCTCTATTTCATTTCATTTTTCTCATCTTGAGGACATTTCTTGTTCTTCCCAACCTTATTTTTTCCTCCTATATGTCCATGCCTGACGCCTTCTATCTTTCTCCACCTTTATCTTTATATGTGATGTCATTGTTTTCTTCACCTATCTCTTCATCCATCTATTCATCTGACTTCACCTCATCCCTCATTAGATCCCATTTATTTTCTCCCATTCAACCTCCACCTCTTTAGAGTGTGGTCACTAGTTGTACCACTTTTATGTACATCTCTTTGTATGCTTCCTCATGTCCTCAATGCCCTTGCTTTAATTCATAAAATCTAGTTAATTTAATTCCTTCAAGTGCATCCCTTTCTTTCTTTAATTCCTTTGCATGTTGAGCCTACATCCATTTTTTTGTCCCTCTCTAGCTACTCCCTTGACCCTACCTATCACCTTTTTTTTTCCTTTTAAACCCTCTACCCATTTTGAGCTTATATGATCACAACATATCACATGCTAGGGCTACAAATGTCTTCTATTCAATTTTGGTTTACTATGATATATATATATATATATATATATATATATATATATATATATATATATATATATATAGATCTTATGACTCTATAACACAATTGACCATGCCTATAAGCTCATATGACCCATAAGTGAGCATGATCACCACCAATTATTAGGATGCATATTCCTTCCCCATCTCCTCTAGTCTTGCCTATTTTGAACACCTTTTACTCTGACCTTTAGAGCTGTTAGAATCAAAAATAAAACCACCTTAAAATGGAAGATTGGGGTACCCACATGTGGATGCTAGCTATACCCTCTCACACGACCTAGCTCCCAACCAATAATTTTCCTTGATTCTCCCAACCCAACCTACATCTTCCTATGCACTATAATAACCCTACTCTTCAATCACATTCCACCCAATAACCTTTTCTATTAGTCACCTCTTCCACCAAACTATTTTCCTCCTTGGTATATTTTAGACCTATTTCTCCCACCTTCTTTTTCAACTCCCTAATCTGTCTATCTTTGTACATTATTATTCTATTTTCCCTCTCAATTTTCCATTTATACCATTTATTTTCCTTCCTATTTCAGCTTGATTCCTCATTTAATTAATAATAATAATAATATTATTATTATTCACCTTGCTCCATATTTCAAAACCCCTTAGAGTCTTTCTTTGAATTCTCTCAAGGCTCAATGTGTACTTATTTTGGGCCCCCACTGGATCAAGGGTTAAGGTTTCAAATCTTTCCCACTTCTCATTTACCCACTCTACTAATTTATTTCCCTAAATTATTGAATAATACCCTTCCAGAGCATGTTAACAACATTGTTATGGAGTGTGTACAATGTCAGCTTATTTGGATGGTGATGATAGATCCCATCAGATCATCATGGAAATTTGAGTAATGCTAGATTTTTCAAAGCTTGATAAAGCATATTTCTCCCCCCTTTTTTTTAAATGGTGGTAGAAATTTCATGCTTGAACCTGCTTATCCATGGCTTTAGATTCCTTTTGCATAGTTGAAGTAATCATCTAATTGCATCCTAGGTAATCTCATCCATTGTTTCTACCAAACAAATTAGAAAACTATTTGATAGCCATATTTTCCACCCTTTGGAGCTTAAATTTCTCTAACATCCTTTAAATAGACCTTAATGCATGATACATTATATTAGGGAAACTAAGTTAACAAACACTCCCCATCTTATAAGAACTACATTAGGCCTAAAGTTCATTTTGGACATTATGTCGATGGAACTATGTAGGCAACATCCACTTACCTAGTGCATATGGAGTCCACTTGGGCACCCCATTCCAACCAACCAACCCACTTACCCATGTCCACCTTAACATTGGCCATTTTTGACTTGACCTCTTTACATGTTTTATGATAACCTTGCCTTAGTCGTTTTGACTTCATCGACTACATTTTCCATATTGTACTTTTTATGCCTCACCTCATGTGTAACTAGCACATTTATATTATTCTATAGGATCAATTCCTACCTTGGATACCTATGAACAACATTAACCTTGTCTAGATGACTTGATAGGCTTAATTTGATCAACTGTGACTAACATTGTTGAGCAATTACCCTATCATATGTTTGTCTAGAACCTGACCTTATTTTTATCAACATTGGTAGATTTAATCTTTGTGCAATCTTGACTATCATTCTTAGTCACCTTTTATGAACCCATTGGCATTTCACATGCCCAGCTATATTGTGGCACCACCTCATGCCTCCCCACCAATTGCTTATCAAACTTTCACCCAATTTGACCTTTTCTCATCGACTCTCAATTTGAGGGGGAACACCTCCTCCCATACTCAGGGCACCCTGACCTTCGATCAAGAAATTCATTTTTATTTTACAACTTGTTATTATAAAGCTACATAATAAAAAGGGGAAAATGTAGACACTAAAAAAATACACACTTACAATTTTTGATGACTAAATGTCTCATGACCCCCTAAACCTTCTTATCCCTTAACCAACCCCTCTTAACCTAACCAAATCACTATTCTCCTACTCACATAGTAACATTTAAAAATAATATTTGAAAGTACTATTCACCATTACTATTCACTGTGGGACTCACTATCACTATTCATGATGACATGACAAGTGACATGGCATATGACATGGAAAGTGACATGAATGGTGATTTGGGAGGTGATATGACAAGTGATATGGCTTAGAAGTGAGGTGGTTTGATGTGGGACATCATACCCCACCTGGGACTTTTTTCTAAGGTGCTTAATGACCTCATTTAAGCATCATTGCATCTCCCCTTAAAATGTGGTGAATTTCCCCTTAAGGGGCCATCATTAAACATATATTTTGTCTTCACACATGAATGTGGCCTTAAAAATGGGATATGCACCTTTTTAATGCTTTGGAAAAGATAAGGGGCACTATATCCACCCATTTTTGACTTTTTAACCCAAGTCGAAGACCCATGGTCAAGGTAAGAATCCCACCACCCTCATATTTTGACTCATTCATGCACCCACATCGAAAATGATGCCACATTTTATGGGGCATCTATTTAAGTGCTTGGATGAAGACAAGAAAGGGTGGTGAAAAGTCTTTTAGCCTCATTTAGGCCCATGTGCATGATTCCCATTCAAAATTGGACTCATGTGCAAGGTGGGAGACACACCAACCCAAGTGGGAGACCCATGATTAAGGTGAAAATACCACCACCCTCATATTTTGACTCATTCATGCACCCACATGGAAAATGACACCAAATTTTATGGGGCATCTTTTTAAGTGCTTGGATGAAGACAAGAAAGGATGGTGAAAAGTCTTTTATCCTCATTTAGACCCATGTGCATGATTCCCATTCAAAATTGGACTCATGTGCAAGGTGGGAGACACACCAAAAATGGAAGACCCATGATCAAGGTGGGAATCTAACCACCCTCATATTTTGACTTATTCATGCACCACATGGGAAATGGCACCATACTTATACTATTCCCTCTTTTGGCATGGTTCTTGACAACCAATGCTATAAATACCCCCTCTCCTTCACCTAAGGTTAAGTTAGAAGTTAGTATTTGGTTGTTAACATATTATTTTAGGTCTTTAAAGGAGGTCATCATTTTTAATGTCATCCACATCTTGGAGGAATAATTCAAAGAAATGAAGCTCTACCGAAATTGCCACGAGATTCCTTCATCACATCATCAACAACATCAACCACATCAACAAGCCTCAAGGTAACCTTATTTATTTATTTATTTCTATTTCAGTTATTTACTTAAGTCATTATTTTTATTACATTGACCTTTACCCCTTAGTCCACTTTCCATCTTAATCCATTTACCTTTTTTACCATATTTTTCATTATAATTCCATTTACCTCCTTTGCTTTCTTTGCACCTTTGCCCTCTTCACTTCCTTTGCTCCCTCATCCTTTTTATATACTAGTTACTTGATATTTTATATTTTTCAACCATCCATCCCTCTGATTTTATTATCTCAATAAACCCCAACCAAACCATTCTCTTGACCCTTATAAAATTACCAAACCCAAAACCACAACCTTGCCTTAACCAATTTTCATCATTATTATAATCAAACTAGTTGCTTCATTTTGGTTAACTTAGCAAAGCATCTAATTTTCTAAATTAATTTGATGTCATTTACTGTATTTTATTTGAATTTTATTGTCATTTAAGGAAAATATATTTCTTTTATCATTTTCACTTAAGTGTTTTAAAGAAGGTAGATTAATAGCCTCCTAGAAAGCTTTCACTTCTAGGATCTAGCTCACGTTAGGCAATCCACCCATCTAATTTTCTAAAAAACAAGTTTATTTTAGTGTTTTATTATTTTTAGGTCATCCTCCTAAGCCAAAGAGGAGATATCCATGATCACTTAGATTCAATACACACACATTCAATAGGTATTCTTCCACACCCTTCTTAACTAGTTTCTTCTTTTTACACTTAAAAAAAAGCAAAAATTAGACAAAAACACATATTATCCATGATTCTTACCCAAATAATTTAAATGAGTTGGGGCAAGATGACCTTATTACTTTTGATGTATAAATCTATGATTCTCCATTAGATAATACTTATTTTTATATTTCTACCACTCTTTCATCATTTTCTAACACTAATAATAGTCAAATTTCTACTAACACTTTTAATACCAATTCTCAAAAATAACTTGAACCAACTAATTCATCATCTCAACATGATTCCCAACCTTGTTCTAAATCTTCTTCTTCTTATCAACGAAAATTCTAATGTACTTCAACTCCTCCTTCTGAAGACCTCCTTAATCATTATGCACCTATTTCTAACAACCTTCTTATGGGTTATGATGAGTGGGATCCCATCATGAAACTCAATAATCTCCCATCCTATATTATATTCCTTGAGATTATGAGGACTTTTCCCCATCATAGAAACTATCTTATGTAACTATTATTCAAGATGAATGTCCTTTGTCCTTCCCTAGCAAGATGAGAGGTAGCCTTATCTAGATCTAAGGATAGTATATTACAAAAATGTGAAGAAATGTCTATTAACATTAATGAAACTATAAACACTTCTCTTTCCTTAAAATTTATAATAGCTTCTATGATTCCTGACAATATTATGCTTCATGCAGATGATCCTCCCTTATTCATTAGTGTTCAAATAGATGATATCCAATTTAAGCATGCATTTATTGATGAGGTTTATGGCACATACATTACCTCTCTCAATTTCATTAAGACCCTTAGATATTTATAATTAAATCTCAAGTCTACATGTAACACCTACCAAGGATATGATAGAAGGAAAATGCCTCCTCTAGGTTGTGTGTGGCTTCCCATTACTATCCCATCTATCAATGTTCATGTGAAAGTGATGATATTTAACTTTCCCATTTATTATAACAATTTTCTTGGTAGGTTATGGACTCATCGTATGAGAGATATTACTTATTTTTCCTACCAATACATTAAATTCCCTCAAAATGTATCCATTTATAGGATTTAAGGTGACAATAACCCTTGGAATTTTGAATAATTCCAAGATAGTGGTGTCTTCAAGTGATCCAAATATCATTTTAAAAAACTTCCTAAATTAGAATTAGACCTATACCATCACACAAGACTTGTCAAGAGCTTTCCAATATTATGCATAACTCCAAAAATAGAGCTCATTTGCTCCTTGTGCAACTAGTTCAAGTTCTAGTCAATAGGTGGTCAATGATGGTCAAACTAGAAAAAGTGATGATATTGGAATGTTTGTGAACTAGTTTCATGGTGTAGATATCTTTGAGATATTTTCATCACATTTTACAGTTCAAAAAATATAGTATGTATGTGTAAGTTATGACTAGTCAAAACTATGGTCAAACATGGTAAAAGTGATGACGTGGCCATAAAGTGACGTGGCAATAGAGTTACATGGAAAATGAAAAGATAGTTTAATATGGTTAAAATATAAACCATCATATATTAGGGAATAATTATCACCCCATATTTTTAAGTACATGGAATTTTATTAAAATTCCCATATTAAAATGTAAAGGGATAATATAAATCCCATAAAAAATTGTGAAATATGATATTATCCAATCCCATCAAAAAAGGTGGGGATAATGAATAATCCCACTATTTTTTCACCTATAACAAGTATATAAAGGGGTGAGGGGTTATTTTGAAATCATGGGAATTAGAATTGGAATTTAGTGAATTCATTCCAAGGTTTTAAAGCTCTTATGGTAGATCCAAAACCGAAGAGCCAAGAGCTAGAGTTGAGAGTCGAAGAGCTAAAGATTCAAAGAGCCAAGAGTTGAAGGGCTAAAGAGTTAAGAGCTAGAATAAGAGCTGATTCCACCCATATGCTAAGTTTTCTAATTTGAGTTCATTTGAGCCACTTTTTAAAGTCTCAAAGTAATAATTTTGGTAGAGAACTTCAAGAATGTGAGATTGATTTTATGACAGGAAGGTGGAAGGTCTATCCATGAGTTTTGGGATTTTTTGAAGGTTTGTTGTGCTTCAAAAATGTGGAGAATCTTTCTGAGAGTTTTTAGGTTCTTCAAAGGGCCAAACATACACATTTATAAGTAATCTAGGAAGGTGAAGAATCTATCAGTTTTGAGAATTCTTTGAAGGTCCATAACACATGAATTTATTATTATTTTATAAGGGTTGCCTTGTACTTGCAAGCATTTAATAATGAATTAGTTTAGCTAATTTATGAACCTAGAGATGTAGGCATTATCAAACTCTATAATAAACTCTTATGGAGTGTGGTTGGCATTCTTACATTGCTTTTCTTTAAGTTGATTATTTTATGGATTAATTTTAGTATATTTAATAAAATTCCTACAAGGATCCAAGGTAAACTTTTTACATAAAAATTAGTGCCAATTTATTAATCAAGTTTGGTATTAGAGTGCGTTAAGATCAAGCCTTTGGGAATAAATTTTTAATAGATATGCATCATAGTGGTTCTAATAGAGGAACATAGATAGAGGAAATGCTCCTACTATCCCAAGTACCAATCAACATTCAAAATCTCCAATTTGATAAGGGACACCATCTGGACCTTTGAACATTGTCTTATGATCTATGAGAGCCTCTAGGTAGAGTGTTCTAATTATTTTAGAGGTATGTGTCATTAAACTCATGTTCAATGGGGACATAAAAATGAGTTATGTGATCACTAATGTAGTATATTGATTAGGGTTGCCAATTTTTCCACTACCACATGCCAAAATAGCTGGCATGTATAATGGTGTTAACTAAGGTATGACAACATGTTATGTACCTTGTGATTTATAGTTGGGAGATAGTTCTTAGATATGGTGACTCTTGATATCATCCCATTAGAGATGAATGAGATTATTTTGGGAAATTTTTATCTCTTCACTCAACAAGCATATTTCATAGATGATGGCATAGAGCTTCACTTGGATCACACTTGGATCATGTAGTTTGAGATAGGGTAGGTCTCTAAACCTAGTCATGATGATTCTAGTTAGACATTAGAATCGTATGTACTAAGTGATCATTAGGCTCCTAAAGGTGAGTCACATGATGATCCATAGGGTGAATACTAAAGGAGCTACGCCCACACTAAGATTCAATGGATGGTAAAGAATCTTAGGTGATAATTAAAAACTTTTGAACATTTTGGTTTATCCATTTGTATATGCTCATATAACTAACATAAATAATTTTCTAGTTAGGATGTATGACCAAGACCCATATGGGTAGTATTATGACATACACCATGCATAGTTTTTAAAGACCCAAGAGGCACTATTTGTATCTATATATACATACACTATAAAAATTATAATTTGTTTTGTTGTGGAGTCACTTGTAGAGAAGAATTGAGTGACAGGTTTATCTTACTCAAGTTGTCTTCTCACATTTGGTAGAAATTTTCCATTAATAATGGTATATGCATATTAGGGTATGTTATATTCTTGTTTCTATTAAGTGTTATTCTATAGAGAATAGTTTAGCATACCCAAAAAGCATTAGGTCCACATTTGTACTTCTATGTAAAAGTCATTAAGGTTTTGAAACAAAATAGGACATTGATAGATGTGCTATTATCAATGTGTACTTCTGTGTAGAAGCCATTAAGATTGTACAATAGAAGAGGACATTGATGGACATTCTATTATCAATGTATACTTCTATGTAGAGGCTATTGAGGCTATGTAGTAGAAGAGGATGTTGATAGATGTGCTATTATTGATGTGTACTTCTATGTAAAATATATGGATGTGCAACAATATAGGGATTGTAGAAGATATGATTACTTAGTTGTTTTAAGTGTTATAGGTGTAGTTGTAGAACTTGAGTAGACTGATAAGACTCATCAAAGTATCTTTGGAACTAACAGACATTTTAGTGGATACGAATTTTTGGTGGACCAAAAGCCTTCTCAATAGGGAGGTATGATCCAAAGATCATTTTGGAAAAGTTATCAAATCAGACTAAGATTTGTACCATCACATAAGACTCATCAAGATCTTTCTAATGATATGTGAAACTCTAAAAATGGAGCTCATTTACTCCTTATGTAGCCAGTCTAAGTTCTAGTCAAATTAGGTCAATAGGTAGTCAACACTGGTCAAAATATAAAAATTAATGATATTGGAATGTTTATGAACTAGTTCCATGGTGTAGAGATTTTTGGTACATTTTATGGTTTGAAAAATAGAGTTCATATGTGCAATTTATGACCAGTCAAAATTATGATCAAACTCGATAAAAGTGACGATGTGGCCATAAAGTGACATGGAAATAGAGTTATGTGGCAAATACAAAGCCATTTTAATATGGTTAAAATATAAACCATCATTTATTGGAGAATAATTATCACCCCATATTTTTAAATACATGGGATGTTATTAAAATTCCCATATTAAAATGTAAATGGATAATATAAATCCCATAAAAATGGTGAAATGGGATATTATCCAATCCCATCAAAAAAGGTGGGAATAATGAATAATCACACTATTTATGCACTTTTAAAAAGTATATAAATGGGTGAGGGGTTATTTAGAAATCATTGAAATTAGAATTTGAATTTAGTGAATTCATTTCAAGGTTTCAAAGCTCTCATGGCAGAGCTAGAGCTAAAGCCAAAGAGCCAAGAGCTAGATCTGAGAGCTAAAAAGTTGAGAGTCAAAGAGTTGAAGAGCTAACATCTAAAGATCTGAAGAGCTAAGAGTTAAAGAGTTGAAGATCCAAAGAAGTGAGAGCTAGAGTAAGAGTCGATTCCAACCATATGCTAAATTTCTTGATTTGAGTTCATTTGAGCCATTTTTTAAAGTTTCAAAGCAAGACTTTTGATAGAGAACTTGAGGAATAAGATTGATTTTGTGACAAGAAGGTGGAAGGTCCATCCATAAGTTTTAGGACTTTTCAAAGGCCTATTTCTAAGTTTATGTAGTCTTAGAGGTGTGCTTTAGGAAAGTGGAGAATCTATCTGAGAGTTTCAAGATTCTTCAAAGGGCTGAACATACACATTTAAAAGTAATCCAAGAAGGTGAAAAATTTGTATGAGAGTTTTTAGAATTATTTTAAGGTCCATAACACATGAATTCATTATTATTATATAAGGGTTGCCTTATACTTTTAGACATTTAATAATGAATTGGTTTAGCTAATTTATGAACCCAAAGATGTAGGCATTACCGAACTCTACAATCAACTCTTGTGGAGTGTGGTTGGTATTATTGCATTGATTTTATTTAAGTTAATTATTTTATAGATTAATTTTAGTATATTTGATAAATTTCCTATAAGGATCCAAGGTAAACTTTTTGTACAAAAATTAGTGCCAATTTATGGATCAAGTTTGGTATCAGAGCAGGTTAAGATCAGGCCTTTAGGACCATATTTGTAATAGATATGCATCATAGTGGTTCCAATAAAAGAACATAGATAAAGGAAAGGCTCCTACTATCCCAATTACCATTCGACATTCAAAATCCCTAGTTTGATAAAGGACACCATCTGGACTTTCAGACATTGTCTTATGATTTAGTGAGAGCCTCTAGGGAGAGTGTAGCCTCTAGGGAGAGTGTTTTAGTTATTTCAGAGGGATGTGTCATTAAAACCATGTTCGATGGGGAAATCAAAATGAGTTATGTGACCATTGATATAGTACATTGATTGGGATTACCAACATTGTCACTACTACGTGCCAACATAATTGGCATGTAGAATGGCATTATCTAAGGTATGGCAACTTATTATTACATCTTGTAATTTATAATTGGGAGATAGTTCTCAGATATGGTGACTCTCGATATCATCCAATTAGAGATGAATGAGATTGTTTTGGGAAATTTTTATCTCTTCACTCAACAAGCATCTTTCATAAATGATGGCATATAGCTTCTCTTAGATCACACTTGGATTGTGTAGTTTGAGATAGGGTAGGTCTCTAGACCTAGCCATGATGATTCTAGTCAAACATCAGACTTATATGTACCAGGTGACCATTAAGAACATAAAGGTGAGTCACATAATGATCCATAGGGCAACTACTAAAGGAGCTAGGCTGACACTAGGATTCAATGGATGGTAAAGAATCTTAGGTGATAATTAAAATCTTTCAAGAATTTTGGTCCATCCATTTGTATATGATCATAAAACCAACATAAATAATGTGCTAGTTAGGATGTATGAATAAGACCCATACGGGTAGTATTATGACATACACCATGCATAGTTTTTAAAGATCCAAGAGGTACTATTTGTATCTGTATATACATGTATTGTAAAAATTACAATTTGTTTTATTGTGGAGTCCCTTGTAGAGAATAATTGAGTGACAGGTTTATCATACTCAAGTTGTCTTCTCACATTTGGTACACATTTTATATTAACAATGGTATATGCATATTAGGGTATGTTATATTCTTGTTTTTGTCAAGTGTTATTCTATAGAGAATAGTTTATCAGACCCAAGAAGCACTAGGTCCACATGTGTAATTCTATGTAGAAGCCATTAAGGTTATGTAGTAGAAGAGGATGTTGATAGATGTTCTATTATCAATGCATACTTCTATGTAGAAGCCATTGAGGTTGTGAAACATAAGAGGAAATTGATGGGCATGCTATTATTGATGCATAATTTTGTGTAAAAGCCATTTAGGCTATGAAATAGAAGAGGTTGTTAATGGACATGCTATTATTGATGCATACTTCTATGTAGAAGCTGTTAAGGTTATGTAGCAGAAGAGGACATTAATGGATGTGCTATTATCCATGTGTACTATTGTGTAGAGGCCATTGAAGCCATGAAAAAAGTAATGATGTGGATGTACATACAAAATATTAGATCTATGTAGAGGCTCATTGAGGTTATGTAGTAGAGGAGATTCAAGATCTTAGATCTGTGTAGAGGCTCATTATAGCTATACAACAAAGGAGACCAGTAGACTTCTATGTAGAGGCTCATTACAGCCGTACAACATAGGAGATCACTAAAATTTTATATAGATGATCATTAAATCCATGAAGTAGAGGAGGTCACCAAGATTTTATATGTAGAGGCTCATTGAAGATATGCAATAGAAAAGATCACTAGGCTTATCTGTGTAGAGGCTCTTGTGAGGTTGTGCAGGAGAGGAAGTCATCACATTCTAAACCCTAGTTATATGTAGAGGCTAGTGATGGTCATGTAGTAGTAGAGGGATTGTAGAAGATGTGATTAATTATTTTTTCCAAGAATTGTAGGTGTAGTTGTATAACCTGACTAGACTAATAAGACTTGTCTGAGTATCTTCAGAACTAATAGACATTTTAGTAAATACCAGCTTTTAGTGGATCAAAAGCCTTTTCAATGGGGAGGTATGATCTAAAGATAATTTTTTAAAATTTTCAAAATCATAATAATAACTATAACATCACATAGGACTCATCAAGAGCTTTCTAACAGTATGTGGAACTCTAGAAATAGAGCTCATTTGCTCCTTGTGCAACCAATCCAAATTCTATTCAAAGCAAGTCAATAGGTGGTAAACACTAGTCAAAATAGAAAAAATGATGATCTTGGAATGCTTATGAACTAGTTACATGGTATATATCTCTTTGAAAATTTTTTGACACATTTTATGGTTTGAAAAATGGAGTTCATACGTGCAAGTTATGACCAATCAAAATTATGGTCAAACTCGGTAAAAGTGATGATGTGGCCATAAAGTAATGTGGCAATAGAGTTACATGGAAAATAAAAAGCCATTTTTATATGGTTAAAATATAAACCATCATAAATTTGGGAATAATTTTCACCCCATATTTTTAAATACATGGGATATTATTAAAATTCCCATATTAAAATGTAAAGGGATAATATCAATCCCATAAAAATGGTGAAATGGGATATTATCCAATCCCATCAAAAAAGGCGGGGATAATGAATAATACCACTATTTTTTCACCTCTAACAAGTATATAAAGGGGTGAGGGATTATTTGGAAATCATGGGAATTGGAATTAGAATTCAGTGAATTCATTCCAAAGTTTCAAAGCTCTCATGACAGAGCCAGAGCTAGAACTGAGATCCGAGAGTCAAAGAGATGAGAGCTAAAGATCCAAAGAGATGGGAGTTGCAAAGTCCAATATTTGAAGATAAAAAGAGTTAAGATCCAGAGCTAGTTCCAGCCATATGCTATGTTTCCTGATTTGAGTTCATTTGAGGCACTTTTTAAAGTCTCAAAGTAAGACTTTTGGCAGAGAACATCAAGAATGCAAGATTGATTTTGTGACAGGAAGGTGTATCCATGAGTTTTGGGAGTTTTTTAATGTCTATTGATAAGTTATGTAGTATTAAAGGTGTGCTTTAAGAATGTGGAGAATCTATTTGAGAGTTCCAAGATTCTTTGAAGGGATAAACATACACATTTGGAAGTAATCTAGGAAGGTGAAGAATCTATCCAAAGGTTTTGATATTCTTTGAAGGTACATAACACATGAATTCATTATTGTTCTATAAGGGTTGTCTTGTATTTTTAGACATTTAATAATGAATCAGTTTAGCTAATTTATGAACCTAGAGATGTAGGCATTGCCGAACTCCATAATCAACTCTTGTGGAGTGTGGTTGGTATTATTGCATTAATTTTATTTAAGTTGATTATTTTATAGGTTAATTTTGGTATATTTAATAAATTTCCTACAAGGATCCAAGGTAAACAATTTTCACAAAAAATAGTGCTAGTTTATAGATCATCAAGATTCCTACTCTTGAACCTTTGCCCAACATTCCATTACATGAATCTCAACATCTTAATTTTACCATCAATTCAACTTGAGGTTACAATGGATATCCCAAATTCATTGGGAACATTCCTCCTAACCTTTTAGATTTTGATTATGATGAGCCCGATGAGATTAACCTAAATATCAAATCTTTTGATCTTTCATCTCATCTCATCTCATAGCTTCTTGCCTCCTTGAAACCTCATTCTCGAAAGCCTCCTTGTGATGATATTCCCATAGTCTTGACCAAGACTCAAAATTATATTCACCACACTTCTTTGGATGACAAGATCATCCCTACTTGTGTCATTGATCTTCACACCCTAGATTATGATGATGGTTACTCCTTAGATGATCTATTCTTAGGTGGTCTTCTTCAGGCCCATGATGCTGAGATCATTCATTATCATTCTTCTTTACTTGAATATTTTCATGTATCTTCACTTTTTCCTTCATTTATAGTTCCTAATTTTAGTATTTTTACTCTTTGTCATAGGGTAGAGATGGTGCCAATACCTCTAATTTCTAAGGAGCCTCATAGGAATATGATCATGGATCATGCTATGATCAAACCTTACCATTTAGATAGATTCCTTGATCACCATAGTTGGTTTACTCCTAAGATTAGTGCAACCCTTCTTAGACCTTCTATAGATCCCACCCCTCCCTCATTAGATCCCTTATCATATCCCATTCTTTCTCCCACAATGAGCCCATTCTTGCTCCTACTATAGTTTGAACCTATTCTTACTCCTACTATTACTGAGCCTACCCCTGCTTATCATCCCATTACTCCTAGTTATTCTAGTTCTATTCTTCATCCATTACCACCTTCCCTTGGTGATGGTTTGCTTCCCTTGCCTAAGATGAATCCTCTACCCACTAAATGGGCCAATGAGTGTTCTTTAGCTTCTTTCACTCCTATTATACCTATTTATATGAGTGCTTCTCCTAAGACCACTCACAAGCATATTTGTTGCTTCTATGGAATAGATAATCATTATTATACCCATTGTTGTAAGTTATGATAATATATTGATACTTTTCATCCTTCTTCTCTTATCTCAGATGAATCCATGCATCCCTCAAAGGTTCTAAATGAATATATACCTAAGTTTGGTGAGTTCTATTATCTATAGCACCAATGTGGTACCCATCACATTTATCATTACTACATCCTTCAACAATACCTTAAAGATCACCTTGTAGCTATTCTTAGACCTTCTTCAATTCTTCCCACAAGTTGTTTCCACCAGAAGGCTCCTCATTCTTTTCCCATGTCTCCACCTCTAGTGGTTCCATCCCCTCTTGTGGTCCTTTCATCACCTTTCATGCCTCCACTCATGATTCATTCACCTATGTACCTTCCCTCACTTTTGGATCCTTCTCTACCCATGAGCCCTCACCCATGGATCCTTCTCCACCAGTGATTCCTACATCTCTTTTAGATCCTACTCCCATGCATTCTATTGAGCATCCCTTGCCTAAATTCCTTTCTTATCATGATCCTTCGAGCATTCCTAATTTTTCATTTGAAGAGATTAGAAGAGAAGTCTTTTCCCATTTTTCAACAAAAATTGATGGGACATTAGAAGTAATTTGTATCTAGATTCATAGAGACTTATTTGATGTTTTGGATAATGTGTGGGGAAAATTTATCATTATCTATGAGAAAATGCATGGTTATTTTACATTTTCGTTTTGATTAGATGTGTGCTCCAATTTCATTCTTTCTATCTGTTATATCATTTGACATTGTGTCAAAATTTTCTTATATGGTGATCTTACCTTTTTGTACTATATCTATCTTATATTATCATTTATCTTCACATATATTTGTCTTTCTTCATCATTGATTTATATTTCTTTCCCAAGTTTTTCTCAAAACTCTCTTCTTGTGTCTTCATGATTTTTTTCTTTCTTATCTCTATTTTTCATAGATAATTCTCATTATGACTTGATTATATAAACCCTGTTCCCTTTAGTCTTTATCTCCTTTTACCATATGATTAGTTAGAAAACAATGTATCTCATTATAATTTCCTTTCACTGATCCTCCTTTGGATCTCCTTTTTACCTTCTTTTTTTTCAAACTAAGCATATCATGGTTGAGACTTGAGATCACATGCTCATTCATTATTAAGCCTAACTCTCCTAGTCAGTCTTTGTCTTTAGTTACTTAGCTTCCTTTAGCCTTGACTAAATCTCATTCATGTGTATCACTACATCTCATGATTGGTCATTCCAAATCGATATGGAGGAGGAATCTTAAAAATCCATAAAATATTAAAATCTAAATCATTTTACAAAAGGTAATGATATAAAATGCAAAAATATTATTAACAGTCAAATCAAATAAAAAGATGTGATTTAAAACACATCTCCTTTTTCTAGTTTAAGCTCAAACTCCACATTTGGCCTCACAGTAGAGCTGAGGTCCTTTGGGGTGTGGTAGGCCAGTAGATTAGAAGAGAATAATTAAAAAAAATAAAATTTTAGTGCTATCTACTTTCTCACATAAGTACCTAATATTCGTAGTAGATCGATGGCTCTGTAAGGGGTCCTAAGGAATGGGGAACACATTGTAGGAAGGTAGGTACATTTTACTTGTCTTATTATAAAGCTTTGTGTCTATAGTGAATAGGTTTTCTTTGAATATTGATGCTCACTAGTCACTTAGTGTATTTTCATGTCCTTAGTATGCCTCTTATCTCCTAAGGTCTTCTCATAAGATGCCTAAGTCTTGCTTTTTACACTCCCTTTTTCATTCCCTATATCCCTCATATTTCCTTTTGAGAAATATTATTTTGTATACTAATCACTCCCCTTGGGATTTAATTTGTGAGTTGTATTGTAAGACCGTGGATAGGACCCAATAATATTAAAAAATTACCACATTTTCCCTTCTTATTACCCACATCCTTTGTTACATGAATGTCTTGATTTTCCCACCCCAGTGGTGTTCTCTTTGTGAGTTGTAGTGTAATACTATGGATAAGACCCAACATTCCTAATTTTTTTTTCAATAATACAAGTTACAAACAAAATTACATGTGTCAAATATGAGATAAGATATGATTTATTATGAAGTTACATATCATTGACATGTTTCCCAACTTGATTTAGTGTGTTTTATGCTTACTTCAGTTCTCTTTCACTTCTATCTTCTTATTTTTTGAGTGCATGTAAGAATACAACCATTTCTTGAATTTTTCATACCTCCCAGCTTGAATTAGTGTGATCAATTTAAGATCAATATTTTATCAATTTTGTTTTTCTCTTATACTTACCAACATGATATAGTATAATTGATTGACTTAATTAATTTTTTTATACCATTTGTTCTATTTTACATACCTTCTATTTTATTACATTATTTTCATACTTCCCAACATGATTTAATATGATTTTACTTGTTTTAATTTGGTGCAAAAATATTTCACTTTGGTCTTAAAAACAAATTCCTTTTTACCATCTTGCTTTACCATCCCTTGGTTCTTATTCATTTTATTGTTATTACACATTTCCAAACTTGAAATAGTGTGTAGTAAATTTTTGATTGATTATATTTTACCAAGTCTTTTTGCCTATTTATTTTTAACCATGCATGTGTTTTTCATAATGCTAGAAAAGAAACCACATCTCATATATTTCCTATAGCATATACAACAAAAAACTAAATAAGAGTGCTAGAAAGAAATATATCCAAAGCATCCACAACCACAACCATAATAATGAAAACATACACAACCAAAAAAATATGCCAATATGATACATCATATATACATATTATGAGTTTTAAATACAACAAGTACAACCATATATAAAATTCTCTATCTCTATGGTTGGGCCCCATCTTGTCTATCTCATGGCCTAGCCATGCTGCTTGTTGAGGCTTTGGTATAACTCTTCCAAATATTACATTGTAAGGAGGCTACTTGAGATATTAATCCCTCTAACTATCCTTATAGATGCACTATTTGCACCGGTGCCTATGCCAACTCAGATTAGGTCATTATATAAACATTCATCAACTAGTCTATATTGTTGTATGTGCCTATGCCATCTACGTCACTATAACTAAATGCACAACTCTCTCCTCTTACAAGGCCTACCATTGATTAGTAATTGACAATAAACAAGTGTCATAAATCTTAGATAACACACTTGAAATGGATCTAAACCTTTATTTAATGAATTAAAAAAATCAAATTTTTTAAAAATATTATGGAATATTAAATCAAATTTAAAAAATGTTCACATAGATTGGAATTTAAGAGTGCAAATAATAAAAGAGGCAATATTGATAGAATTACCAAACATGATTTGATAACGGAGTTTGACTTAAAATCCTACATCTCTAGATCTATTCAAATGGGGATTGATCCTATTAATTTACCACAAAAATGCTTAAAAATAATTTAAAAGTCTTATAAATCATCTCCATAGCTTAAATTCTATTTGAAGTATACTCTCAAACCAAATCTCAAAGTTTGAGGCTCTCATCAATACTTCTTAACTTTCTAAACACCCTTTATACTTAAGCTTTGTTCACCAAAACATCCAAAAATCTTGTCTTTAAAATGAACCTTGAACACTTTATATAGTGCTTAGGCTCACTGGTGTATCAATGAGTTCCTTATCTTTTTAATGAAATAGCCAAGGATCAACTCCCATAGCTTAGGCTTTGGATTTTAGCATAATCTATATCCCACATTTTGGAAATAGTGTGTTAGCTTAATGTTTAATTATCATTCCCTTCATAGTGGATAATGCCTTGGAATATTATATAGGATTTATGACATTGACGTGACATGTTATTTTAATTTTATATGTTGGAAGGTGATACACAGGCTTGGGTTTGGTATCGTGCTTTAGCATGGATGTGTTGGTTACTGGACACATCGTGGCATGTCATGGTAACTTTGCCATGGTAAGTGTGTGTGGTGATTGTCTTGGTGCTGGAAACTATGGAAAGTTGGTTGTGCATCTAATTTAAAACCCATGATGACTAATTACATAGTAATATATTCAACATTTGAATATGAATTATTACAAAGGTAATTCAACCATGGAGATAAATGGTAAGATAATAAAGTGGTGGTAAGCCACATGGTGGATGAAGGACCGACCACATGGACCACTACTAATCTAAAACTTGTTGATGTCTAACTAGATGCTCCATATCTCTATCAGTGGTAGGGTCCCTTTCATGACAAAAGTAAATTCCATCATCTATGGTCCCCGTAGCTGGCCTTTTACCCTTATCGATGATCAACTATGAAACTAATTATTTTCCTGCATGAACTCACTTCCACATGTTGCTACACCATGGGTCCATATGACTTGCTCAAAATATGCCACTTGTCTTTTGTGACACATTGTGACACCCTATGCCACCTTTTTTTCCCTATTTAATCTAGAAAATTCAACATGCGATATCTTGTGCATATATGATCAAATTCAATCCATTCAAATTACATAGAAAAGCTCTCAATGAGATCTATGTTGTGCCATTGATCATTCTATAATTTGTTGACTTCATTTTTGGAACGTATATGGATCCACCTAGATCAATCCTCCCTACTAGGAGCTTTTAGACCTCTAAAAGTTAATTAATTGGTAAAGAGGTGAGGGTATTTATCCCTTAATCTTCTATATTCCATCCATTTGGCCTTGTTTGGGTGCATCCCTTTGAGACCAACATGAATATACTCAACATCTCCCCTTCATGAAGTTTGAACCTTCATGTCAAGAATTATATCTTCTTATAATTTTGTTAGATATTCAGGAGCAAAATTATCAATAGAAGGAATGGATACACTTTCATCATGATCTAAAATCATTAGAGGCTTATATAATTTTAGATTTTATACATTCACAACTAAATAAATCTGATTATAAGATGGAAATTTTAAGTGGAAAGCATTTTTACCAATTTTTTCTATAATTTGGAAAGGACCATACTAGATTGGTTTTAACTTTTTACCTTCACCTATCAGCGCCTACTTACTAATGTGAATCCATACCAAATCACCTATAGTAAACTGGTGATCAACACAATGTTTATCATGTCTTGCTTTATACTTTTCCTAACCTTTCTCCAATTGATCTCAGATAATCTGGTGTACTTACTAGATCTTTTCAATGAACTTCTTGGCTTTAACAACATCATTACATTCATCAACAGCTGAATCCTATCCATAATAAACATCTAGAGGAGATTTAGGAAAATATCCATAATAAACTTCAAAAGGAGATTTCATAGTAGAAGAATGAAGTGCACGGTTGTAAGCATGTTGAATATAGCACAAATGCTCATCCCATAACTTGGGATGTTTATTAAAATAACCCTTAAGTAAATGTACCACTGTGCAGTTCACAACCTCTGTCTAACCATCAATCTATGGATGAATTATAGTGCTCTTATTCAACTTAGTGTCCATTAATTCCCATAGTGTTGACCAAAATTCCCCAAGAAATTGAGATTCTTGATTAGAAACAATAGAAGTGGGAAAACCAAAATGAACCCATACATGCTAAAAGAACAAGTGTGGAGTACCTTCCCCTATAATTTGCTTAGTGCAAGGGATTAAAACACACATCTTGTTAAATTTATCCACTAACACATACAAGTAATCATGTTTCCTTCATGACATAGGCAAGCCCCCTACAAAGTCCACAGAAATACTTTCCCAAGGATGGGTAGGAACAAGTAAGGGAGTCTAAAGTTCTAGTTTCCTATTACTTGGCTTGCTTGTGGCACAAAGAACACACCCCTTTCTATATTTGGCAACATTTTCCTACATACGGGGCTAGTAAAAATACATTCTAAAATGTGTAACCATTTTACCTACTCTAAAATGACCAAAAATAAGAGAAGTATGTGCACCCTTTCATTACAAGGAATACAAAGTTTACCCAAATGATACAAAATTCCATTATGCACATGATAGTTTTATTCTTCTAGCTATTTACCACTCATCAAGTCTTTGTACACATCCTTAAAATTAGCATCATCAACATATTGTTCTTTATAAATTTCATGAGTCAAAGAACCATGCTGTAAAAGAATAGATGCAACTACCATAGGAGGTCTAGAAAGCATATCAAAAACTTTATTATGAATACATTTCTTATACCTGATCACAAGATGAAATTGCTACAGGAAACCCATCCAACAAAAATGCATAGACTATTGTAGTTTGGCCTATGATTAGAGATACTAGAAGGGATGATGATCTATATGTATAATTATCTCCTTGCCCATCAAGTAATGTTTCCAATTCTTAACACTTTGAACCAATGCATACAATTCTTTATCATAAGTCAGATAGTTTCTTACTACAACTATGAAAGTCTCAGAATGATAGCATACTGGCTTCTTTCCCTACATCAGAACAACTCCCATAGCATAATCACTTGCATCTATCTCGATCTAAAATGGTTATTGTAAATTAGGAAGTACCAAGATAGGATTAGTACTGATCTTTGTCTTCAAAGTGTCGAAGGCCTTTTGCTGCTCACATCCCCAATGAAAGACCTATTTAGTACTAGTCAAAGAATGCAAGGGTGATGCAATAAGTGAGAAATTAGTAATGAATTTCCTCCAATATTGTAGCACACCAATAAAACTTCTAACCTTAGTTACATTATTGGGTTTAGGCCATTTAACTATAACCTTCACTTTTACAAGATCAATTTTCAACTCACCATGCCCTACAAATAACCCAAGTAAACCAAAGAGGTCTTGCCAAATTCACATTTAGACAATTTCAAATAAAGTTTCTCCCTTCTCAATGCATCCATGACTTTCCTAATATGTATCACATGATCTTCCCAAGACTGATTGAAGATCAAAATATCATCTAAGTAGACTATAACAAAATCATTAAGGAATGGCCTAAAAACATCATTCATCAAACACATGAATGTAATCAGTGCATTGCATAACCTGAAAGGCATTGCAAGCCATTCAAACAATCCCTATTTTATCTTAAAATTAGTTTTTCACACATCACCATCATTAATCCTAACTTGATGATAACCACTTTTCAAGTCTAACTTAGTGAAATAGACAACATTTCTTAATTGATCATGCAAATCATCAATACGAGGAAGAGGGTAATGATTATTAATAGTAATTTTGTTTAAAGCATGGATATAAACATAGATTCACCATTTTCCATCTTTCTTTGGCACTAAAACAATAGGTGAACCTACAGGAGATGAAATTGGATGAATAACACCCCTTTCCAAAAGTTCCATTACCTACTTTTTTATTTCCTCATTTTCCACCACTGATAACCCGTACATGCCAATGTTAGGGAGAGGAGAATCCTATAATAACTAAATTTCATGTTGAACTCCCCTTTTAGGGGGTAACCCTTTGGGATATTGAAATAAATCATCATAACTATAAATGATTTTAATTAATTATTTCTTATATTTAGGATCACAATTTTCTAAAGTTGAGGAATATTCTTTTTCCTTAGAATTAATCAACATGAGACAAAAGTCTTGCTTGAATTGACTAGTCTTTTCATTTGCCCTATTATCACCAAGGAAAGACTCATCTTAATGTGATGTGATATGAATATATATTTAAATCTATCCTTAATAAGTAAGTACTTATTATCATCCCTATAGAAGATTTATTTTCTATCATAAAGATAAGGGCTTCCTAAAATAATCCCACATACGTCTAGAAGAACTACATCCAGATCAACCTCATCCATGAATTTGGATGTGATGGCAAATTTCAATCTATAGGTTTTGGTTACTTACATCTTTTCATCATCACACACCCAACCAAGTGGATAGGGTTTTAGATGAGGATTAGTTTACAATCCTAAATTTTTAACAATCTCCTCAGAAATCAAAATTTCTTGTGATCCACTATCAAATAGAGTGTCAATCTTAGTATGTTTTGTAATAACCCTAATGTGTAATAACTCATTTATTTTCTTATCATCATGCAGAGATTTTAGTTTTGAAGAGGAAGCAACATTAGATGACTTAGTACTATAAAAAAAAAGAGAATAACAATTCTACATCTCATGGCTATGATCTTTGTTTCATCACCTGAATCTTAACCTAGATCTTGAACCACAGTATTAGTTTTCTTTTCTTTCTTCCTAAACTTGTTAGTAGGCCTTAACTCTGGATGTAATTTCCAACACTTAAGACTCATCATTATTTTTCTTATAAGGATTGAAAAATGGATTTCCTTCTTCTTTTTGAACAGTAAAAGTGGATTTTTGTTTACCCTTTCCATAACTTTGCCCTTTAGAATGCTTAACATTAGATTGCTTACTTTTAACTTTAGGAAAAGATTCTTTTGTTTGTTTTCCTCTAGCCTCCAAGTGAATGAATTTAACACATGCTTCATCTAAATTAGTGGTATTGAGGATAAGAATCAAGTGTTTCAAGTAAATATGTAACCCACCTATCTACTTAAGTAGTGTCTCCTATGTATAAAGAGGAATATTCAAAAGTAAAGCCTTTTTCCTAAATTTCTATGTATATTCCTGAACACTTTGGCCTTTAGTTTGTCTAAAATATTGCCAATATATCATGGCTTGCTTCATATAGCCTAAAGGATAAAATTGATTTCTAATTTCATCAACAATCACTCCAAGTAGAAATCAAGTTACTTATGTTAAGCTCATTTTCCTTCAACTTACTCTCCCACCATATGAGAGTTGTGCCTCCCATTTGAAGAGTAGCCAAGTGAATTTTAGCCTCATCATCTACAATCTTCTGGACTCTGAAATATACTTCAATTTGATTTATCTAGTTATTAAGATTTTCTAAATTAATCTCACCATTAAACATTGGTAATTTAAACTTAATATCTAATTTTAGTGAATGAAGAGATTCAATAACTTTTTTTAATCTTTATCATCATTCAAATATGAGGAAGGTTTCTCAAAATTTTTACCACCTTCATCATGCTCCATTTTCCTTCATCTTTCATGATAAATCTCATCAATCATATCCTTTATTTCCAAGAAGGACTATCAAAAAGCTTGTTCAGACTCAAAGTCATCTCCCATTTCCATAGTACATCTTGACCCAATCTCTGGATCATACTCTGCCAATTCTCCTTCACCCCGCCTAGATCTCAACCTTGTCAACATACACTAATAATCCACATGGTTAAATAAAAATTCTACTATGGTACCAAAATATGATCTATAATCGGTAATAAACAAGTGTCATAAATTATGGAAAACACACTTGTAATAGATTGAAACCTTTATTTAATTATTCAACAAAATATTTATTTTTAAAAAAGATTATGAAATCTTAAATCAGATTTTAAAAATGTTCACATAGACTAAAATTTAAGAGTACAAATAATAGAAGCAATATCGATAGAATTATCGAACTCAATTTGGTAATAGAGTTTAGCTTAAAAGCCTACATCTCTGGATCCACTCCAATGGGGATTGCTCCTATTAATTTTTCACAAAAATGCTTAAAAATCATTTATAAGTCTTACAAATCATTTACATGGCTTAAATTCTATCTAAAGTATACTCTCAAACCAAATCTCAAAGTTTGAGGCTCTCATCAATACTTCTTAACTCTCTAAACACCCTATATACTTAGTTTCATTCACTAAAACATCCAAAAACCTTGTATTTAAAATGAACCTCAAGTACTTTATATAGTGCTCAAGCTTATTGGTATATTGGTGAGTTCCTTATCTTTTTATTGAAATAGCCAAGGATCAACTCCCATGGCTTAGGCTTTAGATTTTAGCATAATCTATATCCCACATTTTATAAATAGTGGGTTAGATTAATGTTTAATTACCATGCCCTTCATAGTGGATAATACCTTGGCATATTATACGAGCTTCCTGGTATTGACTTGAAACATTATGCTAACTTTGGATGTTGGAAAGTGGTACACATGCTTGGGTTTGGTATCATGATTGGAATGGATGTGTTAGTTGTTTGACATGTCATGGCACATCATGGAAAATTTGATATAGAAAATGTGTTGTGGTAACTATCATGGTGTTATAAACCATGGAAAGTTTGTTGGTTATCCAATTTAAAACCCATGATGAATAATTACATAGGAATATAGTCAATATTTGACTATGAATTATTACAAAGGTAATTTGACCATGAAGATAAATGGAAAAATAATAAATTGGTGGTAAGCCATGTGGTAGATTAAGGACCCACCACATTAACCACTTCCAATCTGACACTTATCAACATCCAAATGGATGCTCCATAGCTCTATTGGTGACAGGGTCCCCTTCCATGAAAAAAGTGGACTCCACGAGCTACGGTCATTATAACTAAAATTTTATGCTTATGAATGATCAAATATGAAACCAATTATTTTCCTACATGAAATCACTACCACATGTTGATGTACTATGGGTCCATGTTGTGCTCTAGGAATTTGACTCAAGAGAGGATGGTTAGTATGGTGTTAGTTCCAAAATGAAAACAAGATGAAATAAACACACTAATAACATAACATCTCTAGGCTTAGACACTAGGGAGAGATTATTTAACAAACACAAATGATAAACATAAATAAAAATAAATGAATCAAATACAAGAGTTCCTTCACCTTAGATGCTCTAAAATTATTGTTGTGGTGGCTTTCTCAACTTGGAATTATAACACTAGTTGGTTGAAGCTTTTTGGAACCAATCTTGCATTATAACTTTGCACAAATTAAGCTTAGAAATGATGTTGTGAGGCCTCCTATTTATAGATTTTTGGATTTAATCAGGATCAACCTCAACTATCCATCTCAAGATTTAGATGTGTGGTTGAGGATTAATTCAATTTTGGAATTAAATTTTTTAATTATCCTCATCATGGCATTGGAAAAAGGGGAAATTAAGAGGCATGGATGGTATGAATCCTGATATTTGTGGCATTTATGGCCTAGGGATGCCTTCCTAAGAAATGAGGTCACTTGATGATTTATATATTCAATATTCATTTCTAAAAATAAGTATTCAACACGTTTCCATGGAATTTTTGATTAGGCCTTGATTTGGGTTAATTAGCTCTTAAACATGATTAGGCACATTGTGCACAAATTACCCAAATTGATCAGAATGGCTTTTTATTGGTCTTAAATTTGACTAGATTTGAATTGGAAGTCCACATTAGATGCGTTGGATGAATATTCCCATTTAGGATGTTGCCAAAAACAAATAACAATGGCATGAGTCTTGTGCAAAATATTTGATAGGAAAGAGCAGTCCAGAATATGTAGGTGCAAATTTGGCATTTTGATTCAAAATGAACTGATCAAAGTTAGTTGGTCCATAAATTACATTTCCACATTTAGGAATACCCTATCCAAAATCAGCACTTGAATATATCAATTTCACATCATTTTGTGTGTTTTAGTGTTTTTAGGCCAAATTGTGCATTTTAGATGGAAACTAGCCAAAAGCTTGATTAGAGGTTATCAGTGGCCAGTTTTAGGTGTTTACACATGTGACTTTCATGAAATACATCCCTTTTCTTTTGTGACACATTGCAACACCCTGTGCCACCTTGTTGCCTTATTTAATCTAGAAACTTCAATGCATGATATCTTTTACATATGAGCCCAAAATTGACTATTCAAATTACATCATAAAGCTCTTGATGAGCTTTATACTGTACCATTGATCATTCTAAAATTTAATGACTTATTTTTTAGAGTATATATGGATCCACCTAAATCAACCATGCCTATATCTCAACTAAACCTATCTTTGTTTATGTCTATATCCTCTCCCTCTATGCTCGTATCTACCTTGCTTCTTCCCTTGCTAATCTAAACCAACTCACCTAAGCTAGGGAAGATTGTATAATGGGCTCCTCTAATTTAGTAGGGTCATATAGCTACCAAGTCTCATCTAGGATGTCATAGAGTGATCCTTTCATAAGGTACCCCCATCTCTCCTCCTCATCTTCAACAACTCACCTAAGCTAGGGCAGATTGTACAATGGGCTTCTCTAATTTAGTAGGGTCATACAGCTACAAAGTATCATCTAGGATGTCATAAAGTGATCCTTTCATAAGGGACCCCCATATCTCTTCCTCATCTTTTGTAATGCCTAAAAAATCACACCTAGATAGATATTAGATCACTATCATATCTCATAATATCTATCTACCTCTAGTTTATATTTCAAAATCAAAACTTAGGCAATAATGTAATCATCTTTTACCTATTTGTGTCTCAACCACTATGGTCTCACCATCCATGTGACCACCTAACATAATCTATCTATCTATGTGGCCTATTAACAAATCCTATTTAGGTCACCTCCTTAGCTCAAATTTTGCTATCATGGCTAGTGTCCACCTCAGTCTACACCTAAGTGGCCTCTCTATCATCTAGCTCTCCTCTAGCTTACCTATTGGGTCCTCAAGAATGGTGATAGTCTCTACCCTCTATTTCTCCTGCTACCTCCATCAATGCCATGTCCTTAGTGGTTGTAGCTCATCTCACTATGGAGATGGTGGTGGTATATTTAGTTCCACTACCTTTTCATCTCTCTCCTCCTACTCTATTCCCTATCATGCTCACCTAGTCTATGGCTACTCATGATGTGGTCTAAGCATTAGCCTCATCACTAGTGGATCTAATTCTCTCCTCCTTCATGGCTCTCTCACATATCAAGCCTATTATTTGAGTATCAATATTGATGCTATTAAATGAGGTAATTCCATATGTCTTGGCACTTATGCCACCAAACGTAGCTCTTTCTACCAAGTATAGTGTCCAATAACCTCTATCCTTACTATAATTGGTGCAAATGTGTACTAGCTTGGTCATGTAGTCCCTATGCCTTCATATGGATGACACACTATGTCTACATGTCTCACAGTCTACAAATCTAGCATGTGGGACATGACCCACATTACCTGTCCTCTCTCCATCTCTGCACTCAAGGCAACCTATCATTAATTACATGGGGTAACCCAACTGACTGATACATGGGAAACCTATTATAGATCGAATCTATCAATAATATGATCAATATTATATTTTTTTTCAATTTGATCAGTACTTTATATAGATCATGTATGAGATGGACCCAGATGACATAACCTAGATCATATAGTATGCCTTCCTCTAGAATCCTCCTGCTCAAGGCTACCATGAATAGTGGTACCTTGTCTTCTGACTTGTGACATAGTACTCATTATGTCACAAGTCCTATCATAGCCTTTTGAATATCTAGAATTTGTGATGCATACACATCACACATGCTAACTCTCCTACCCTATAATACAATGCCTGAATTTGTATCCCACATGGCTAAGGCTCCCCTCTCCTCTAGGCTATCTAGTATACATGTAGTCATTGGTGCTTCTATAACTAGTATCCCTAGGATGGAATGCACATCCTCTAGCATGATAGCTACCTCTACCATGTCCCCATCCACCTCCCATCTAAAGGTATTATTCAATCATTCCTAGCATCCAAGAAACATGACTAATAGATCTGAGCTCAAGGGAATCCTACACATGTCAGCTATCCCTCTTAGGCCTATAACTACTAGCCAAGATCTATCTCCTATGGTTAGATGCTCTAATAGATATAGTAGCCAAGACAAGTCTATCAATCTCTAGAATTGGGGTCATCTTTGCAACCAAGAAACAATAAAAGATGTATTAGATCTTCCATGTCATGTATAATCAAAATACATTCTTTTTACAATTTTTATTAAAAACAAGCCTAAACTACTTTTAATTCATTCAATTTTACCTATTTTTAGCCTACTTGGTCCTTTTTTCCCTTATTTGGTCATTTCGGGCCATTCTAGCCTTTTTTAGCATTTTACATGCATTTCCATACAATTTTGGTTCTTTGGTCAACCTAGTTTGACCAAAATTTCCTTAATTTTCCTTTGGTTGACTTAAAACTCTAAGTCAATCCTCTTATTTTCCCCTCCCTAGTACTGTGTTGTAATTATGTACTTTTTAGATCAGTTGGTGAACTATACTAGGTCAACATTTTATAAAATGTATAGGGTTGGCACACACCTACTGGGTCGATAATGTGGATTTTGCCCTTTTTCAACCTACCGAGTTGACCCAATTGTTTTTGGCTATTGACCCCTTACATTTTCCTAAGAAATTGCCTTTTTGTCATTTTCTTCTTGAACCCTCTAAACCCATTTCCTATTTTGTTATTTGCTACATATAGAATATAATTTTGTTCCATTCTGACATCTAAAAACATTAAAAATTGCATTTTTCTAAAAATTCACTAAATTCAACAAAATACTCAAAAACTGGCTTAAAATTCATAGTTGCATACTTGTAGCACACCTGTTGCCACTCCTAGAGCCCCCTATCTAGCCTATCATCTCCTCGCCATCCTAGCTCATTTGGTCTCTAGAGCTCTTTTTTTTCTCTTTCACAAGTCAAAATAACAAAATGACTTATCTTTCCCCCTATTTAAAAACACTTTTCAAAATTCAAATTCTTTAATTATTTTTCTAAAAATTCCTTCATTTTCCTATATGTTTTTTTTCCTCATCCATTTTCAAAACCATAAAATGCATTGGATTTGTGAAGACGTGAAAATATTTTCCACTATAATATGCCTACTTTACAGTTTTTTTGATTTTTGGATATTTTTGCACTAGCTTCTACAAGTTCACCTATTTTTCTTCACATTAGATGCCTTCACTTTATCTTGAAATATACTTCTTTATCTACAAAACTAAGGTAAGTAAAGGTATGTGTTTTTCAATTCTATCCTTTCTTTTATCTTATTTTCTATTTACTGCACTTTACTTAGCATTAGTGTTGTGTGTTATCATGTTTTATTTCCTAAAGCACCATCTTGTGTTGCACTTACATGACACATGATGAGATTTTAGTGAGGCATATGTATACACGTAATATTTTTAACTTTTATTGATTACTGAAACTTTTTATCTTACAGTAACCCATCGAGTCTCAATCTCTCTGAGTACATGCCTTAAGGGGTGCACCAAGAAAGGGGTGGGCAGACCATTGGTGCTTCGTAATATTGTTGTCCATTTTTCCAATTAACATATACACACTCATCTCCTAAGAACATTTACCTTAAGCTTATTCTTCTTAGCCTTACCCATTTTAGTCATTTTCCTCTTTCCATCCTCTTTTTCTTTCCTTAATTCCATTTTGGACAATTGATTATACTAGGTTAACTGGGTTGACCTTGTATAGTCTAGGGGTATTTTTCACTTTTTGGGTTTGTTATCTTTTTTTCTGACCTAACTTAGACATAAATAAATGTCTCTAAAAACATACAAGGTCAACTAGGTCGACCTTACATAATCGATGTTTCCTGGAGGATTTAGGAGAAGATTTGACTATATATACAAGTTCATTTCTAACCATTTGTAAGAAAAGAAGTGAATAAGAATAAGTGTGAATGGACATATAATTATTTACCATCCTACTTGAGGAATAAATCTTAGGGTTCCATACTTTATTTGGAGATACAAATATTGTCTTATGGAGAAGTCTTTTAGATGTATAGATAGGTTGTGTAGTCTAGAGTTGATTTGTCTTTGTTATCCTTACATACCACAATAATATCTTGTGAATCACCTTGGCCAAGGGGAATATTGAGGCTTGGGGGGTTTGTATTCAAAGGTAAGTATTCTTAACTTTATTATCCTTTATAAGAGTAGTTAGATAATGTAGTTATGCTTCTTTCTTCCATACATTAGGATTTTGTAGACATTGACATAAGTATATATCTTCTATGCATGTTTAGTTTAGTTTGTTTTATTTCTAACCCCCACTTTGTGCCATAATATTTGGTGTGTACTAAATTAGATTTACTTTCTTGTTTATTAGAATAGATTGAACATTAAACCTAGGACTCTTTTAAGGTTGTTGTGTGATCATGTTAGATAGTAGGCTTTAAAACCCTTCCTAGCATGGTGTATTATGACAAGTGATACCTTAATCGGGTCTAGTGGATCCCTATATTGGTCATGCCCCTACTTAAAAAAAGTATCTCCAATCAGAAGTGTAGATATGCTCTATCTTCTTTGAGCTAGGATTGATTTATAGAGATGATGCATTTTTGATTGCATACACTATCTACTCACCTCATTCTTTTTTTTGTATTGCTGTCGTATCCTCTTCTCTTGTTAAAGTCTCGTTTTTAAAGATTTACATTTTTCATGCATAAATATATTTTATTTATCACTTCAAGTTTAATTAACTTAATTTATTAAATTGTGCATGCTTAAATCTTTGTTAATCAAGGCCATGTTAATTCCTAGTTTAAGTTCTCATAAGTCCTCCTTTAATTCTCTTATTCTCTTTATTTTATTTTATTTTATTTCCTTTAATTAGGCATAATCAATGCTTTACTATTTATCTTTTAAGATCTTCACTCAAGTTTTTTATTTAATTTCTTTTTTTCCTTTTTTGATCTCCTTTTCTTTTCATGCATAAATATATTTACTTTAGCATTTAGTAAACATCCATTACCGTACACTTAACTTTGAGTTTCATTTATTTTCAAACATAATTTGTCTTCTTAACTATAACTTTAATTATTTCAAAGAACATACATGCAATACTTGTGTTCAACGATTATTTATTCACCAAATTTATTTAAGTCTAATTTTAGACCCTTAACACTCACAATATTCCATGCATAGGATTTAGCACTTTAAGTTAGCATTAACTTGATAATTAAATTTATTTAATTTAATTTTAATAGGTAATTATCTCTTTATAAGATTAATTAAGCCAAATTAATAATTTCATTATAGAATATGACTAATGCCACTTTCATTTAAATCCTTTAACTAAGGTTAAATTTCCTAGTATATCAATGCAACTATTGACATTAACTCTACAAGGTAAACTACCTTATATTTCTGAATAACAATGTGACTACATGATCATATAACAACATTATATGCATAAATATATGCACTATAGCCATATATGAAATCACACAATCAGATCATCATAAGAATCAACTAGAACATGATCATAGAAGAATATATAAACACTCTAAAAAAACTAACTATCTAGATCAAATAAAGAGTTAAACAAGTTATTTTTCTATGGTGTGTGTGTTGGGTTACTAGTAGTTTCTCTATCGTCCACCAATCATCTCATCTACATCATTTTCTTTGATGATGCTCTCCCTCCATCATGCTCTGAGGGAAGGATCAATCTTGCATCTACATCACAACTAGGTAGTTAGTCTAAGTCATCATTTATATCAACTAATGATTCATAACTAACATATATACATCCATAATGTACAAAAATAATAAAGTCTAGCTATCACATCATGTAAACTAATCAACATATTAATGTCCCATAACCAGTATATGTCATAAAGCTCAAATAAAATCAATAATAATCAAATGATAACCACATAATCCATAGATTCAAAGTTTATAAAACTTAGAGTGAAATTAAGATGTAACATCCTTCCCCCCTAAAACTAGTTATTATCTTGATGACACTTATTCAAACAATAATTCTGAATAACAAATAGAGTTTAACAACATAAAAACATAGTATCTAGTGTCAAATTCCACAAAAAAATGCAAAATTTACTTGATGAACTCATTATAGTTCCTAATCAGTACTATTTTCTAAATATTGGTCCCATAAGACCTTGTATTGTGACACTTCTCTAGTATGCAAATGGAGTTTGTGAGTGACAATTACTCTGATTGGTTATTTCATGACCTCCCTATGGTCCAAAAATGGTAAGACAAGCCTATAATATCTCAATAAAAGTTTCAATGACTTCCTATAAACACATCAATTTATCATAAAAGCCAAAATAGATGGCTAGGGAGAGTTCCAAAAAACCTTTCAACTCCTCTACACATCTCTCTAACCTAGATATTGTATTTCTCATTCCAAAGAAAAGTGTTTAGCAAACCTGGCAAGAATAATGTGTATAGGTTAATACTATCACTACTCCATGTAGATTAAGATAAGTATAACATGTCAATACTATCACTACTCCATGGAGCTCCTAACAAGTATGACAATCAATAGGAACTATAAATACTACATTTTTAATGTATACAAAATTATAGAATACCCATCCAAAAAATACATGTGTATGACTATATGACTAAATTTGACAAGTTTGTCTATCAAATCTTAGATTAAAAAAGTATATCTATTAGATCCAACTCAGTAACTACCAATTCAATTTGAGGGTAAGTAGGATACACTCTTATCACTTAGAACTCAGGTTCTTAATTCACCACTCTTCCCTTAGGTTTCCATGACCTAATGATATCCAAACATGCACAAATTTATATGAATCACAATTATATATTAATAGATCATATAAATAATACTATATGTTAAATAATTCTAGATGTACCAACATACATATAAGAAAAATCATATAATCATTATGTAATTGTATGAAGTTGCCACTATCTCAACATTACTAGTATCATATTTTACAACGTAACTTGTAGTACTATATTCATAATTAAGAGGAAATAACATCAAAATTAACATAACATACAAAGGATAAGGATTATTCCATCTTTACAACCTAATAAAGGAACGAGAAACACAATGTCTCCCTGCTTTATTGGCTAGTAATTAATAAGTTAAAATTTTATCTCAACCCTTTTAGACTACCAAGATGTTCTATACATCTCATACCTTACTTGCTCTCAAAGAAAGGTATATATATAACTCTTCAAAATAACATAATTAAAAAAGAGAATAATATTAGTCTAAACATTGGTATATAATAACATAATAATTACAATCAATTAAAATTAATATAAATTCAAGGTTCACCACTCCTCATGGTCAAAGTTCACAAGTTAGATAACATAGTGATCTTAAAAAGTCACTAGTGGAAAGTAGAGAACTAACATATCAAAAACAAAACCCATACATACCCTCACATGGTAAAAAGAACCACTATAATCTAAGTTAACAAATCACTACCTAATTCTACAACTGGAAGGAAATATTAATCACAAAGATGTATCAATCCATCTAATCTTAAAACTTCTCTCAACATGAAGTAAAAAACACTGTCCCATGAACTCAAAGGAATAAGATCAAAACAAAATTTTAGAAACAATTTTCCACTTAATAAAACACTAAATCAAAATCATGTAAATATGAATCTTCTCGATAGCTTAAAATGATGTAAGAGGGGAGTGAGAAAATAACAACCCACCTTTAATCTAGCTATAAGAGATGACACTTTTTCCCAAGTCCACATAAATATAAGGGTGCTAGTCCATAAGTAATATATAAATAGAAAATAATTATTAATCAAGACATCTACTAATTTGAGCAACACTTCAGGTGATAATTCAGGTGATGGTCCTACCCCAATTGGTGGCAGAACTTCTGGGAGCCATAACTTTTGCACCATAGCTCCGATTGACTACCCATTTGAACCATTGGAAAGCTAAGAATGAGGAGAATGTGATAAAATGGAACTAATATATGATATATGGGTTTTTAAATTGATATAAACATCATAATTTTTGGTTGAAAGATATTTTAAGAAAATGAAAATAACACAATAACAATGATTTATCTGAGAAGAGATGTTTTATTACTCATAAGATTGCAAATTCAAACATATGATTATCTCTTGAAAGAGATTTATGATTTAATTTTTGGGTTACATATGAATTTATAAATACTTTTAAGGTAGGAGGAGGATGTGTAAGGTCACCAATCTCGAAGGAGATGAAGTGGTTTGACTTCCATGATTTACAACAATACAAAATTTGAGAAATTACTATTTTTAGAAACTTACTATTTTTAGAACGAACTATTAAAATTAAAATTTAAGGAACTTTTATTGGGTTTTCAGGGGTCAAAAATAATCATTCATAGATCTATGACATTTCATTGATTTATCATCATTTTTATCTTTCTAATGCTTCAAATAGGGAGTCAATTAGATTTATGGTGCAAATGTTATGGCTCCCAGAAGTTCTACCACCAATTGGGGTAAGACCATCACCTAAATTGTCACCTGAAGTGTTGCTCAGATCATTCCTCCCTCCTCTAGAATTAATGGTCCCCATTGTATCAAGATTCATCATCAAGTGTGGTAGTTGTGTCTTGATTTGATTCTCTGTAAACCACTCACATTGGTGGCTAAGCTTGCCCCTTTTGACCACCCGATAAAGAGGAAAAGAGTGCCATCTTATTTTCTTCATCTAGGTGTCCACAATATAATCTTTATATACTAGATAAAAACTCTATGGATCAAGATCATTAATATCTAATTTTTCTACTACACTTGAAGAGTCTAATAGAGGTGGATGATATGGTTTGAGGAGCTCTATGTTAAATATTAGATGAATACCAAGGTAGGCTGGTAGGTTCAACTCAAAATCATTTTCTCCAACTTGTCTAATGATGGTGTAGGGACCATATCATAGAGGTCAAGTTTTTATGTGTGGGCCTATGAGTCATTCTTTTTGAATATGTAACCAAACCTTGTCACCTATAGTAAAATTTTGTGCTACCATATGTTTGTCATGGCATTGCTTATACTTTTGATTCATCTTTTCCAAGATGTCATGAACCTACTACTAGATGTGTTGGATTTGTTCAATGAAATTTGTTGTTTTTTTTGCATTAGATCTCCCATGAAGTGTATATTCCATGGCGGAAAATGGAATGGCTACATCTATTGGTGCCATGGTATGGAACTCAAAGCATACTTGGAATGGACTCTACAATAAGAATAATTATCAATACACTAAGTGGTGCCAATCTAGAATGGTATTATGGGATTTATCACTCTTATTATTTATATAAAAAAGACATAAAACTATTGCATAAATACTTAATTGAGAAACACTCCATGCTTTTAAAGACACTCATAACATAAAAAATAAATGGTGAAGGTGTTTCGATTACCAAGAAAGACATAATCATACTCAAAGTGTTCAATCTAAAAGATCAAGAATATGGTAGGGAACTCTTATTCACAACTCATGAACTATGATATGATCTTACCTACCCAAATCACCTTATATAACCATCACCAATGAGACACTCGATAAACCAACCCTTTAACAACTCTAAGGGGTTACAAATAATCTTAGGGTACATATTTAGTGCATCACACACACATTCATAATTCTCCTTTATGATAAATATAAAGATATAAAAATGCTAATGGACTCATTAGGTCCTAGAGTTTGAGCCTTGACTCTGATACCACATGTAACAACCCAATTGGATGTTAATTGGAAAAATGCATTTTTTTAAAACACAAACTATAAATAGATTACACCTCATAAATCTAATCAGTGATAAAAAAATACTCCAAAAGTGTTTATTGTAAATAAGCATGTGATATTTAACAGTCATTGATCACTATCAATAAATGAAAATGCATCATAATACAATCATAGATGTTAATACAAATATCTAGCCATTGCTAGTACAATACACAACCACTATTGTCAATCCATAGTAAATAGACAATTAGATTTCTACATGATAATGTTTCTAATAATCAATCAAATACAATAAAATATATATAATTAAGATACATGGCTCTTTGGAGCAGGAGTTCCTTAGAATCTCTGGTATTTACTATAATCTCAAAATTCATCTCAAAAGTAGTACTACTATGGGGAGGGAGAGCATCATCCAAGTGTTTTTCCATACCAACCATGGACCAATGATCCCCCACACTAATCCCATAAGGTAATGACCCTCCCTTCATGGATGAGTATATAGTGATAGTGTGGGAATCTAAAGTAACAAACAAGTACCCATGTGCTATATGATTTCTAAACTATACATGCAATGTATCATGGAAAACCCATTCTATTGAAAGATATCTCACATACATATAACTCATACTCATGAAATTATAATGTCTCACTAAACATACTATTAATATAAATATATAATAAATAATGATCTATACATCAATAAAATTCATACACATCACCTGATCAAGTTGCCCTCATCTGGCATTATGATACTAGTAAGCTAGTAGAATTCATCTCATTCCTTACTTAGTATCAATAAAGTGAGATTGGTCAAATATAATTTAACCATAATATTCATATAATTTACATCTTACTAGTAATCATATTACAACACATGCTAAACCTAAGAATAAGTAAAATATACATTTATTATGCCAAACGTATAAATGAATATTACATTATTATCTAGCCTATATTAGAAATAATTTCTACTATTTATACCACTTGGGTAAAATACACATTAAAATATAGATTATAACTACCATAATAAGTTCCAAACATACTACACCCCATGATCAATGATATTACCATAGTCTAGTATTTTAAGACATAACTATTAGTTTTCCACAATCAATCATATAAAAAAGTCTTTAAATACATAGAACTATAAGATTCTATTCAAACAACTAGATATAACAAATCAAGTTACTATATACATGAAAGATCTACTAGTATATCATAGTATTCGTTACACTCTCAAAGGTTGTAAACATGCATATAAAATGTCATACCAACTATCAAAAAACATACTATTCAAAGTAATAACCTACACGCATACATTTACATAAGTGAGGGTCTAAAAATAACAAATGTAATTTATACCTTGTGGGTATAACATAATTTTATGATAAATAACTCTACGAAATTCCAAAATATCATAGGTCATTGTGCATGATCACCCTACTTAAACACAAACAAAAAACATTACACTTATAACTAAATATCAAGCTAGTGTGGGATTATACAGTTTGGGTACACCCTAGATTAAACTATTATTTAGTAATAAATAGAAACATAATATATAGACACAAAATTTCAATACTATTTTCAATATATAATAACAATCATTTATACCTCTCTATACGTCTCTATTCTATTTTTTTTATCCACTATTATTTCACAACATAGAAGAAAATTACCATATAAAGCATTCACTAGTTGTTTTTATGTGTTTAAACTCTACATAGTCTATAGGTTCATGCGATTAATTCTACAAGCTAGAATAAAACACATAAAAATTTTATAATAATTACTATACACATACTTAGTCCATCAAATGTATGATTGAACCTTATTTATTTATTTATCTTATAACCAATATCTGTGACACACAAGTTAATCTACCATTCGAGGTATTATGTAAGTCATTTAAGGATTCCATTTTTTTAAATGTAATGATAAACACATAACTAACATCTTTATAAAGATCATTTTATAATATGTTTGGTCCTCATCATGGCCCCAAAGAACTATAAGTAAGAGTTTGTCCATAATATTAATAATTTACATACACTTTGCTCACTCTTTACTAATGTAAAGAGAACTTTCCAATAGATAACTACATCTATTCTACTATACTAATAAGCTGAGCTTCCACAAACAAAGATAATATAGCTTACACATTATCACATACGCCTCTCATATGTGTGTGTTTGTGTGTGTGTGTGTGTGTGTGTGTATTTAATTCAAAAAAAAAAAACTATTATATATATAAGGTACATGTCTGTGTAGATATATAATGATATATCTATTTAATTCAAGAAAAATAAATTATTATATATATAAGGTACATTTATGTGTGTGTGTGCACGTGTATAACATTCAACACATAGACTCAATTATACAAGTTTAAATTTAAATCTTATTGTTCATTACAGTCCATAAATATGAAACATTTAAGATTTAATTAACTTAAAAACTAGAACACTCACCGCACTTTTTTACCATGCAAATATTTATAAGGTCAACACTATTTACATGCACTATGCTCTTTAATGTTGTTAACTCAATGCTTAATAACCTATGCCCAGTGACTTTATACTTTATTTCTCAACCTTTATAAAATCAATGATTCCATTATAAAACACTGATGCCATTCTATCATGAAACGTCACCTTTATATCATGCATTGATGACATTATACTCAACCATTATTTTTTTATAAAGCTTAGTGATGCCACTAAAAACACAATGTTTTATTTTATTCACTAATATTTTTGCCTTTATTTTAATGTAAGTCATTACAGTTGAATATAAAAGTCACTGCAATTGAATATATAAGTCACTATATACTTTTAACAAATATTTTACCCAAATTCATTTTTCATGGTAGTATCTAAACAAACATCACTAATTTATAATTTTGACTAGGTTTAATTTGCATATCATTCTAACCAACAACCTGACTTAGCTTCTTTTCAAAAATGATTCTAATGTTTTGTTTTCAGCTAGACCTATCCAAATCACCTGAATTTTATACTTTCATATATAACTATGTATTCCTAGCATGCCTATCTTATGGAAAATATAGCTAAATTTTTCAATACATAGGTTTGATTTATACTTCCAGGTTTATAAAACATATGTATAGTTTATTCACAAAACTACATAGTTTTTAATATAAGAAAAACATACATACAGTTTGTTCACCATATTTTTATGATATAACAATTGTGAATGAAAATTCTTCTCCTACCTAGTAATTTCCTCCTACTCTGACCTCTTTTCCAAGAAATGGTTTTCCCAAGGCTACTCTCTGCTCACTTCATTCTTTTTTTTTGTGTATTGCCACCATATCCTCTTTTCTTGTTATAATATATTTTTTAAATATTTCCCTTTTTTCATGCATAAATCTATTTTATTTAGCACTTCAAGTTTAATTAACTTAATTTATTAAATTGTGCATGCTTAAATCTTTGTTAATCAAGGCCATGTTAATTTATAGTTTAAGTTCTCTTAAGTCCTCTTCTTCTCTTTATTTTATTTCCTTTAACTAGGCATAATTGATGCTTTACCATTTCTATTTTAAGATATTCACTTGATTTATTTATTTATTTCTTTTTTCTCCTTTTCTTTTCATGCATAAATAGCTTTACTTTAGCATTTAGTAAAAATCCATTACCGTACACTTAACTTTGAGTTTCATTTATTTTAAAACATAATTCATCTTATTAAATAGATCTTTAATTATTTCAAAAATCATGCATGAAATACTTGTGTTCAAGGATTATTTATTCACTAAGTTTTCTTAAGTCTAATTTTAGACCCTTAACACTCACAATATTCTATGCATAGGATTTAGCATATTAAGTTAGTATTAACTTGACAATTAAATTTCATTAATTTAATTTTAATAATTAAATGAATTAATAATTCCATTACAGCATATGACTAATGACACTTTAATTTAAATCCTTTAACTAAGGTTAAATTTCCTAGGATATCAATGCAATTATTAGCGTTAACTCTAAAAGGTTAACTACCTTATATTTCTGAATAACAATGTGACTACATGATCATATAATAAAATCGTATGCATAAATATATGCACTATATTCATATATGAAATCACATAATGATATTATAATAAGAATCAATCATAACATGATCATATAATAATATATAAACACTCTAAACAAACTAACTATCTAGATCAAATAGAGAGTTAAACAAGTTATTCTGGTGGTGTGTGTGTGTTGGGTTACTAGTAGTTTCTCTATCATCTACCAATCATACCATATAATCCATCCTCTTTGATGATGCTATCCCTCCATCATTCTTTGAGGGGAGGATAAATCTTGCATCCACCTCATGACAAGTAAGTAATTCTAAGTCATCATTTATATCAAATAATGATACATAACTAACAAATATACATCCATAATGTAGAAAATTAAGAAATCTAGATGTCACATCATGTAAAATAATCAACATATCAATGTCACATAACCAATATATTTAATAAATATCAAATAAAATCAATAATAATTAAATGATAACCACATAATCCATAGATTCAAAGGTTATAAAACTTAGAGTGAAATTAGGTTGTAACATCTCCTATTACATGAATAATTGTAGCTTCTCCAAACCTCTTACTAGTAAGTTGTGAAGACTATTTTGAAATGGTTTATAAGGTTATAAAAATATGGTATGATCACCTACATGACATAAATGGAATTGAAAATATTGTTGTGATAATATTTAAGCACAAGATCAGATTTTGTATGGGACATAGGTTTACCTTCATCACTTTGCATGAGAGGAGTTGTTATTGTAGGTTATACTGAAAAATATCAAAGTGTGAATGTGTTTAAACTTAAGTATCATCATCACCAAAATGGAATATGTATTGAAAGATCCAAGGATGATGTATAAATATTCCAAGAAGACCAAGTAGGCCACATGTCAAGCTAACAACTTTTAACTCCTCCAACTAAGAAAGGGAAGTTTCAAGTGAAGAAAGATGAGTCATAGAAGATGAAGAGACACTTACTCACCACATATTATGAGGTCATCATTAGGCCAAGCTAACACATCTTGAATAATTTTTTTATTATTGGTTATACACCTTTTGGCATTATAATTGGTTTTGTGATAGATAACAATCATGATTGACTTTCTCCATGTCCTTCCTCTATCTCTCTTCTCTTTTATTTTATAAATTTAGCCTTGAATGGAATTGGAAGGGATTATCCAAGTTATTATGGTGAATCCTTGATAAAATTTATATATTTTTTCTTTTAAAGTGAATGCAAATTTATTTTTACATCTTCATCTCATACTTAGTGTACTCATGATGAACTGTTGATGAGTAAAAGTTTTGATGTTCAATCTACTTGCATTTGTACTCTTCATTCTTGCCTATTTGTGAGTAAGTTATCTATTTTCAAGTCATATGGTATGTATTGAGTGGTTATGAAAATGTTAAGTGTGGGAAAATATCATTAGTGCTTCATTTTAAGCCTCTTGACTACCCCTCTTGGGTGGTGTATAAGTTGCAACTTCTATATGGAAATACTTATGCTAGAGAACCATTTGAAGTTGTATGATTAGATTCACCCTTATTTATCTTTTTTATAAAATCATAGACCATAGGAGGAGACCTAAGTTTGTTTCATCACCCCTTTTTCTATTTATATTCAATTTTCTTTCTCCCTTTTCATTGTAATTTGAGTAGGTGTAGTGGCAATATAGGTGTACCATCAAGGGAACCAACCCTCTCTAGAGGTTCTCCTTAGTTATAGGCCACACATAGCCTTAGAGAGTTTTCATTGTGTGAATTGAGTGAGGAGACATGAAACACCTCCTCAAAGGGTGTAATTCAAAGTGACAACACTTCACTTGAATTTTCTTGTTTGCACCCCTTTGTTAGCCTATTTTTTATTATTTCTTATTCGTGCCACCGGGTTTATATTTTGATTGATTATGTGTATACTTTGGCTATTTTATTTTACTATTTATTGTAGATAATTATCAAAAATTTAAAAACAATATAAAAAAAAGATAAAAAAATATCTATCAAAGGATACATATCATGCTTATTTTCCTATGCTATATGTTTTTCACATTTATGCTTTACACACATGCTTAGAATGGTATTATTTGTATGGGTAAAATGCAATATATGCATGTTATATATGATTATGGAATGTAAAATTTGCATTAATAATTTCTTAACCACTCCCTATGGGTCATGATCACATTGGTGGTGTTACCTACCTTATAGGTATCTCTATACAATGGATTTTATGGTGATATATTTCTTGCATTCAATTATTATATTGAGTTATTTTAAATTGATTATATCATAACTTTATAATACCTAAATCTTAAATTTATACATAAACACACACATGGTGTGATTACATATGGTTTTTACATTGGTTACATTGTTTGTTGTGTATCATTACATTTTTTATTTCTTGTATGTGTATGCTTGTGCATGTTAGTACATTTTATTGTTGATGTCATATTGCATATTTTTCCATATAAGATCCTCTAATTATACTGGCATGTTATGTATTTGTTTATTATGAGTCATACATCCTTACATGATGAATTTATATATGTTGTTAAATACTTGTGTGTGATTTATGTGATATACTAAGTGATATTTTATGATTTTTTTCATGATCTATATCATGAACATCCTAGAGTGAATTCCATGGTCTTCATCATGCATTATATAACTATGCTTGGTGCCTACATTTCCATGGTCATTAACATACTTATATTGGGGCATACTATTGTGTAGACACTCAATTTTCTATACAAGTTTTTTTTTATTATGATGTTTTTAATAATTATTTGTACATATAGGTCATCACCTTGATTTAAAGGTTAATTGATGCTTGTATATGTGTCTTTTACTCTTGATCCAATCTCATGGTCCTCTCTTTTGTTTTATTTTCCAATTATCATTTTAAATTTAACCATGATCTATTTATCTCTCCTCTCTCTTCTCAATCATAATTTCTTCCTAAGCATATTTGTAGGTTCTATGAGTTCGCCTTGGGAAAAATGATACCACCTATGAGTCTACCCCTTTTGATTTTGTGGGTCATTCTACACATCTTTACATCTATTTTATGTTTGGATCTATTTTTTAGTCTTGTACCTTTTGTTTTGCTAACATTTTCATTCCAATTAGTCCTTAATTCATATCATGAGAAGCATATATATAAAAATGATCTACGAGCATTCTAAAAAAAATTATCACATTGAATATACTTAGATTCAATTTCATTTCAAGTCTAAAGACAAATAAGAAGTATTTATCTCTATTAAAAAAGACTTGCATCACTTCATTACATCTTATATCAAGAGAAGGCTTAAATGAAATCTATGATCAATAAGACTTTAAGAGTGGAGTTAGTATGCTGAAAACTAAACAAAACCACACTAATAAAGCTAACACCTCAATCTCAGACACTCAAAGAGCAAGAGAAAAATAAGAGTAATTATTAATAGAAGACACAAGAAACATTATTTACTTTACTTGAGAGCAATATTTATATGTTGGACATGGGGGAATGTGCTAAAAAATGTGATCAAAGAGTCTTTGGCAATGGTGCTCCTTGCATCATCTCTCCTTGTCACCTTGGTAATGTTGGGCTTGGCTTTGATGCTTATTTCTATCAACAAATGAACATTATAACTTTACACAAAGGTCTAATTGAAGGTATTTTGGAATGATAACATTACACCAAAAGAGCTTTTAGAACAATGGGTGAAGCCTTATATTTTTAACCTTCCAAACTAACTCTAACCTAAGTGCAGTCAAGTTAGAGTTAACTATAGTTATGTTTAGTTTAACCTCAGTTTATTTAAGTAAGGGACAAGTAATTGATATTTGGGATAGATATCCCATTTATTAAGCATGTCTCCTCATTTATAAATTTAAGGATTTAGGGGAGATATTTTCAATTCTTTTACTTTGAGGATAATGACATCATCATGACCTCATTTTTATTAGAATTTCCTTTTTAAAAAATTCATTTTCACTAATTGTACATGGAAATTTCACTTTAGAATTTAATTTTATTTGCTTAGTTAATTCATTTTGATTAGCATTTTTTCACTTTAGGAATTGTTTAAGTGCCCTCTTAATGGGTCCAAAGGTCAAACTATCAATTTATAAGGTTGTAAGTTGATTAGAGATGAATTCGTGAGAGGTTACTATTACATACATGATAATACCAAAAATAGGGATGCCTTGACATTATTCTAAGCATTGATGTCTGATGTGTAAATGAATTTAGGGCATTCAATTATTCTTAGGTTTAATTTACACTATTTGGTATAAATTAATCTAAAGTCTAGTTAGAACACAATTGTGGCCAAAATGAGGTGTCTACAATTTGCCCCAATTTGGAAAGATATTTTAAGATATAAGCACAATAATGTCTTCTCAAGAATGAAAAAAGATATTTTAAGATATAAGCACAATAATGTCTTCTCAAAGAATGAAAAATTTATTAATATCTTGAATAATTCCCCATAAGGAAATGGATGGGCCCTGGATGCCCCCTCAAGGGAATGGACATTAAATAAGGTTGGTAAACATTACCTCAAAAATAAGGAAATGATGCAACCTATAGATAACAAAGGTGGAAATATTGATTTACCCAAAGATGGTTATAATTAGTGGTAGAGTGAGATAACCTATTAGGGTAGATGAAAACAATGACTTGCCTAAAATAAATTATAATCATCAACATAGTGAGGTGCCCCCAATAAGGTAGGGGTGAAAATAATGATTTTCCCAAAAGTGGTTATAATCATTAACATAATTAAAATGCCCTAGTAGGGTAGATAGATAAAAATAATGATTTTACCAAAGGTATTTATAATCATTAGCATAATGGTTTTCACCAATAGGGAAGATGGAAGCATGATACAATTCATCTTATCCCCAATAGGGAAATGTGGGAAAGGGGGCTTACATATTAAACCTGTACTCATGGAGTAAGAGTAAGCTGACATAGAGGATAAACATGAATTTGGGATACCTTCTAGTATAGAGATGCAGGTCCTAATTAGTATTGATTAAAATTCATTTGTGATTTAATTACTCTGAATTTGGGTAGTAATAGGGTAGGTAGGGAATTTGCTAGGTGTGAACAAGGAGAAGTATTATGACACCATTACTTGTAATCTCCACTAAACTAATTTTTGATGTAGCTTGAGATATTATATATCATATTTATAGACAACTAAAATAACAATGTGTATCTAAAGCATGGAAAAATTAGTTTAAATGCAAGTGCAAATCACTTAGGTGTAAGATATGAAAAATCAAATCCCAAGTGAACATAATACAATACACTAAGTGTAGGAATGTACACTAATTCACAACTGAAGTACAAGTTATCGATAATCAAGAATTATGTGTAAATAAAGTGTAATAATCCTACAATAATTGATAAACAAAAAGGCAAAGAGGTAAAATAAAAATAGAATAAACAAATAAAACAAAACACAAATAAACAAAAAATAAACACACAACAAAACACCAATAAACAAAAATAAATACACAAAAAAACACCAATAAACAAACACTAAGACACCAATAAACAAAAATAAACAACAAAATAATAATAAATGAAAATAAACACCAAAATAACAATAAACAAAAATAAACAAATAACAAAAAACCAATAAACATAAATAAACATGGCCACAAACAATTAAAACAACACAAACAAATTAAATAAACAATCCAAAGCAAAGAAAAAGTGCAATAAACAAACTATTATAAACAAATAAAGGTAAAAGACAAACAATAATTAAACAAATTGTTATTATAAATAGAATATAGATCATTCGTGCATGTGGAATAAAGGTTTTATTTTTGGTGATAGGGTGGCCCCTAAGCTAGACAATAATGATGCATGTATAACAATGCAAGAAAAAAAGACTAACAATATTTACCCTAGGTTATAGAGAACAATGACACAAAAATAAAATTGGGGGAATAGAAGAAAAGGAAGGGGTAGCTGAGCTGACTCTAGATGCACTAGGAAAGTGGAAACTACCTACATAGTTTCATGGATGCAAGATCCAACATTAACTTTAGGCCAAATATAGTTCTCCCAAGATATGGGATAGAAGAAAATGAATGATTTATAAAAAAATGATTATCATGTAGAGGAATATAAGAATGGTCTCACAAAATAATGAGTGCATATAAAAAGAAAGGGATGACATTCACAATCATGAAAGTGTCAACACAAACAAATCATGCAAGTGTAAGAATATGGTTTAGAATAAAACCATAACTTAAGGTAAGAGATGAGGATACATAAATGAAACAAATTGGTAATGCATAATGTCTACTACATATAAGGTTTATAATGAGAATGAGCCCACAAAATGGCAAATAACTTACAGAATAATGATAACATTGGAAATAGTTTCTTGCAAAATGATGAGATCATAAGAAAATCCAAGTGGTCATTAGTGCATAAAATTTGAATGCAAAATGATCATAATATAAACTCATAAAATAGTGAGAGCATATGGCTAAGGCCAATAAGGATGGGGAAACTAAAGGACAAATGGTTACTTGTGAAATAGTTAGGAGACCCATAATCCTTAAGGCAAATAAGTGGTCAAAAAAGAAAGTAAGGTGTGGCAGATCCAACCCAAGATACCCTATGTATCTAAGTTCTACCTACATATTTTATGAAGACCTCAGGCCAATGTAGTTCTTCTAGAAATGGGATGAAATACGATCAAAAAATAGAACATGCAAATGGAAATGGTCATGAAAAAATTCATGTAAATTATTTAGTGATACCCTATGACTAAGAGATGCATGTATTGAGTGGCAAGGATACAGTCTAAATGACCTTCCATACATGCATATTTTGAGGTTTTTTTAGAAATCTCAACTCAATGTAGAATGATGAGACACAGTATGGGTAAACCCATAAGATGGAAAGAGCATTGGAAATAGTTGTTAATAAAATGGTGAGAGCATTCAAATTTAAATTGATCACAAAATAACAAAAACATGGAAAAGGGGTGATTGAGCTAACCTCAACATGAATTGAGCATTACCTACATAGTCCTGAATGAGAACTCAAGTCACTGTAGTTCCATATTACAATGGAATAATTTGACTTGGTAGAAACAAGTTCATGAATTAGGCAAATAACATACTACAAAATAGTGATGTGACATTGTGGATAAAAATGGGTTTGTTCCTAATTTTACTAAAGGCAATTATAATGAGGAAATAATGGCATGGGTTAATAATACTAATTTTCCCAAAGGTGATTATAATTAATAGCACCAAGAATGACATAGAAGGTGACAACTATGAAGAGTGCAATTTCCAAACCACTATCATAATACCTTATGATACTACCTCTTTGTGAAATAATCAATAAAGTGATAAAATTTCATCTGAATCCCCTCTATGCAAGTGCTTGAATTATCAATAAATTAAAACCAAGGTCAAAAAGGGTGGATAAGGGAGGGTAAAACAACTTCAGTCAATAAGGAAGGTATGAAAGGTACAATATATGATATGGTACAAGGAAGGTGATATTATGGAATGATGTAAATGATCCTCAAAGACAATACTTTATGTCTCTCAAGTGAAATAATGCTTGATATGTATTGTGATCATGGGATCATCAAGTTCATATCCTTTCAATGTAGCGAACTTGTAAGCTTTACAGACATAATTAACAATAATGACATAAGGGCCTATTTAATTATGCTTGAATTTACCTTTCTTATTTTTCTCAATCATGGTGTTATTCTATTTTTCTTTGAGGACAAGATCACCAAAATCAAACTCTCTGATATTGACATGCTAGTTATACTGACCACATAGTTGGTTCTGATATGCTTGAAGGATATTTACAATGGCCATGCATTTTTCATCTAGTAACTCTAGCTCTTGTAAGTGAGCAACTATATAATCATTAACATCAAGGATGTGCTTCAATAAGATACACAAAGAAGGTAACTTGACCTTGATGTGAAGAATAGCCTCAGTGCCATAGATAATTGAATATGTTGTGGCTCTTATTAGAGTACAATAAGCCCAAAGGACATGAAAGATTTGAAAGTGCCAATCATGGCCAACATTATTGGCAATATTCTTAAGAATATTGACAATGGTCTTATAATATTCCTCTACTTGGCCATTATCTTGTGGGTAATATGCATTGGAAAAATGTTGGGTAATGTTTAACTTTTTAGAGAGTGATTTGACATCCTTATTCTTAAATGATCTACCATTATCAAATATAATGTTGGATGGGATACCATAGTGGAAAATGAGATGGTTGAAGATGAATTTGGAGATTTGTTTTCTACTCATGTCAATAAGGGGTATAACTTCAACCCACTTAGTGAAATACTTAGTGGTGGTAAGGATATGTTTATGGCCATTTGAAGAGGTGGGGTTAATATTCCTGATAATATTGAGTCCCCATGTTAAAAATGACCATGGTAAAGTCATTGGTTTGAGTGTTCTGTCTAGAGCATGAATCAAATTTGCATGCCTCAAACATTTTTTACATATTTTCACATAAGTAATTGCATCTGCTTCTATGGTTGGCCAATAATAATCAATATGTAGGATATTTTTGGCAAGGACAACCTCATTAGTATTGGATCCAAAAATTCCTTCATGGACTTCCCTCAACACTAATGAGGCTTTTACTGAATTCAAACAACAAAGTAGAGTTCTATTAAAGCTTCTATAGTAAAGGGTTGGTCCAAGTAGGGTATATCAAGAGGTATAGTATGTGAAAGATTTTTTTTACTTACGTGAAAGGTCTAGTGAAAGGATTTGGTTGTGAAGGTAGTTATATAATTTTGAATACCAAATATAACTGGGACCAATAATATCATAGATAATTTCAATAGTTAAAGGTTCATGAGCAGGCACTAGAAGATGTTCAATGAAGAATTGATAGTATTTTGACTTATTTGATTTATGGATCAAAGAACAAATGGTAGTCGTGACATATGTTGTCTTGTTATTGGCATGAGGTATGTGTTCAAATTGAATGTGAGAAATTTTTTTCTTGTGAATGTCCACCATGGCTTTGTATGGTACCAACTTATCATCTTTGGTCTAAAACTGGTCTATAGCCTAATTGATGATTAGCTGATAATCACTGTGAACCAAAAGATGCTAAATGTTACATTATAATACTTAAAGAAGCCTTGTAACGAGTGATTCATATTCAACCATGTTATTAATACAAGGAAAGATGATATAAAATGATTTGTGAATGAGATCCACTTATGGTGTAATAAAAATAGTCTGCCCCTTAAGCCATGGGAAGTGAATGACCCATCAAAATATAGCTTTTGATGATGCTTGTTTTTATGATGGTAATGATGGACTCATATAGGAATGCAAAAGTGAGTGGTTCTATATCTAAAAAAGGAGCTTCAACAAGATAATATGTAAGCACTTGTCCCTTTATGGCCTTTTGATTGATATACTCAATATCAAACTCACTTAGAAGAATGATACACTTATCCATGCAACCTTGTAAAGCTATTTTTGATAATAGATATTTGAGTGGATCTACTTTGACAATGGTTATGGTCTTGTTGTTAAGCATTTAATCATAGAGATTTTGGGCTATAAAGAACATAGATAAAAAAGCTTTTTATATTGGTGTATAATTATGTTCAGAAACTACCAATGTATGAATTAGATAGTACACAATGTGTTCTTTCCCATGTTCACCATGTTGAATTAATAGTGCCCCCAGGGTATTGTTAGTGGTAGATAGGTATAGTAGAAATGAACTCATTAGTATTAGTTATAATAAAGTAGATAGATTGGCTAATTATGACTTTAGGTGATCAATTTTTTTTGACATTCTTCATCCCAAATAAATGTAATACCTTTATTAAATAAATGAGTGAAAGGATGGAATTTATCAGCCAAATGCAAAATGAAGAATCTAATAGAATGGATTTTACCCTAAAAACTATGGAGATTGTTCATTTTTTTCTTAATTAACATAAGAATATGAGGATGCATATTGCATAGTTTTTGATTCATGGGTTTGGTGTTAGGATGCATAAAAATATTTACAACCAAGGCAGGTCTAAACTTAGCATGTCTGAATAGGCCTATGCAAATATGTCAAAAAACTCCCTCAAAAGGGTTATAAAAAATTTGCATTCCTTCTTAGTGAAGGACATGCCTAACTTTATCCACTTTAGGTCCTTTGGAGTCCCAATGTTAACTTTCATAGTATTCTCTATTAGGATAATTAATCCATCTTCTAGAATAGTAGTCAAGGATGTAAATTGGCTAACAATGACAAAGTCCTTTGGTTGGATTGGTTCTTTAATCTCTCCCACAAAGGATGAATATGAATCATGTAATGGTAGTAATGACCTTCTAACAAACACTGTAGGCCATTCTTAAATAATTTTATCAAAAGCATGATGTTCCTTTTTACCTATCTTAGACCCAAAAATAAGTTCACTTTTAGTGGTCTCTCAAGCTTATTTCAAATAAGGGTGAACATCCTCATCTATTAGTGCCTAAAACAAGTTTTCACCAAGAGACTATCCTTTCTCTTTACTTTTACCCTGGTAAAAAATCACCTTAAAGAGGTTTTTGATTTAGGACCTCAATGTTCTATTCTTTTTTTTTGGCTAAGGGTGTTCACCTAGTCTTCAAAATAGGTGCAAGATATAGTGTGATAGATAAACCTTGTTTATGATCTCCCAATGGAACATTGTATGTTAAGCCCAAAAAATCATAAAATGCCTCATCATTCTCAAAATCATCTAAATTTACTATGGATTCTTGTTGGTCCCAGTCTATTAGTTGAGGATGATAAAGGATAAGCATTGGATGTTGGATTACTAGCATGATGGTGCAAATGGTATGTGGGTAAAATAAGTTAATAATGGTAAGATTTTTGTATATGATATGATTGGACTTTAATTCACTATCGACATCATCATCTATAGTAATTAGCATTAAAACATGAATAAGATATGTGGGGTGACCCCCAAGTGATCTAAATCTTATACCATGAGTTCATTTGTATCTAGTCATAAAAATGGGCTCAAGATTACCCTACTGATTTGCCCCAGGCCTCTACCTTCATAAACTTGGTTATCCATAATCTTGTTAGGGATGAGACACTTTTTACTTTAGAAACAATCATCCAATTTCTTATTATATAACCATGAATCATCATTGACAAGTGGGTCCTATTTTTGGCTAGTGGTAGGTGTGAAAATAATAGGCACTAGGCTATGAAGATTTCCTTTTCCCTTTCATTGCCATTCCATACAAATTGGCTTAGCTTTGGTCCTTCCATAGGTCTTAGGATTATATGGAAGATTGGCTATATGGAAGGTATCATGGGTAAAATACTCTCCTGGACCATTATCTGTGATGATAAAATTATTAGACATTTCAATAGGAGGTGCATGTGAAGATGAGGCAAGGCTATTAGGGTCTATGTAATTGGTCTCTAATAATTCAAAAAGTATCTCTTTATCTTTATCCTTATTTGGTACTAGGTATAAACCAAAATGATAATTGTATCTTTCATATTTGGCCTCCAAATGCTTGTAGTGTTCATATGGGATTTAAATCTCTAAGGATAGTGACCTCCATCCCTGAGTGAGGAAAATTTATACACTGGTGTAATGTTGAAGTTATTGCACATATTTCATATATCCATGGTCTACCCAAAAGTAAATTGTATGATATATAGGTCTAACACATGGAAAAGTGTATCACAAGTCAAAGGCCCAATGACCACTGGCAAGATAATGGTTCATTATGATTCCTACTCTTCATTATCATAGGCCTTGATAGTAATAGTCTTTGGCTAAAGGTCAGATCCTATATATTCCTGATGCTTTATTAGATTTAGAGACATAATATTTAGGCATGATCCATTCTCTATGATGACACATTTAACTTTGTGCTATGTTATAAAAACTTTAGTGTATAATGGGTTATTATGAAGAGGGCCAAGGGATGACATATCACTTTGGTCGAAGGTCAACTATTGGAATGGGGCTAGGTGTCCAACCAAAGATTGAAATTTGTTTGGTGTAATGTCATTTGGAACTTGGGATTTGCCTAGGATTTTAGTAAGGATATTATTGTGGATGGTAGACATATGTAACAAATCAAAAATGAATATTTGTATAGGTGTCATTTGGAGTTGTTCTATAATATCATACATTTTATCCTTAATAATGGTAATTGGATTATTCCTAGCTGGCATAATGGGTTGGATTGGCTCATTGGTAGGGGGTTGTGGGATTAGGATGGTGATTTTAGACCACTAAGTTATGATTGCAAAATCCAAATTGGTTACAAGAACATTGTAATTAGAAAATTATGGAGATGGGCTAGAAAGGGTAATTATTGATTGCCAATATGCTTGGCTGTGGTCATGGGAAAATGAAGAGTTACCAAAATAAGGTCTTGAAAGGGTAATCCTTAGTTTTTATTGAATTTGCTATGGTCATAGGTCAAGGAAGGATTATCGACATTGGTAGGTTGATTGGAATTATTAGGAAATGGTCTTGGTCTATTGGCATTCGATCTAGGATTGATGGTAATGGTAGATACATAACCTCCCACAATATGACCTATAACTTTGTTGGTTATTGGGGTCATTCTAGCCTAGGATATTCCCATTTTGTGGTTGAGATTGTTGTTGTTAATGCCGTTGGTATTTTTATTTTTTTGGCTATGGTCTTCATTGTTTTTATTATTGATTGGCATTATTATGTTGTAGAAAATGATTTTGGTAGATACCCATGTTCTGATTGGAAGTAGATGTTTTATTATCCAATTGAATTTATCCATTTTCTAGCATATTCTTAATTAGGTGTTTTAGCTACACACAATGGCATATGAAATATCCATGAACATGATAGTATTCAAAAAATTCATGTTTTATGTACCAATCTGGATAAGGTATTCCCTTAGGAAAGTGTTTTGGAATAAACTAACTAATTATATTGGTTATAGCTAGTTTGTGAAACATTGCTTAAATAATCTCACCAAGGTCACTAAAGACTCTAGGAGTGGGTCTTCTTCTTGGAGGATGGGTTTGCAAAGATGGTGGCTATAGAATTTGAGGATCTAGCCTAGGTTGAGGCATAAACCATACTTATTGGATAGGCTAAATTTGTGGAATAAGTTACATTTGTAGTATAGGTTGAGCAGATGGTGTTTTCACTATTTAAACATGACATGACTTAGTGAATCCATTATCAAAAACATTTTTTTTCTATTATACAACTCAGGTTTTTCATAATTATTAGCTTGAATAGGTGCAAATGATGATGCTTGGACTGGGATAGGGTTATGACTTGGGCTTGAGTTTTAGTTTTGGCTTTGATTTAAAGAAGAAAAATTGATAATCCCTATGTTAATAAGGGGCTTTTAAATATGTATGCCTTTCTCAATGATCTCCTTGAATGTGTGAGAACACTAAAGCTCCAAGTGGTAAGATATTTCACTATGCAATTTTTTGGTAAATTTAGTTGCCAATTATTTATCTGGTATAATATGAGTGAAGTGACTAGAAAGTGTTCTTTATATCTATAAATATCTCACAAAGCTCTAACCAAATTTATTTTTGGCTTGACTCAAGTCCACTACCAAAATCTCATGATTGAGATTTTAGGAGAAATGTTGTACAAAATTATTTGAAAGATCATAAAAGTTAGATATTGAATTCTTTGAAAACTTAAAAAGCCATTCCAAAGCCTATCTAGCTAGAATTTGAGGAAAAAAAAGGTATGTAGATGTCACTATAGGACATTGACTGGAAAGTGATAAAAAACTCTTTTAGATGTTCTCTAGGTCTCATTTACCCTTGTAATTATCAAATTTTAGTGGCTTATAACTTGGAAAAAATGATATCTAGAGATACTCTATGTTAAACATGTATGAACACATGTCATCCAGTTTGAACTTTTTGGTTTGCTTTCTTATCTTAATGGATACAATTGTATCTTTCATATGTTGTAGTTCTTAGGATAATAAATTTGATGGCACAGTTGATTATGGTTGTGGGTGGGTGATCAAAGGTGGATTACCTTGATTGGGGTATAATAGAGGTATGGAATATTATAAAACATTGGTTTGATGGACCAATCAACTAGGAATATGCATTCACACATTGGGATTAATCTATAGATTCTGTATGCATTATTGGTAAATATTCTAATTTGGATTCAGAATATGGCCTTAGGTTAGAGGGAATTAGGATTGTGATGGAAGTATGTAGCTTTGTGGAATGTACTATGCCTAATGAATTTTACTAGGAACTTGATATCAAGTAGTTGAATCTTCTTGTATAAATGGTACTTATTGTTGACTAAGGCCCTATCTTTGAATATGTGGTACATACCAGGTAAAAGGCAATGGTTGCCTAATAGGTAATTGCTAGACATTATCACCTCTTTTTTGAAAAAATACCTATTGTGAACTAGATGTCTATTGAGTGTTTAGTATTTGTCATTGACTGATAGGAATATGTTGTTGATTAAACAACATCTATGATTATTGAGGTACATTGGTCTACAAGTATTGGGGTACATTCATCACTACCTACTGAGGTGGAACATTAGTTGTCACTCGTTGATGCAGAGTGGTGTTATGAATTTATTGAGGTGGTAAATTAGTTTGTGCCTATGGTTATTATTGACAATTTTGACCTCATAGGACAAATTGACACCCTTATCATTTGAATATTTTCATGTCATTTCCAATTTGATTTTTCTTAGATTAGTTCTAAAGGGATAGTCAGAATACTTCAAGTTTTCACAAAGCACAAGAAATACTTTGGGATTTCACAGAAGGAAGACTTCAAGTTTTGTGTAAGTATCCAAATTATTTCAGACTTTTTATCTGAAATAACTTTTTTGAGGACCATTTTACACTTTCTCAAAGGAAAATTTCATTTCCCTGAAGGGTATTCATCAATAGGGTAAGTGGACTATTCAATTTATCCAAAAGGTGCAGAACAAAAGCCCAAAGGGTCATTTTATTTGGGAAGGGCCATTTTAATATTTCCTTCAAATTTTTTGTCTAAAGGAAATAAACAAGACAATAAAACCATTTCACTTTGTCTGAGAGGATATTTTTCTTTAGCAATGTTCCATTTTACACTTTATTGAAGGGCACTTACATTTCTTTGAAGGACCATTTATAAAATTCCAAAGGGCATTGTCAAAAATATGAAGGGACAATTTCAAAAGGGCAAGGCAATTTTTATAAAGAAAGGACTGTTATAATTTTTCCAGAGGGTCTATTGCAAAATCCCAAAAGGCACTTTAAAAAGAGGAGGGTCTATTTCAATTTTTCTGAAATGTACATTTACAAAGTTCTGAAGGTCTCTTACCTTTTGGAAGGATCATTTTAAAAAAACTGAAGGGAAGAATCCCTTTGAGAAAGTTCTTTTTCAAAAAACCTAAAGGGTAGGATCCCTTCGGGAAGGGTTCCTTAAAAGTTTTGAAGGGACACTTTAAAGAAATCCAAAGGGATACTTTCAAGTTTTGGAGGGAAACTTGGAAAGGGCAAAAGGACTTTTATAATTTTTTTGAGGGGTCAATTTCCCTTTGAGAAAGTTCACTTTGCAATTACCAAAAAGTTGATTCCAAAAGGCTAAGGGGTCACTTTTCCTTTGGGAAAGTCACTTTAAAAAAATGACAAGGGACACTTTATAAATCTCAAAGGGCTCTTTCCCTTTGGGAAAGTTCATGCCACAAATGTTGAAGGGTAGAATTCCTTCAGCAAGGTTCATTTCAAGAATCTTGAAGGGCTCTTTCCCTTTAATAAAGATTGTGCCAAAAAATCTAAAGGATCATTTTTAGAGTGTCGAAGGGTAGTTTTGAAAATTCTAAGAGAAATTCACAAAGAATTCCAAAGATAGAATTCCTTCAGACTTTTTGTTTGAAGGAATTGATCAAGGCATAGGGGGAAAAGTCTTGGATTTTTAATCGAAAGAAAGAAGGATTTTACAAAGGTTTGAGGACAAGAATTCCTTAAAAAATTTTGTCCAAAGGAAATAAACAAGAATTGACCACTCTGAAGGAAATAGATAGAGGAGAAGAGCTAAAAGAAATAAGTCCATGGAAAAGAGGAAAATAAATAGCCCAAAGAAAGACATGCATAGAAGAAAAGAGGCCAAGAGTAGAAGGCTGAGAAATAACAAGGAATTAAATTTAAATACACCTCTCACTCAATAAGATCCTTTCCATGCAAGTAAAGGCTATATATAGTTGATTGGTTAAGGCTTCAATTGATTATTTTTTAAAGTCAGGCTTATCTCCTAGTCATGTCATGCATTCAAGATCCAACTCAGCTTCAAGTTTAGTCAAGAGGCATATTTATTTGAAGATTGTGGCATGGATTTCCATGCAAGAGTTTGAATTGTCAAACTTAGGTCCACATCATCCCTTATACACCAACATGAAATTTCATGCATGTGCTCTTATTTATCTTATTGAAGGCTTTCAACATTTCTAGCAGTTCAATTAGAGTTCTAAATTTAGTTTTGGCATTGATTTCATGCAAAGGAGATTATTCTCTTATTTCAGGTAGTTCAAGAGGAGTTATATATTTGAATATTGGCATAGCATCATGCATGATGGAAGTTTTGACTCAAACTTGGCCTCTCCATCATTTTCAATGCCAAAGAGCTTTTCATACAAGACAAGACAAAAATATATTTTATTTGAAGGCTGTGATAACATAAGATTAGACTGAGTTGACCTCCTCTTCTATTTTTAGTGCCAATCTCTTGGTTGTATACTTTTTATATATAAGTTGGTTTTTTAGCCTTGAATTATATCCTCTTTTGGATAGACAAGACTCTGCTAAAAATTTGTGTTGTGTAACCTTTTTATATTAATATAAGGATAGTTTTCAAACTCCAAGGTGCTGGTATAGTGTATTTATGTTAGTGATTTGCATATGTGATAGAATTTTCTTCCTTATCAAGTCCTAATTCTTACCTAGTTACAAGCTAATTAGATTATGTAGGTTACATTCTATGTTTAATATCTTTTGGCTGAAGTTACAGTGGATATAAGTGGCTGGTTAGTGCCTTGAATTAGGAGTGTTCCATCATTTCCCTCAAGATTTGATCACAATATAGAACCTTTTCATGAAATAATGATGCATAGGGGTCAATTGGGGTTAAAAAATCAATTTTTTAATTTTCTAATCAGTGTTTTTAGAAGCTCAAATTGAGTGTATCAATAAAAATTTAGGTGTATCACCATCATTTAGTAGGATTTCCCTTCAAGTTTATTTCTTCCCTTTTCCTTAACAGTGTGTAGTATAGAGTAGAGATCCTAATTGATACACCAAAGGAAGCTAGCTCTTACAATCTAGAGATTCAATCCATTGATTAGGTTACCCAAAGCCTATGATTATTTCCATGTTTCAATAGATTATGAAGGCCTAAAACTACCTTCACAAGGGTCCAAGTCTGATTGAAAAAAATTATAAAATATTATCCATCACCTATTGAGGTGGGATAACATTCATCACTTATTAAGGTAAAAAATTAGTTGGTGCCTAATTACTTATCCCTTACTATTGCATGCTTGAAGAAGTAGTTGGTTGAGGAGTTAGAGTAACTTGTTGTGGTTGGTAAGTAGGCATTCTTACCCCCTATTGTTGAAAATCACTCATGGTATTGGTAAGAGAAACTTATTGTTTGGGATTATTTTGTGGTGTATTTAACCCACCTTGGCCTGAATTAGAAGACACTTATGTGTTATCCACTGTATTTGGCACATGGTCCTGAGTATAAGACACACTCATTTAATTAATGAGACATTAAACACATCATATAATAAAGTAATTTGGGTAAAAGGTTTGACAACCAAACTAGTATGACCCAAATAATCAACTAGCACTCCTACTAAAAGAGTTAGCTCTATAAGTGAGGTATTTCATATGGCCATAACATTGAAATTTTGTGTTAGATTAAGATAAGTTTGATATGCTTGTTGAATTTGCATGAATTTCTTTACCATGGATCCCCCTTTGCAAGCATATTCACATCTTGGCTTGAAATTTTTATGAGTTACTGAGGGTAACTAGTAGAGGCCTAATCGATAGTTTTGGTATAAGGTACATTTCTAGGCACTCTAATTAGACTAGGTGGGTTTTCATGGGGAAAGTCTTTTGTAAACTTGGCCCCTACATCTATGAATCTAACAAAAAATTCATCCTTATTTTCAAGCAAGTGACGATAAAAAAAGTATGGGTCATAGGTTGATGGAATGGTAACATAGTAAAGTTACTATTGAACTTGTTTGACAATAAATGGCACACTTTTAAGGTATTGAAATGCTTGTTCTTATTCTTTACCTAGATAAAGAGGTGTATTAACTAGGTAGTGTACTAATGGATCTTGGCCTTATTCCACATATTGGGTAGTGTAAGGGGGATATGGATCTATCTCCCAAACTATGTCATCACCATATCAATCTTGATTAAAGACATTATTCATGACTATGTTTTCATAATATAGATTGTATATGGTCCCACCATGTGTGTAGCAAGGCATATTTGAATCCAAAACTAATGTCTCATGAAGAAAACGTCTAGAGTTCACAAAAATCTTAAAAATTGGTCTAAAAGGGTTCATTGATCATTGGTATGTATTAAAAATTGGTATAAAAATGTTAGTTATTTGGTAAGAAGGCAAAAAGCTAGACTTTAAAATAAACTAGGTCTAAAAAATATAAGGTAAATGCTAAATCTTTGGTAAGAAGGCACAAATTTAGACTTTTAAAACACACTAGGTTGAGGTAAAAACATTCAACTAATCTAAGGCAAACAATTCAAAACACTTTAAATCAATCTTAGCATATGGATTTTAAAACAAACTTGACCTTGTTATAAGACATTCACTTTAGGCACATGCCTAAAACTAATTAGTAAAGTCAATCTCAAGTAATCAAAAATAAGATCGATGAGTAAAGAATGTAGGCCCAAGTGATAAGAAAGGATGTAATGCAAACTAACAGTGATTAATGTTTTACTTAAAAAGAGAGTTTCAACCTTAGTTCAAGGCAAAAAATCAAGTTGAGGCATACAAAAATATACCACTTCCTAGATCTAGGTAAAATGGTCTTTAAATCAAGCAAGGAATTAGTCCAAGTTACACAATTCAAAAGTAAGAGGTAAACACTTGAGCCAAATTTAAGCAATAAACAGGTGTAGACTGATCATTTTTGAATCTGAACTTTGCAAGACAAATTCTAAACTTAGTTTAAAAGACTTGGATTTTTCAAATAGATAACATTCTAGACCCAACTAGATGGCATAATAACACCATTTGTAGACCAAAGACACACATGGTTTTGAACTTGGTTTGAAGTAAGGAAATGTTTTTTAAATAACATGAGCAACATAATGATGTTAATTAAATCAAAAGATATGACAACTATTTTTGATTCAAAACTCCAAGGTAAATACTTGGGATGAAATGGGTAGCATAATGACACCCCATTTAAACAAGTGAAACACACAAATGTTTTGGAATGAAATGTCTAAGGAAAAAGTGTGACACCAAACAAAAAAAATAAAACCTCTTAGGCATTATGTAAAAATATGTGATGGTTGTGACTTATTTTGAACAAACAAATAATTATTTATCTTAAATCACACATGTAGATTAGATAAAATATAAGTAGCACAAATGGATCATCCTATACCTATAAATGACATATGTGTGCATAGCTTCAGCCAAAGTTTCCATTGATATACCAATGCTTGTGAGGAATTAAATTTTAATCCAAAAATTAAAGTGCTAGTGTAGATAGAGTTTTTGTGCTCCCCCTTTATTTCTCAAGCATTAGTATGTGGCATGAAATTAGAATGAGGAACACTTGGCATTTGGCATGAAATTTTGGACAAGTGGGGTTTGACTAAAAATATATAAGTTTTGAACATACTAGATGGTCCTAGGTTTGGCTAACACAAGGGCACAATCATGTCATGGGAATATAAAATACCTAGCTTATTATGTAATGATCCAATATTTTGCATAATGAATTCATCCATGTACTTTTTAGTGAATCCTTATGTCTAGCTATCACATGGCTTGAGTCTTGTTGGGATGTTTAGGCTAACTACTCACCGCTATCCCATCCAATGGTTTGCCTAATTATATACCCCATCATGGAATATGGCTTGTATGATGATGGGAGATGAAACCCCATGTCAATGCACCCTTAAAGAACTCATGGGGAGGCAATGAACTCCTGAACACAAACCAAATACATAAAAATAAATAAATAAAAATGGAAAGACTTTAGAGGTTGATTTTTAATCACCCAAGTCACTTAGAGCTTGGGGAGAGCATACATGAAATTATTTTTGAAACAAATTTATAAACAACGATAATAAACCAAGCACTTTTGGTCACCCAAATTACCTAAAAGGGACAGGATAAGAGCATACACATTAAATTTTTTGTTTTCCAAAATCAAAGAATCTAATCTAAGTATTTGAAGCTAGATAAAGAATAAACAAGAATTGAAAAAACTCTTAGGATCTCTAACTAAAGATGTAGGTTTTTTTTACTAACACCAAATTGAAATGTGTTTGAAATTTTTGGCCCTTTGGCCATGTTTACACTTGTACAAGCTTGGAAAATTCTAAAATACAAATTGTTGAGTGATTTTTAAGCACCTTAACTAAATGTTAATGATTTTTAACCTTTTTTTGTGAAATTTAACTTTGTAAAATAAAAAATTAATTAAAAATCACCCAAACTTATTCTTTCTTGACTCAATTCTCTGCAAACAAGTTAGTGGATTAATTTGTGTTTAAGCCAAAGTGATATTCCTGCAAGTTAGCCCAATAAAAAAACAATATTTAACTCTTGGGTTTCTAAAAAAAATAGACAAATCATTAACAATTAATATAGGGAACACTTCTAATTTTTGTGATCGATGCCAATTCAATTATGATCATCACCGATTCCTACAATCACACCAAATACAAATGTATTTTGAAATAAAAAACTTGATAATAAATGTTTCAAACTCAAAACTCCTTACTTACCTACAAGAAGAAGGTTTATAAAATCAATAAATAGATTGTTAGTCATCAAGAAAAGCAAGAAAAATTTGATTTTTACTACATTTTGGGTTTATTGTGTTTTGATGCAGATATCATTACCAATTCCTTTGATCGATGTTTATTTCAATGATCGAACCTATTTTTTTACAATTATCACTGATCCCTATGGCTCAGTCAAGAGCTCAAATTTATTCACTTTTTTGGCAATTAGATAAAAAACTTGGCATAAAAACTATTATAAAAAAATCTTAAAAAGTAGCTAGAAGAGATTTTGTGCTGTGTTTCCCACCATACATGCCAATATGTGGTAAATAAGAATCCAAGAGGGGAGACATTATTGTGTTAATAAGATTAAAACCAAATAAAAACACATTAATAAAGCTAACAACTCAAGCCTAAACGCTTAAGGAGTAAGATAAAAATACAAGTAACTATCAATAGAATACAAAATAAACATTATTTACCTTCTTTGAGAGAAAAAATTGTATGTTGTTAATGAAAGAATGTGCTCAGTCGTGTGCTCAAAGATCCTTTGGCAATTATTCCCCTTGCATCATCTCTCCTTGTCACCCTAACAATGTTAGGCTTGGATTTGATGCTTCTCTCTCTTAATAAATGAGAATTATTACATTACACAAAAGGTTAATTGAATGTATTTTTTTCATGATAACATTACACCAAAATAGCTTGATGAACAATGTGTAAAACCTTGTATTTATAGCCTTCCAAACTAACTCTAACCCAAGTGCAGTTAGGTTAGAGCTAACCATAATTAATTTTATTTTAACCCCAGCTAAGTTAAGGAGGGGATAACTAATTAATATTTGGGATAAAGATCCCATTTATTTAAGAATGAATCTTCATTTCTAAATTTAAGGGCTTTAGGTAAGATATTTTAAATTCCTTGACTTCAAGGATGATGACATCATCATAACCTCATATTTATTGGAATTTCCTTTTTAAAAAATTCATTTTAACTAATTGAACATGGAAATTTAATTTAATTTGCTTAGTTAATTCATTTTTCTTAGCATTTTTGCACTTTAGGAATTGTTTAAGTGCCCCACTTAATGGGTCCAAAGACCAAACTATCAATTTGCTAGGTTGTAAGTTGACTGGAGATGAGTCCATGAGAGGTTACTATTATGTACAGGATAATACCCCAAATAGGGATGACTTAACATGATTCTAAGTATTAATGTTTGATCTGTAGATGAATTTGGGACACTTAGTGATTTCTAGGTTTAATTTTCACTATTTGGTAGAAATAAATTTGAAGTGTGGTTGGAACATAGTTGTGGCCAAAATGAGGTGTCTAAAAAATCTATTTGTATTTCCACCTCAAGAGAGGAGGTAAAACCCTTACTTCAAACACATCATCTAGAAATTGCATGATATATAAGGGGTTTGATTATAGTATGTGGGATATATATCTTATAACTTTACTCTGGAGGTAACCCAACTATTTATCCTTTTTATATTTTGAAATAATACTTATTTGTTCCAAGCTAGGTCAAGAAGAAAAATAATATATTATGAAAATGTGTCTATAAAAATATAAAAGTGAATATGTAATAAGGTATAAAACCCAAATTTGGTCAAGCAACCATAATTACTATGTATTTTATTTCTCTCTCACATAAGGGTCTTAGTGATGGTTATATTCCTTGTTCACATGGTCATCTTGAGTCTTTTTGATATTTATTGTGTCTTATTTTCCCTATTTTTGATGCCCCTAGCAATCATAGGTCACCTTTTTCTAGTTTTAGGCCCCTTAACATGTCATCCCTAATTTTTTCTCTATTCTAAGCCTTAATACATTAGCACCACATTTAGGACAATAGTGCCACATGGTGCTAGTGTCCAATTATGGATTCAATGTTTGACATGCCCTTTCACCCATGTTTGAGTCATAACCCATCCATGACCATTCTCTTATGTTTTTTTAATATCTTTTTCATGAATTGTTGGCTAATGAACAAGGTATTATATTCATAACAAATATTCTCCTATATAAAGAGCCTCACAAGGCATTTTACATCTAGAATTTACTATTTTTGCACTTATTTACATAAAATCAACTAATATTACAACTCAAATACTCTATATACTACTCAACTTTCACACCTAGACATTTTCATGTTTGATCAAATAAGGGCCTAGGTGAAATTCTCTAGCATACCATGAAAGTTGATGGTGCACAATCCCTAAGGGAAAACTACATGTGATATAAGACCCATGGTATTGGGGTTAATGTAGGCAATGGCTAGGATAATAGAGGTTATACTTCATGCAATCCTAACATCCCACAAACCACTTTTTTCTTTCTTTTTTACATTTGATTAGTTCATTGTTTCATGTGTGTAGGTATTCATTAAGGTTTTAAAAAATATTCAACCAAAATAGTTACACAAATGAGATCTTGTGTGATGCAAAATCACCTATAGGACCTCCAAAAACACTCACAATTTCCTTAAAATTTACATATAGTCACTATAGAAAGGGCATTAGCTCCAGAATTGGACACTAGTGCCACATGGTGTTAATATCCAGAGCCATATCTTGAAAAACAATCAAAATATAAAAGATTCCTCTATGTCTACTCAACCATTTTTAGTACCCCAATCCATAAAAAAATCTATGTATATCTAGATAAGTTCATTTTCCTTGTGCTTTCTATTTTTTGAAAGTTCCATAGATCAATAATTTTCAATTTTATTCTAGATTAGTGACAAACCCAACCCTTTAATCTATCTTAGGATTTACATAGTAAAATCCTAAAAGGTTAAAACATTTGGTGAGCCTAAATTACTTCAAATATTTCTTAAAAACCCTAATTTTTCTTAGGGTTTACCTTCTCTAAATTTTGAACATTAAATTAGGGTTACAAAAATTTAATTTTCTATTTTTTTGGCTTAACCTAGATGATTCAATTAATACTATACTAGGGTTTTATTTATTTAATTTAATTTAAAAATTTACAATAGAAGCCTAAATTAAAACCCTAGATCCACATACTAGGTCCTTATACACACAAAACATTTGTAAATAGGGTTTTAACAATAATTCTATTTGTTATTACAAACTTTATTCAACAAATTCACACATTGCACACATACTTATGTTTAGATTATATTCTACCTTTTGTGTGTTTATTATTCCTTATTTACACTCTTATTTGAAAACTTTAAAATGGCATCTAAAAGTCTTATTCCCCTCATCCACTTGATGTAATCTTGAATTTCTCTCATGATTATAATAATGAATAGACTGATTTTTAAGATTGCACATTAGATCATAATAACATATTCATTTATAATGATGATGATGACTATTATTATAATGATAGATATGATGAGTATTATGAGTATGAAAATACAAATTAACATGAGGATACATTAGATACATCATATTCTCTTTCTTATTACTCTTTTCTTACTCATAAAAATTAAATTAAAAATACACTGCCAAATGAACCTCTTGTTGGTAGTGTTTTATTCCAATGTGATCCTATATTTTCAACTAATTTACTACTTTATTGTTCAAAATAAATCAATATAAGTGCACTCCATGAAAATCACTTTTGCATGCTTCAAGTCAAGTATATAGGGACAATGCACCTTCTTTACCCTTCTCAATTACATTTCAAAAAATAAATACAAATAATGTTACACCTTTTAGCAATGCACAAACTAAGGTAGATGAAATTAATTTATCACCCTCATTCACATTTCAAGCTCAATTCAATGATTATATAAAACAAATAGATAATGCACATGTTTCTAACTCTTCTCCTATAACTTATAATGTACAAAAAAAAATATGATTGTTACTTCTCCTTCCCTTGATTCCAAAATAGAAAGTGATAGTCATGCTTGCATTTCAAAAATGACTAGTGAACAAATGCCTTTTATTACACTTACACATGATGATACATTGCATAGTAGTAAAAATTTAAAATATTATCCTTCTCTTTATCTTAATGAGCATGTGGATGATACTTTTTCTACTCTTACTTATTCAAATGAATTAGATTCTGATTTTGATGAACTATGGGATAATGATTATTATTGTGATTATGATGAAGATGACATATAATCTACAACTTCTACTTCTTCTATTACATCACATATCTCTCTTATTCAACCAAATAATAGGTCACATATAAAAAGACATAGACACACAAAAACATATTATTATGTGCACAATTTCCATTCATTAGAGAATAAAACACCTATTTAACCAATATGTGATACTCATTCACAACCTAATAATATAAAAGATACCAATGAATCACCCTTAACCCCCATTACTATAGTACAACCTAGTTATCAAATAAACCCAAACAAGGGTGATAGCTCATTTACCTCTAACCAGGTCTAAGTTATTACACCTCCAAAGGTTATTGAGAGCACACTGACTCTTTCTAAACTATATTTACAATCTAATATACCAATGGCTAAAATAAATAATAAAATACAAGCATTAAATGAACCCCTTGATAATGATAATATACCTTCACAAGTATTAATATCTTTAATTCATGATGTGGGTGCTTTGTAAAAATAAGTACATAATCTCTCTTTAGATAATGAATCATATAAATCTCAAGTTGATGCAAATTTTATACATAATAGGCCTATTCCATGAAAAATCTCAACTACGAGGTTGGCACACAAATTTCAGATATCAGTGTTACCTATCTTTGATGGACTAGGAGATCCATATTTACACCTTCAGTCTTATGAAAAAGCCATGGCTCATATTACAAACAAGTTAATTCTACTACAAGTGTTTCCAAAGTCACTAAAGGAGAAAGCAATAGATTGGTTCCACCATACACTCCCTAGTAGATCTTTACATACATATGAGGAGCTATAGATAGTCTTCCTCAGGTATTATATATAGATGATTTAACCTTTTTGGGAATATTCATGTACTATTCCTAAATTTAGTTAAAGGGTTTGAGTAGTAAAACTAGTAAATAAATATGCAATAATTAATCTAATGATTTGTATAATTTGATTACAATTTGAACTTAAAAAAAATAGTAATAAGGGAAATAAAATAAGATTTAGTTGGAAATTGACTGATACAATTAAGATAGAAGCTAGAATTCAATGTGTAGGATTGAGACACTTTAATAAATCAAGATCTGGCCTTTTTTTATGATTAGATAGGAGCACCAAAAATAAGACACCCTAGACTCTAGTGTTATAGTCTTTTTATACTACTATTATCTATGAGACCTAATCTTTTTTGGGTTTTGTTCATTGTGTCTATGAGGCCCTGACTATGAAATTTTGACTATTGAATGTCCATGAAACTCCTTATAGAGGTGATTTTATATTTAAACCCTAGACTCCATTATTCTTTGACAAAATTTGAGAAAGAGGGGGGGGGGGGGTTAGTGTGTGTAAGATTAACTAAATGTGTATCCATACCCATTATGTGGGCACACTACCTACATACCAATAATTTGAAGAGGGATCAAGCCATATATAGTTCTACCACTTGATGTGCTTTGTGAAATAGTGTGTATGTAGATGAAAAATGCTAAATTGGACGTGCTTGAGGTGGTTAGGGACTAGTGTAAGGATTTGGATAAGATTTTAAGTGTATTGGCTAGTTGTATGCAAAGAATAGGGAAGATTTCCTGAGTAGTCCTGCTTGTATTCTTGCTTGTTTAGCGATAATTGCCAACCCCTTCTAAATGAACCTTGAATGGGATTTTATAGGGATATGTTGGTCATGGGTCAAATGTATTCATGTTAGGCCAATAATAAGGAGGATAGGAACCATAATGAAATGAATATTTGGGTTTAAAATGTGATTAAATAGGAGTACCAAAAATGGTACACCCTAGGGTCCGGTGTTATAGTCTAAGTTAGGAGCTATAATCCTAAGTTAACGGGACCTGGGGGGATGGATCTATCATAGAAAGAATAGTATATTTCAGATGGGATTAGGTTTGAAAGGATAAAGATGATTGGAAATAAATTAAAAGATGCCTATGAGGGTCATGAAAGCAAGCAAGAGGGACCTATAGGATGGATGTCATAAGTCATACTCAAGTTACCAATTTTTGCATTTTATATGACTACATATTCCCCCCTTTATTCTAGTGATGTATCAAAGAAAAATAATAGGATAAAGGAAACATAGAAAGTTACCTAAACTTATGTACAAGGGTGAAACTCATGAATCTATTGTAATGCTAGGTGTGCATAAAGAGAGCACACTATAAAGTGTGAATCTGTAAGAGAAAATCAAAAGTAGATCAGTTCTTACTAGATGCGCTATATCTAAAATAAAAATGTACAAAATTGGGTAGGAGAGAAAGGAAGAGAAATGAATGAATACACCTCATTAGATATGTGAACTAATATAAAACTTATTGTGATGCTGAGTGATGCTAGATGTGTGTTGTATCAAGAGTAATATCATAAATGGAGCTAAGTGCTCAATTCCTTGAGAATGGCTTAAGAATGCAAAAGTTGACCCTTTGGCTCCACTAAGTGAAGCTAGGTAGTCTTGCATGTGTTGATAATTATTTGGACTATGTGTCTAATCCCTCTAAGTAGGTGGCTCAAGAATATAAAGGCTAGCTAGTCCTTTGGCTCCATCATTGCCCCATGAAGTGAAGTTATAAACTAATACTAGTATGAAATGTGTGTCATATGAGATGGCTCCTAAAGCCCATGAATGTTATATAGTTTGAAAATGTTGGCATGGGTATCCAAATGTATGTTGGAAACTAGGCTACTCTTGGCCACTCCAAAATATGAAGATTAGGCTTGTATGAAAGTCTCTCTAAAACTAGGCACTACACTTATATGAAATCCATTCTGAAATATGGAGGTTAGGCTTGTATGAAAGCCAATCCAAAGTGATGCTAACCACTTGTAGATGGATTAAGGCACATAATTACTAAGAATACCTAGGTAATGTACTAAACTCAAAAAAAAAAAAAATGTACTGCACATTTCCCCGAGTCACTAGTGTTTGGAACATGGATTCTGATCTAGAAGTTATACCAACTATCATATCTAACATTGGAAGTGAAAGCCATCATGATACACATGATGCCCCCTATATATGGATTCTATAATAAAAAGTTTAATAAAAATTATTGATTCTAAACTGGTTTGAAAGTGAAAAACTATAATTAAATGTACTTTTCTTCTTGCTTCTAGAAAGTCTAGTTTTTCTATTGTTTGGATAGGAACACCAAAAATAGTACACCTTGGTGTTCAATGCTATTGTCCATGTCTAACGATATTATTTTAGGATAAATATGATGAATATTTTGAAATTTTTACTATTTAACTAGTCTATTCTATTTGCTTTAAGGTCTGGTTGCTATTTTAGGTGTTCTAAAACTAGTTTTTCAATTGGTAGGAGCTATGATCTCTATGGAAAAAACCTTGTTTGTGGCCTTCTCTACTGAGGGTAGGAATGAAGAACCTATAATGATTTACCTTAGAATAAATATCCCTATAAGTGTGTTATGATGTAAACATACATGATATAACAATGGTAATTGACAATATTTATCAAGATATAACATGGTTTGTAATGAGAGATTGTTAGGTCAACATGGGTATGCCTAGATAGATATAACAATGTAATAACATGTGAAATCTACTGAACCAAAATTAGAAGTCTAGTTAGGTGTTAGTTTTTAGTTGTTAAGGAGGGATGGAGCATGATATCCACCATGGCATATAAGAATGCAAGATAATGCATGATATGGATCATGGCATTGCAAATAATGAGAAGTAAACAAGCAAATAAGCACACAAGGCAAGAAACAAGAAGCATACAAGAGTGGCCAAAGGGACAAGAAAATAAGGGACATGGGCACTTGTCACTCAAAATAGAAAGTAAGAATACAAGGCATGTTCAAATTCCACATACACATATTTAAAAATAAGCAAGGTTAGCATGAAAGCCACAATCACATAAAAGAGTACAAGCAAAGGACATTTACAAATGTCCTAAGGCATACACAAGAATAAAAGTAAAGGACATTGAAAAATTTCCTAAGGCACATACAAGAGACAAAAAATAATTGAGAAATGTAATCACATCAAGCTACACTAAGTAAAAAAAGAAAGCATGTGACAATTAGAAGTACAATTATATCTAAATAATCAAAGTAAGAAGTGAATGTATGTAAAACATGTTAGTACAAGACTAGGTATATGCTAAGAAATACACAAGTGTTATATAATAGTGAGTGTCAATAGAGTAATATGTGTAAGCTAATAAATAATGTATATCAACATGATAACTACAGTGTGTGGTATAGGAATGATATAACCTAGATAGTGTAGTCATGTAGAATATGCCCCCAGTGGGTATGTATATTGATGTGTGTCTCAAATGTAAAAGTAAGATGCCCCCTCAATGGGTATAGTGAAGAAATCAAGGATCTATATGTCACTACACACACTTAAAGAAGATCCAGTGAAGCATGGTAATATAAATAAATCGATAAACAATAACATATAACAACAAATGTAAGTCTAACATTGTAGTAGAAATGTAAAGCATGGATAATTTATAAAATTGAAATATTTTTGGTATTTTTTTGAATTATTTGCATGTGTTTATATTTTTAAATATTTTATTTTTTTGGTATTTTTGATATAATTTATATACAATCAATCATTATAATACTATGTACAAGAGATGCTGAGAATCTATGTACAAGTAACTAAAATGAAGCTATATACAATCATATGAATAAATCAATATGTACACAATGACATCAAAGACTATGATAGAAGGGGTAAAGGGTCCAAGGATGGAACTTGCCAGGGATAGAGATGGAGGAAAGGATATTGACCATCATCAAATGCCTCAAGATCATATCATAAGTATAATCATATGTTGTAGATACTGTGTACATGATGTCATCCTACCGAAGGCAAACTGAAAGTTGCTCTGGTAGTGGAGATGCTAATTTTCCTCTATAATGTTTAACTTTGATAGTATATTGATGTGGTGGAAGTGGTAAAGATGATGCTGGTGGTGTTATAATCTAAATAATACCCTAAACATGTAGTTTTTCCAATCTCTACTGTAAAGTTGTACATAAATTTGTATCATGGCTTGTAATCATATGAAAAAGACAAAATGGGTGACCATCTTACTATGATAATCTACTAATAGATCTATCTCACACTATAGGTAATGTAATTAATCCACTATCAAGTAAAATTTGTAGCATAATTACTGGTTGATGATGTGTGTTGCCTTCCTAAATATGAATGATTAGCTCTATATCCATAGAGGTAACCATGCAAACTATATGTGCTAAGTTATTTATATATCTTGAGAGTGTAGTGTGAGATGCTAACAGTGATGTAGGATGTGTAATGAGAGATATAGAGTAATCTTGATACTCACCTATGCCTACTAGTTTAAATCTCAATCCACACAAATAGTCATCTATGAGTGTGGGTGTTATATCATAATTTGAAGAAACCTAGGAATCTGCATCAACATCATGTACATATGGTAACTTAGAATTTACCACAAAGGGTAACTGTAATATGGGAGTCTCATAAAATATAGTATTAGAAGATAATGGTGTTGTAAAAATATTTGTAACTGATGGAGTAACTATATTTATAGAATTAATTGATACTACTAAACTACTATCAATGAATGTATAATTGTAAGAGGTGTAGGAATTGTGACTGATGGAATAACTAGAATGGTTGAAGCTACTATGATTGGTTGAATATCTAGGGTTGAGGACACAACTATAAGTGTAGGAGTGTGAGAAATTCTAGTATCTCCAACCTCATATGTATGTATCTAATCAAGAGAAATTCAATCAACTGGTGGTTGAACTATGATATGGGGTGCCCCATCTAGTGAAATAGTCAAAGATGACTCTATAGTTTGATAATATTTAAATGGTTGGTTATCTACTAGACATGTGTATAGGTATCCTTCATGGATAACTTTAACACATTAATGATTAGAAGGAACTACCCCCATAACATGTATCTAGTGTCATTTGAGTAAAATATTATAATAGAGAGGACTTGACATGACCTAGAATTATGTAGAGAGGGTTTCAAGTCCTACCATGATATTCAAAGTAATGGCACCCAATGTCTATTGTGGTATATCATCAAACCCTCTAATTTTCTTATATTATTTTGCATGTATGCCATATCCATGCCCATGATCTATAAGAATGTAATATTACATATATTAAGTTTAGAACCACTATCAAATGTAACTCTCTTAACTACATTGGTTTTGACTTGAGCTTATATGAATAGTGGTAAATTTTGATCAATAATAGTCTAAGATGGCATGTCATCATGATCAAAAGTAATAACATCTTCTATATTTTTTAGCATGTTGACCACTGATGCAAAATAAGAAGGCTCTAAATTAGTAGGCATAGAAATCTGAGTAAGTGCTTGATAAATAATATCATTTAATATATTGAATTTTTGAAGTAGTTCTAACATGGAAATCTTAGCTGGTGTGTTCTTCAACTGATCAATAATATCATATGCCTTATGTGAATCTACCTATGTATGTGTATTGGGCATGGGATGGGAAGGAATAGGAGGGTGATGGGGCTCTTGACTAGGTGGAGGAGGCATGGTAGCACATCGAGTAACAAATTTAACCATATTATCTATTATTTGTATAGGAATAGTAGTAGCTACAGGAGGAGAACAAAGATAATTGATAGGTTAAGGTGGTGGAGGGATAAAGGGTGTCAACTAGGCTTTTTGGTGATGGGTAGTGACCTAGGGAAGTGTAAAATAAACAATGCAACATAAATTAGCATGGGATAAAGGATCCAAGTGAGGTGAGGCAAGAGGTATCTTAACACGTTTAACAATAATTTTATTAATATCATTCCATATTATGAAAAGTAAGCATGAGATACCAAGAATGAATATTTGTACTAACATATGGTAAACTTCATCATTCATGTACATGATAGTACCGAGTATGGTCTCCTTATTATTTGCAATAAATGCAAGAAAAATTTATAAATAAGTGAGATCTATTTTGGTAATCTGATTTTGGATGTAAGGTGATACCTCAAAAGTAGTGGGACCTAATATATGTAACTAGGGTTTTGAAAATTAATATTTATAAAATTACTATGGAATTTTTAAATTTAAAGTGAATTTTTGAGTTAGATATGTAAGAAAAAAATCATAAATTTATTTAAAAACTTGTGATTTAAAGAGACCTAGTATGTGCCATTAGGGTTTTGAAAAATAAATATTTTTGAAAATTACTATTAAATTTTGAAATTTGAGGTGAATTTTTGATTTTAATATGCTAGTAAAAAATCAAAATTTTTTTGGAAAATTACTGGGAAAAATACTGAGACCTAGTATGGGCAACTAGAGTTTGAAAGACAAATATTTTTAAAATTACTATGAAATTTTAAATTCAATGATAATTTTTTATTTATTATGTAGGTAATAAATTAAAAAAATGTAGAAAAAATTAGTAGGAAATTTACCCTAGGGTTTATAGGGTTTTTATACACAAATGAAGTATGTCAGGTTCACCAAATGATTTAACCTTTTTGGGAATATTCATGTATTATTCCTAAATTTAATTAAAGGATATAAGTAGGAAAACCAATAAATAAATATGCAATAATTAAGCTAATAATTTTTATAATTTGAAATTATCTAAAAATAGTAATAAGGGAAAGAAAACAAGACTTAGCTAGAAACTAACTGATACAACTGAGACAGAGGCTAGAATTCACTGTGTAAGACTAAGACACTATCACAAATCAAGATCTAACCTTCATTTTAGGATTGGACAAGAGAAAAAAAAATAAGACACCCTAGGCTCTGGCACTATAGTCCTCTTCTACCACTTTTGTCTAGGAGACTTGAGCTTTCTAGGTTTTGTTTATTGTCTGTGAGACCTTACTTGTGAAAATTTGACTATTAGATGTCTACAAAACTCCATGTAGATTTGATTTTATATTCAAAACCTAGACTCTATTATGTTTTAACCAATTTTTAGAAAGAGGGGGGGGGATTAGTGTGTGTAAGATTCACTGAACATGTATCCACACCCCTTGTGTAGGCATGTTGCCTACATACCAATACTTTGAAGAGGGATCAAGCCATATGTAGTTCTCCCACTTGATGTGTTTTTTGCAATAGTGTGTATAAATATGTAAAATGATAAACTAGATGTACTTGAGGTGGATATGGATTGGTGTAAGGATTTGGATAAGTTTGTAAGTGTATTAGCTAGCTGTATGTAGAGAATAGGGAAGATTGCTTGAGTAGTCTTGCTTGTATTTTTAATTGCTTAATTATAATTGCCAAACCCTTATAAATGAACTTTGAATGGGATTTTATAAGGATATGTTGGTCATGGGTTGAACATATTAATGTTAGGCTGATAAGGTGGATAGGAACCAAAAGGAAATGACCATTTGGGCTTGAAATGTGATTGGACATGAGCACCAAAAATGGGACACCCTAAGGTCTGGTGCTAAAGTCCAAGTTGGGAACTATAGTACTGAGCTAATGAGACCTAGGGGGATGGATTTGTCATGGAAAGAGTAATATAGCTTAGTTGGGATCAGGTTTGGAAGGCTATGGATGCCTAGGAATCAATGAAAAGATTCCTATGAGGGTCATGAAAGTAATCAGGAGGGACCTATGGGATGGATATCACAAGTCACACTCAAATTAACGATTTTTGCATTTTATATGACTACAATAGAATAAGAGACCTCCATTCACACATGAGAGGTTTCCTTCACTACATCAAGGCAAGATAGAGCCTACATTAAAATACATTCTATAGTTCAAATCTTGTTTACATTAATTAATTTTTCAACCAAAAAATTTAGAAGTGCAATACATCTTTACTAGAAGTTTAATCTCTCTTCATAAGGACATATTGCTATATCATACGTCTAAATCATTCAAACATTTATATAATGTAACTATATCATTAGAGTTATAATTGTGATTAGTAATTACATGATCAGAGACAAATTTGGCTATAGACCCCTTAGAACCTTAGTCATCAAATTTGGTAAAAGAGCCTACTGCACTTCTAATTTAGAAACGAGTGGAATAAAAATAACTAATAAAAATACTTAGTAAGGGAAAATAACCACTCTACACAACATAATCTATAGTGAGTAGAACATAGGATATACACATAGGGGTTATATAATTTTCAAATAAGGTTAGGCCTCATGACATCTTGCTTACACTACTAGATAAGGGGATAATCATAATTCCTTTGACTAATCATCATCCACCATACCATTTGCATCAGGTACTACATGAGCATTATTATTATTTTCACCAGATAAATGTATATTTAGATGACCATTACTAGACACCGCTAGCTTGTACTAACTAATATGTTAGTAAAGTTATAATAGATTTTACATAGGGGGAATGAAGCCTTCATTCACCACACTCTCTTAGATGACATTCCTCTACGACAGAGTTATCTTAGGACATTCCTTTTAAGGAAACATTGGTTATTCATTATACACACCTTGTGACTCCTAGGACAACCATTTATTAGTATTCCCATACATCATAACCTTAGTAGTGATGGAAAATAGTTCGTAGAGTTTGAAATGCACCTCTAGTATGCACACCGATCAAGATATCTGGAAACAAATATAGACCCAAAGGCCTAGCTCTAATACACACATTGATAAAATATTTGGGAATAATTATCAACCTAAAGGTACAATTTTAGTTTGACAACCGATAAAGATATATGGAAATCATTACAGAGATATGAACCCAGCTTTAGTTCGTATATTGATTAAAATATTTATAATAAATCATACAACTTAGAGTGAAAATTTAGAGCATAAACCGATCAATATTTTACATCAAAGTCTACACATTTAGACACCAACATTGCTTCATATCCAACTCTAGTTTCATAGTCTATGTCTACAACAACACACCATAAGTAGTATGGTCATTGGTTCTCCATGCCATCTAGGTTTAGCTAGGGAATCTTGCCATCACATGTTATACATGCAAACATGTTATAAGATATAAACAAAAAAACCATATACTAATAAAATATAAAACTTAATCTCCTGCACATATGCCTAAAACATTCATAAAACATATATAAATCAATTAAATTTACTCCAATTGAAACAAAATTTCAAACATCAACATTTAAAATAATAATAAAAAATTAAATGCACAATAATATATACAATATAACACAATCCAATTAACAATAAACAATGCTAAATAAAAAACAACCATCTATATATATAATTCATAACATCATTCAATGTAAATATGGTGCATCATTCAATGATGTGAACATGACTGATGGGACCAACTCCCTCACTCTTACTATTAGAAACATCAAAATAAGAACTATAGGCCCCACTATATCTACATGACTTGGATCTATGTCTATGCCTACTCTCTCTCTCCCGCTACATGCCAATCTCAACCCTACACTCAACATACTCTCACTATAGTCATATGTATTTGTCTACTATATGACGATTACCCCCACCTAGAGCATTAGGAGAGGGCATGGTATACCTTTGTAGCTATGCATGTAACTCATCTTTATTTACTATTTCTAGCTTAAATGTCATAGTCACTACCGCCACCCTATCAAATAAATGGGCATGCACCCCAAAAACATTGGTGTCCCTCTCCACAAATCCATAATACATGACATCATTTGAGATATGTTATGTCAACTCACATAATGCTGACTCAATGGTGAGCTCCCAATACTCATAATCTATTACACCTGCATGTATCCATACAATTTGTAAAAGTCCTATTATATCAAAACACATAATAAAATTTACATGGAACATAAAAATAAACTAACTTACCATCAACATCCCTCAGGGGCTCTACATGTAGTACCTAATCTACAATCATCCCACCTCTTAGGAATAGAGGTACCCCACTAAGCTAGGTAGGCCTCAGTCACTCCAACATCATCCACATTAGGTACCTTAATATTAGGATCATGCTCCATCACTAGCATAGGAGATAGCTCAGTAATTGATGGCCTTAGTCTACTACTTGGCCTAGTAAGATCCTTAGAACTCTTCAAACACACCACAGGTGCTAGGGCTGCATCTTTTACAACACCAAAATATTGGGTAACACTCTCATACTAAAAATACTGATATAAATTATCTTAATGATCATATATCTCATAACCAACCTGAATCTACCTCAATTATGTGTTATCCTTAGGCCACCCCTGATAGCTCATATAAGGTCTCTAAATGACATCCTCTACTCTCAAACTATATAGTAACTACTGATAATATGTAATACTCCTCCTAGGTTCATTCCCTATCCTAGTCCATCTCTCTTTAAATACCTACGTATGAGCCCATCCACCCCATGGATGTGCCACTAGCCTACATACAACTATGTTCTTATATGCTCAACAATGTAATAGTGTCAACACACCAATACCCCCACCACTCATCTCTTATGTAAAGTGGTATAGGTCCTTATATAAATGAGCTAACATAGTACAATCCCAAGAGTACATAGTACCATGATTCTCAATGTCCTAGACTATCTTGTGCATCCTATAAGATATAAAGACACCACTCCCATCCATGACAATAAATGATGAAATTAACATAACTATAAATTTTTGTAATCATAGAACATCAACTATCATAATCATGGTCTATAATATGTCACTCTGACTCCTTAAGAAATGAGTCCCCACTACTATGGTAGATAAGGACCTAGATGCCCATTGTATAGATTGTGGACCAATAGCTTCATGTAATATAAGCTATTGCCTAGAGATTGACAATCATAATATCTGATATACATCTTCCAATGTCACAATCATCTCCCCATAGGTATCCAAACTATATGTGTTTACATTCTAGCTCTCATATAATGCAATCATCATATGCTTATCCTAGGGCATAGCTCTAGGAAAGCAACATATCATAGGCCTACTTTATCAAGCACCTCTATCTCTACCTCAGATAAGGGAAATGCTAATTTATTTCTCCATCATATTATTTGTATAAAACTCTCTCATACAAACATCAACCTACAAAATTATAACCAAATTTGAAATCAATAAAATAAAACTAAAACCAAAAAACAATAATAGGCATCAAAATTAGTAAATGATGCTAAGCACCACATCTTGGGCCTACTAGACACTAGCACTACCTAGAGGACAATAACACTAAACAATAGCACCAAGATCTAGATAGTAGCACCTAGCATGGGACATTCATGCCAACTTCTTCAAAATAGCCTCAAAATAGTCATTTTATAATAAAAATTAGTAAAAAAGACAACCAAAATGTTAAAAATAGGAAAAGTTTGAGTCCCTTACTAGGCAAACCTCCTCCTTGGCCTAAATTCATGCCTTGAACTCCTCATAGCATAATAAACTAGCATCTCATCTCCTCAGCATGATTTTCTCTCTCAGACTCACAATTATTTTCATTCAAATGATACAAATGAATTGCCAAATGATTTAAAATGTCCTATTTAAGTCATAACTTACCAAATGCCACCTTATTAAGGTTACCCCTATGCACCATTTTGTTAATTAATAAAAATCTCTTGTTATTGCCATATCTTAAGAATTGTAGTTCTAATTCATGAACCATTATACACTATGTCCCATTTTGGTAAATAAATACCCTCATCATTATAAAACCTACAAAATGACAAAAATAATCACATTATGTTAACAAAATAATAGACCAAACATCTATCTAAATATACACTAAATTATCAACTCTAGCACAACCAATACATTATTTAAACCTAATATAACATCATAACTACCAAGTAAACACTAGCACAATTAATCCTTACCACTTTTGGTTACATATAATCATCATAGTCTCAATTCTCTCACCAAAAGGGGGAAAATATGCATATATTGCATCAGACATACTTAACATACATAGTTATATTTAGATTTTTAGACACACAGGTCTACATAGGTTTACATAGGTATTCACATGCACAAATTATTTACATAAATAGATAAACATGTCTACATAGGTTTACAAAGGCATCTAGAGTCATAGACATACATAGTTATATTCAAATTTTTAGACACACAGGTTTACATAGGCATTCATATGCATAAATTATTTAGATAAATAGATACACATGTCTACATAGGTTTTCAAATGCATCTAGAGTCACATATTTTTAAATATATAGACACATTGGTCTACACAAGTTTACACAGGCATTCAACGTCATAATTTTTTTATATATAGAGACATGTAGGTATACGTAGGTTTACAAAAGCATCCAGAGTCATAGATTTTTAGATACATAAATACATATAGGTCTACACAAGTTTAAATAAGTATCTAGATTCATATATTTTTAGATACATAAACATCAAGGATTATACAGGTTTACACATGCATCCAAAGTCAAATATTTTTAGATATATAGACATATGGGTCTATACAAATTTACACAAGCATCCAAAATCACAACTTATTTAGATATATAGATGCATAGGTCTACTTAGGTTTATGTATGTTTTCAGAGGTTTTTAAATATAAAAGTGCATAAGTCTACACAAGTTTTACATAGGTTTACATAGGTATTCAGATGTAACTCTATTTAAATATACAACTTTGACATAGGTATACTAGTTCATTTAGATATTTAGATACACAACTACATCATTCAAATATCAGGATTAGGGGGCACAATTCAGGTCACATGTTCTTGGTCCCCATTTTTAGATTCACCAGGTTACACCAATATCATCACTAGGTTTTCACTAGTTTGGGTCATAGGACCATCTACAGTAGTTGATCCATAGACTTACACTAGACCTAGTTTACATTACTTAGATTCAAAGTGGGGGCAAGCGATCCTTATTTTTACACACCTTTAGTCTACATTACTTAGATTTAGAGTGGGGGAAAATGAACCTTATTTATCCACACCTTTAGCTTACATTACTTAGATTTAGAGTGGGGGAAAGTGAGCCTTATTTCTCCACACCTTTCATTTAGATTACTTAGTTTTAGAGTAGGGGTAAGTGAACCTTATTTATCCACAACTTCAACTTACATTACTCAGATTCAAAGTGGGGGAAAGTGAGATTTGTTTCTCCATGAATTAAAGTTTACATTACTCAAAATTTTAATGGGGGAAAACAAGCCTTATTTCTCCATGCATTCAATTTACCTACTCAATTTTAGTACATGGGGCATTCACACCATGTGCTTCTTTTCACATGTTACACTCCAGTTCTTATCCACTTATCTAGCCAATAAGTGGGCCAAATATAGATCACATTTACATAAGTAAGTACAGGTACACATTTATATTTTATTTTACTCTAGTACTGTCATTTCATTACAATACTAGAATAAAAGGGAACAAATGTAAACACCCTAATTTGGTCAAGTAACCACAAGTACTATGTCTTTTGTTTCTCTCTGACAGAAGGGTATTAGTGATGGTTATATTCCTTATTCACATGTTCATCTTGAGTTTTTTTAATCTTTCTTATGTTTTATTTTACCTATTTTTGACACTCCCAATAGTCGCAGGTCACCTTTTCCTAGTCCAAGTGGACCCTAGCCTATCATACCTTATTTTTTCTCTATTTTGAGTGTTAAGACATTAGTACCACATTAAAGATAGTAGTTCCACATGGTATTATTTTACACTAATGGATTTAGTGTCTAATGGGCCCTTTCACTTTTATTTGAGTCCTAACCCCTATGTGACCCTTCTCTTATGTTTTTTATATCTTTTTTGTGACTTATTAGCCAATGAATAAGGTATTATATTCATAAAAATACCCTCATATATAAAGAGCCTCACAAGGCATTTTACATCTAGCACTTATTATTTTGGCACTTATTTACATAAAATCAACCAATAGTATAATTTATATACTTTGCATAATACTTAGCTTTCACACCTAGACATTTTCATGCTTGCTCAAAAAAGGGCCTAGGCAAAATTCATCTAGCACACCATGTAAGTTGTTTGTGCATGCTACCTAAGGTAGAACTACATACAATCTAAGACCCCTAACATTGGGGCTAATTTAGGTAGTAACCAAGATAATAGGGGTTCTTATCTTCATGGTGATAACATCCCACAACCCATTTTTCCTTTCCTTTTTCATTTGATTAGTTCATTATTTCATGTGTATAGGTATTCATTAGGGTTTTGGAAAATATTCTACTAAAATAGTAACACATATGAGCTCTTGAACAACACATTATCACCTATAAGTCCTCTAAAAACTCTTTTAACTTCCCTAATTTTTTTAGATAATCACTATAGAATGGACATTAGCACCATAATTGGACACTAACACCATATGGCACTATTTTCATAAGAGGGGCACTACTTCCCAGAGTTAGATCTCAAAAAATAGTCAAAATACAAAAGATTCCTCTATGTCTGTTCAACCATTTTTAGTACCCTGATCTATGAAAAACTCTATTTATATCTAGATAAGTTCCTTTTTTCCTTGTGTTTACTATTTTTGGAAAGTTACATACAATAAATAATTTCCATTTTATTCTAGATTAGTAACAAACCCAATCCTTCAATCTAGCTTAGGATTTACATAGTAAAACCCTAAAAGGTTAAAACATAAGGTGAAATATTCAAGAAATTAAACCTAAAGAACATGTCTTAAAAACATGCATAAGTCAGACTTGGTGGCCATAGATATACTTAGTACACAAATATACCCAATGACAGGTCTTCTTAGGTCAAAATCATAGAATTAAATGAGTCTACATATAAGACTCATATTTTATACATAGGTGGAAAATAATCTAAATGGGATTTTCATAAAGAGACATATTCTAGGTTTAGATTTTGAGAAATAGTCAAGGTGTGATCATTCCAACTCATTTAATCTTTTTTGCATTATATTTATCATTGTAATGCTACACTTAAACTATGTGCCTAATTTTGACTATAGAATATATATAAATTATATACTTAATGTTTGTATATGCTTATAAATATTAATTAATGTAATTAACAAGTAATATATTTTGGCAAAAATTGTGTCTAATTTTCAAGATCGACGTGTTTCGAATCCATTATTGTGATCTTTCATCAGGAAAAATTGTTATGTAAGAACAAAAAAACCTTGTTTCTTAAAAGCTAAGGGAAAAAATGACTGTTGAAAAAAGTTTCCAAAAACGTAAAAAAATATCCATTACCAAAAGTTACCAAAAAATAAAATTAAAATAAAAAGAAATAATAATTTTCCAAAATGAAATCATAATTATAATCTTAGTTAAAATATTTAATATTATAAAATTTTAATTAAACTCCTATTAAATATATAAATATTGTGAAATAAAAGAAAATAACCTCATAATACTATTATATATATATATATATATATATATATATATATATATATATATATATATATATATCAACTAATTAATTAAAACAAGAGACTAAATTTAGGAATACCAAAAGAAACTAAAGATAAAAAATTTAAAAACACAATTTCCTCTAATGACTAAGGAGAGTAAAATAAAAACAAAAATATTTAATATTTGTAAACTAGAAGTTTCCAAGAATGGCTAATCTATAACCCTTCATCCCTATTCATATTATTATGGTGTTTCAAAATTTATATTGCTTATCTCATTTTACTCTTATGGTAATGATCTTCAACTACTAATATTTTAGCATCCTCAATATTGATTACATGCTTTGCCTTGAATGAGTATTCTATAATGGCCAATTTTTCTTTTCTTTTAAGATGAATACCAACTAAATGTTATTTAATTCTAGTTTTTACTGACCTACCTATTTCAACAATATACGGAATACCACATCAATAATCAACCTTGTAGACACCACTCTTGAGGTTTAGGTCTAACCTATCTTTGGCAGAACCAATCAACATGTGTAACTTTTTGCCAGAAGATATTACTTGTTATTTTATGGACTATGAAAACATAAATTATTTAAAAAATAATGTAATTGTTTATCCTTATTTTTCATAAAATTAGAATTGGAGTAAACATAATGGTGAACCTCAAATATTCGATCCATCCAACCTAGGGCCTTACAAATCCTCCTACCTCTTAGGGTTACATGATTATTTTCAAATATGAATTTTAGATCTAAATTCTTTTTTTACATGCTTAGTGCTATGCCCTTAACCTATAGTGTGTTTATGGATATGTGTGTCTAACTTGTGGCTTACATACCTTTCATACTATCTTATTCTATTTCTCTATGTTCTTAGTTAGGTCAACCTATGGAATAAACATGGCTAAGTATAGCATATAGGAGGTAGTGGTTAGTCTATGATCATTATATTATGAATTTTTATTTTATTTCATTCTTGTGGAGGTTTCCCCCTCAAAGTGGCTCAGTCATATTTATCAAGTATTATGCTCTTTCATCAATTATTATTGTGGATCTACTTATTATTTTCTTAATTATGTGATATATTATTTATTTATTTTGAAACATATAAGTAATTTCATTACAAGAGGTGTCCAAGAATTTATGTGGGCAAGTTTCTATAGCATTATCTTTTTGGATCTAGTATTGTAGTTATCTTGAGATCTGAAGGATCAAAAAGACATAACTTGCAATCTAATAAGAATTTATTTTTTTCATCACCTTAGTATTGTTTGAAGTCTTTTTTTGATAAAAAACAAAAAAATCCTAGAAATTTGATTTCACATCCTTGTGAAAATTAGAGATCATTGGATTCATCTACGTGAGATGATCATAATGGTATAATATATTAGTATAATGTTTTTGGGCCTAAAATCCTCCATCATAGGGTTTGTGCATGGCTAGTTGTAACACTCATGGCCATTAGAAAGGAAAAGGCAATAAAAAAATTATCATGATGATGACATGTATATACAAAGCATGATGAAGAAAAATGATCTTGATGGAGTGAAAGGGGGAATAATTGGGGTAAAAAGGGACATTGATGTTATGAATAATTAGTTAGAAACTATCAGTGGTTAGTTGATCACACTTTTGGCTCAACTTACATAAAATAATCCTTCACCACTCTAATTGGGTTTTCTTAATCATAACAATCAAAACTCCAATATTGGTTCAAAACATATGATGCCAAAAGTAGAAGTGTGCAAGTTTGATGGTAAGGATCCACTCACTTGGATCAATCAAATAGATAATTTATTTGATATACATCAAAACCCTTGTGTGTAAAAGGTGGTCATGACATCTTTGTATTTGGAACCTAAGTAGTTAATTTGTTATAGATGGTTGTACATTTAAAATAAAAAGAAGGGATTTATGTTACCTGGTTAGTGTTCAATGAGGGTATGTAGATGCATTATCTCAATAATGTCTCTAAAAAATACTTTAGTCAGTTATTAAATTTATGACAAACATTGACTATTAAGAATTATATTTATAATTCTAAAATCTATTCTTATGTGTGGATGATATCAATGAGAACAAAATGAATGAACAATTATTGGGTGGGCTCAAGGATATCATCCAACTTAAGGTTTGCATGTTTATTCTAACTTTAGTATCTGAATCCATACCATTATCATGCAAAGAAGAATAAAAATATCTAGTCAAATAAATGGATTTCATTAATTTACATGAACACAATTCCACAACACCATCATTTAATCAACCTATAAGATTGACCCCTCAACAAATCAAAGATGAGTGTGTAACAGGGTTGTGTTTTAGTTATGACTAAATGTAGAGAAAATGACATAAATGTGCTAAAATTGAAGGCACCAATGATGATGGAGAATATGATGAGGCCTCAGGAGAGGGTATGAAAGAGCTAGAGGAATCTAAAAATTGTCACCCTACTATCTCTTGTCATGCAATTTCAAGTATTAGTACTCAAATTATTAAGGTGGTGAGTTTCATTAAGAAACATAAGGTGACAATTTTGATTGACTCAAGGAGTCAACACAAATTAATTAATAATAAGTTGGTTACTCATTTGAACTATTTCATTTACCCAACTCAAGAATTCAAGTCATGATTATTGATGGTGGCACAATCAACTATTCTAGTAAATCCTATAATATTGATCTTACTATGGGAGACTACATACTATATTATCCTATGTTTGTTATTCCCATGGGTGAGGTTGACCATGTTTTGGGAGTACAATGGCTCATAACTTTGGGCACCATAGAGATGAAGTTCCAAATATTGTTCATGCACTTTCATTATGAAGGTATCATATTTAAACTATGTGGATCATGGGAAAAATATTCCAAATTAGTTAGTTTGTGTTTTATTCTTTTTGGGAATTAAGTTTTTAATTCTTAAGAAAATAAAGGTCTTAGAAAATTTAAATCAATAATTAATGTGTCTCAATTAGCCTACTAATTTATGTAAATAGATATGTATTTAACATTTTCTAAAAATAGTAATAAATGTAAAGAAATCAAACTTAGCTTATTATAGACTGAAACAAATGATGCAGGGTCTATAAATGGATATTAATGGATGGAAAAATATCATAAATAGGACCCAAAAATTTATTTCTATACTGGACAAGAGCACCAAACTCATGACACCCTATTACTTGGCATTGTAGTCCACTTTTCGGCATTGTTGTCTACTTTTGGTGCTATTGTCTTGAGGCTAAAAGTTTTATAGGTTTTGTTTTCCTACTCAGTATGACCCTACATACCAAATTTTAGGTCTTAAATATTGATATAACTCCTTGTAGAGTTGATTATTCATGTGATTGTGTCTTCTATGCAATTTGAGGAAACTTTGGTAAATGGGAAAAGGGGTTAGTGTGTAAAGGATACATTGGACGCACTTCACATCCTATGTGTGGGAACATTGCCTACATACCAATAATTTGAAGAGGGATGAAGCTAATATAGTTTTCCCATTGAAGTGTTTGGTATAATTTATGTATGATCAATGCAACTATAATGTGAAATTAGATGTGGTTTAGCTGGTTAGGGACTAGTACAATGACTTGAGTAGGATTTGAATTATATTGGAAGGTTGTATGTAGAGAATAGGGAAGAGTGCTTGAGTGTACTTGATTATATTCTTGTTTGTTTATTGTGAATGAGTGCCAACCCTTTTAAATGGACATTGAATGGAATTATATAGGGAAATTGATGATCATAGGTTAAATGAGCTTGTATTATGCTAACAGGGGAAAAGATAAGGATTCGAGAAAATATGACCATTTGAGGCTAAAGTGAACTTGGAAAATAATGCTAGAAATAGGACATCCCTAAATTTTGGTGCTCCTATCTACTTTAGGTGTTATTGTCTTAAGAGGATGAGACTTGGGGGGATGGATCTAAGTCTAAGAGTGCTACCTAGGTCTTAAAAAGCTATGTCCAAAAAGCTATGGGTGACTAGAAATTAGTGAAATTATAGCTGAGAAGGGTTGAGTGAGCAAGAAAGAGGACCTATAGCTTAGGTGTTATTACCCATGCTTAAGTCATCCAATTTAACATTTTATATTATTACATTTGCCCACCCTTTATTTTAGTGATGCAATAAAGTGAAATACTAGGATAAAGGAAAAATATAAAGCATACTTGAACTTACCTATAAGGGAAAAGATCACAAAGTTGTGTGATGTTGGATGTGCATAGAGAGAGCACATTGTGATGTGTGAATTTGAAAAAAACATGAAGTAGATCAGTTATTACTAGATACTCTATATCTAAAATAAGAACTTACAAAAGTTGAGTAAAGGAAGAGAGAGGAATGAATACACCTCATTGGGTATGCAAACAAATATAAAACCTATTGTGATGATGGATTGTGCTGAGTATGTACTAAATCAAGAGTAATATCATGAATGGAGTTGAGTGCTTAATTCCCTAAAATGTGGCTCAAGAAGGTAAAGGCTATCCCTTTAGCTCCATCATCACCAACTAAGTAAATTTAAAAAATCATGCATGTGTTAATTGATGTTTGGACTATATGTCTAATCCCTCTTAATAGGTGGCTCAAAAATACAAAGGCTAGCCCTTTGGCTCCATCATTGCCCCATGAAGTGAAACTATGAAGTGATATCAATATATAATAGATGTCATATGAGGCTCATGGAGCCCATGGATGTGCTAGAAATTTGACAATATGGCATGGATATCCTAAATGTGTGCTACAAACTAAGACACTCTTGGCCATTTTAAAAGATGGAGGTAGGGATTATATGAAAGCCTCTCCAAAATTGATACAAAATGCTTATGCAAAAGCTAATTTAAGAACTTAGGAACTCAAAAATCCAAAATTGTATGAAAGTTTAACTCAAATGTGATGCCAATCACCTATAGATGGAATAAGGCACACAAATACTAAGAATGCCTGGGTATAAACTGAACTCAAAAAAAAAAGATCAATGTGCCACACACATTGCCCCCAATTACCAATGTCTAGAATATGTATTTTGATCTAGAAGTTATGCCAAATACCTAATCTAAACTGAAAGTGATAACCATCATGCCATGCATGATAACCCCATGTATCTGAGAAAATTATGCTGAAACTACTAAATTTGAAGGATTTGGAAGTGCAAAAACTATCCCTAAACTAAACTTTTTGCTTATTTTTTTAAAACCTTGAGTGTTTTTATACTTGGATAGGAGTACCAAAATATGGACACCCTTGTTTTTCGTGCTACTATCCATTTCTAGTGCTACCATCCATTTTTAATGCTATTATTTAGTGTGAAACTTGACTATTGATTTGAGACTGTTCTTATTTTTTTGATCTGATTTAACCAATTTGACCTCTGGATTCTTTGCTAACTATTTTGAATGCTACTATTTCAATTTCTAGGAGGTTTTATCTCTATGACAAAGCCCCTATTTTATTTCCCCTCTTTTGAGGCTAGGAATGATGTGTAGACACCTAAATCTGGCCACCAATAACCTCCAACTAGGCTTTTGGCCAATTTCCACTTAAAATACACAATTTGGCCTAAAAACACTAAATCACACTAAAATATTTGAAACTAACATATTAAAGTGCTGATTTTGGCTAGAGTATCATTAAATGGGGTAGTGTAATTTATGGGCTAGCTAACTTTGATCAGATCATTTCAAGTCAAAATGCTAATTTTACACCTAGGTGCTCTGGATTGATATTTCTTATCAAATATCTTGCACAAGACATGTGCCTTTATTATTTGCTATTGGTAACATCCTAAATGGGAATATGGTTCCAACACATCTGACATTAACTTCCAATTCCAATCCAATCAAATTTTGGACCAATAAAAAGACATTCTGATCAATTTGAGTAATTTGTGCATAAAGTGCTTAAACATGCTTAAGAGTTAATTAAACCAAATTAGAACCTAATCAATTATTCCATGGAAACTTGTTGAATACTTATTTTTGGAAATGAATATTGAATATCTGCATCATCAGGCAACCTCATTTCTTGGGAAGACATCCCTAGGCCATAAATGCCACAAATATCAATATTTATGCCTCCCATGCCTCATCTAAGCCATCCATGCCTCTTAATTACTCCTCTATCCCAAATATTTATGAGATTATTTATCAATTTTAATTGTAAAATTAGATTAATCCTTAGCCACACATCTCAATCTTGAGATGAATGGTTTAGGTTGATTTTGATCAATCTTGAAAATCTATAAATAGAGAGGCCATGAACATCATTTCTAAGCTTAATTTGTACAAAGTTATAATGTAGGATTGGTTCTAAAATCTTCATGAATACTAGTGTTACCATTCCAAATTGATTCCAAGTCAAGCCACAAGCCAAAGGTGTTAAGGAGAAAAGGAGATAGCCAAACCTCTTTTGATGAAGACTTCATGAGTATAAACCAAGTAAGCCACTACAACAAGCACTTTGGAGCATCCAAAAAGGTAAAAGAGGGTTTATTTTGCATTTTAGTTGTGTGTTTTATTCATGTTTGTTAACTAAGCTCTCTTTAGTGTCTAGGCCTAGAGATGTTATGCTAGTTAGTATGTTTCTTTCATTTTATTTTCATTTTAAAACTAACACCATACTAACCATCCTCTCTTGACTCAAATTCTTAGATCACATGATGAACCTAAAATGACTACCCTTAGAAGAAAAGAGTCCTAAAAGTGTGTTAAGATGTATAGATTCAAGATATAACATGGAATATTTGACAAGATATAACAATTTTTGAATTGATAGATTGTTAGATCAACAAGGGTATGCCTAGATAAATATAATACTGTAAGAGCATGTGCATGATACTTAACTAACTAGTAATGTTAGAAATTAGTTGTTAGTTGTTAGTTGGAGGGATAGAGCATGATGTACATCATGGCATCTAAAAAATCAAAGAAAATGCATGATATGGATCATGACATTGCACACATTTGACAAACTACAAGTAAACAAGTAAACCAATTTGTCTATACATCACTCTTTTGTCTAAAGATGAATTATACTAGCCATTTTACACCACACTTGTGCCTTGAAATTTTTGTTAAACTTATTTGTGTGTGTGTCATTTGAGTTAAGGATAGTGTTATGCTGCCCAAAACATGTTAAACCATTTTTATTTTGAGTCTTTTGAAGCATAACATAGATCACATCATTCAAGCATGATTATGTCATTAGGTTCCTTGATTTGTTTAAAGACTTGTTTCACCTTGTGCCAAAAACCATTTATTTCAAACCATGCCATGTATACCATTTAGACCTTTTTCTTGTGTTGTCATGTCTAATCTTGTCTAGCTTATTTGGTCAAATCCTAATTTTCAACATTGAGTTTTCAATTAACCTTGTCAAGTTTGGATTTAAACATCGATTGATTCTATTTAGGTCTTAATTCATGGGGCTAATACATAGATCTTTCTCTTTTGGGTTGCATAACTTTAGTTAATCAATTACCCAAAATTTGAAAACTATTGATGGTTTATTTGTTTAATGCCTATCCTCATCATTATTTATGCCTTTATTTGAGAAAACATAGTTTTTATTGAAATATCCTTTTATCTCATGCCTTATGCCAATTGATCATGTTTATGTTTGATCTATGTGATGGGTTTATGTCACAGTTAATTCCAAACTTGTTAGATTAAATCAAATCACATCAACCATTATTTAAGTCTATATTTTGATGCTATTTGGCCAAAATTCCTAGCATATGCTTATTTGTTTGAGCCTAGATTTTGACTTCACGTTTGGACAAAAGATCTAGTAACTCAACTTTTCTCTTTCTTAGTTTATACCTTTTTTGGAACACTTTGACCTAGACCTTTGACATGTCATTTTTTATTTAGACACTTGAAATTTTGTGTGTATTAAATTTGACATTAGACATTTGATGTTATGCTATTTTATGCCAAGTTTTAGCACAAACCATTTTGGAGATACAACTCCACCCCTTCGACCAAGTTGGACCAATTTTGAACCATTTGTCCTTTGGATCATTTTTTAGAGTTTGTAGAACTCTAAGCCTTTTTATTTTAGATATTTCATCATTTACATGGATATGTCTCACTACACTTATTGTGGATTCATGTACAATCCAACTTATGATAGAATGGCAACATAAAATCCCACTAGGAACCCTTATAGAGAAAGATTTTATAAGGATTTTTATTATTCTCCCTATAATAATCCATATGGGGAACATAGTCAAAATCCAAAAAATCCAAATCAAAACTTTGATTAGTATGAAGAGGCTTGTGAGGAGGAATTTGAAGATCCAACTATGAATAATGTTGTTTGGGATATAGATCCATACCCTCTTTTTTATAATCAGTACATGGAACATAGTCAAGAACCAACTTATGAGCAAACTCATGATTGGGATGATATGATTTATGAGGAATACCTAGATGTTTTGGCTTATGTGAGCAATCATGCCCCACAACACCCTATCATTATTATTTTAGGACTTCATCCTTTGGCTCATGTGAGCAATCATGATCCATACTACCCTATCCTTACCATATCAAGGCTTTATCCTTTAGCTCATGTGAGAAATAATTATCCTCAATGTCCTACCATTATCTAATCATAGACCATTCCTCATCTAGTGCCAATCCTATCCAAACCTCAACTGATCCAATCCTTTGAAGACCAAACTATGTTCAAAACTGGTATTTTCTAACTCATTGGAAACCAAACCAAAGCCAAGACAACCAACCAATCCAAGATGTTTTTATTGAATCAACCATTTATGATAAGTCAACCTATGATTAATTGCATATTGATCCTATACCAATTTTCAAGGAGTCTCACTCTAATGAGCCAGTCTTTGCTGAGTCACTTCTTAATGATTATAACTATGTTTGGGAAAATCATTACCTCAACCATGTGCCTATTTTTCAAGAGCCTCCTATTAATAATATAGTCTTTAAGGAGTTATCTCTTGACCTTTTTCCCATCCTAGAGGAGTCTCACTTTGACAAACTATTTCTTATGGAGCCTATTATGCCATCACATGCTATTACTTGTCCAATACCAAACATTCAATAAGAAATCATTGTAACAAAGTACCCATCAGATGAAAAATTAGAATCAGAGTTAGGTTCTATTCTTGAATCAACATCAGATTTAGCATAAAAATATGAATCAACATCAGTCTCAACATCAGATTTAGAGTCCCTTGAATTTGAGTTAGATTCAGAAGAAGAATATGTTCATGGTTGTTACAACATTGGTTATGCATGCCTTCTAGATCAATTTGAATATATTTGTGATGAGGATGAGTACTTTAAATTTGACACAAGTTATCCTAGTATCTTATAAAAGGATTGTGAAACCTCTCCCCATTCCATTACCATTCCATAGGCCATTACCATCAACCAAAATAGCCATATCATTAACATTCCATCTCCCACAAGTGTCGATTGGGATTGAAAGAATCACACTTTGTTGAACTACATCCATGGTGACATAGTAGTTAAATAAGATCAAGGAGGCCAAGACCACATTAATATATTATAAGAACACTCTCCTAGTAAAACCTTTTCAGAGGTGCTAGGGGGCAATCAAAGTTAGAACTCAACATCTTCTAGTGAAACTTTTTTGAAAGTGCTAGAAGATAATCAAAGTCAAAAGTCAACATTCTTTAGTGAAACCTTCTCAAAGGTGCTATGATACAATCAAGATAACTTCATTGGTAAAAAAATTTTTGAGGCACCAATAGCTGAGCACAAAATTTCTTCACTACTTGATGAAGACAAAATCAAAGATTAAATCAAAATAGCTTCTAATCTATAGCCTAATAAGATGGTAGCTAATCTCAAGATCAAATTATTGAAAAATCTAGTTGTCCTATCAAGAGAACAAGTCTTTGGCCCCACCACAACCAAAGTTATGTCAAATCTAACATCAACAACATTACATGTGACTAAACATCCCAATATTTATTTATTTCCCCACCATTCCACATTCCATTACCATTTCACATTCCATTATCATTTGCCATTCCATTTCACAATCAAACCTACCATCCATTATTTATCCTTATTTACCATCCATGGCGACACTTTCCTTTATCGAGGATACAAAGATACCTTATATTTACATTTAAAAGAATCAAAATCAATGACCAATGAAGATCACAAAATCATTCTTGAAAACCAAATTTGCAACTAGTTCTTGATATAGAAACTATTTACACAAGGTGTGGAATAACATTTAACATGATTAACTATTATATTTGTATCAATTTTTGATTAGGCTATGCATCTCCCCATCAATAATAATAACAAAATCATATGCCATTTTACCATACCTAGGCCAACAACATGTACCATACCATTTTACATTGCGATGCCATTGTCATTGTTATAAATCCATTTGCCATTGTCACATATACCCAGCTATTCACCCCATCACTTGGGGGAAACCCTCTTACCATTTTATCTTATCTATCAAAAACCATCATTATCCTTAGAAATATTATGCCATATAACCATTCCATTCCTATCTAGACTAAAGCCTATTTTTAGTCATCCTACCCAATCCTATTTTGATCTTGGTTCTTTTAGTTCTTCCCACACTTTTTGTGAGAGGATTCCAATCAAGTTTCAACAATCAATCAAGTCCATATTTAATGACAGTCTATCAAAGTAGTGTGATAGTTGATCTAGCAATATATCTTTCATTTTCCATCCTGTATCAAGTTTGTTTATGTGAGCCTAATTATAACCACCTATGGGCAAATCAGTGTCTCAGCAATCTTGCTACTAATTATAACTACCTACGAAAAAATTAGTATCATTGACCTATGTCATTATATCATAGTTATAATATCCTATGGGAAAACTAGGGGCAACACTTGTTTATCATGCATTACCACATTACCTTGCCATTACTTTTTTCATTTGACTAGCCATTTGCCAAATTTTAGAACTTGTTTGGACCTAGTTGCTTTTTTGTCACCTTTTAGGTGGATAGAATTACTATGACTTGAGGTCATTTTAGGACTATGTGGGTCATGCTCAATTCATGTTGAGGTCACCTCAGTCCCCCTTTCCATACACTCTCACCATTTTGAAAGCAACATAAGCCAAACACTCTCATCATTTTATGAGCAGGTATCTTATCATTCTCTAATGAGTTAAGATACCTCAAAATTCTAAAAATATTCATAACATTTCAAAAATCCAAAAATATTTGTGTTGTCTAAGCCTAGTCTATTATCCTCGATCCACCTTACTAGGGCATGATCATTGTTAGGATGCTTTCTTTTGCTTTTATTTTTAGGCTTTCTATTTGTTTGTTTATTTCAAGTTATTTGTTTGTTCGATTACATGTTTATTTGCTTTTATCATTGTTGCCTTGACTTAGTCTATATGTGTTCATTGGGTGATTCCTTGAGCACATTATTATTGAGTCTATCCATATTCATACCTCAATATTATCATCATGGTTTTTATCATCGGTGCATTATTTTTGAGTATTTATTGGATCGAGAGTTAGTCCTTATGTATTTTTTGGGATAGTCTTCATGGTATTCTATCATGAATCCTACCATCACATGCTATAGTAAAAATTAGCTTCAAAGAGGTCTATAATCAATGGATCTATAGAAGTTTTTCCTTGACACCTTTCCAAACCCTTCCATCCCACCCTTGATCAAATTAACCCATTAACCATTCTAGTTGTATCATTACTAATAAGGATGAGCATCTCCTCATTGGTAGGTACAACTGAATCATTTATAATAATCAATCTTATTCCTCTATTTATATCTTTCATCACTTTTCACCCACTCATCTTTAATTTATATTCTAAGTTATATCCTTGAGTTATGCTTGTTAATCATCCCTAATTGGGGCACCATCAATTTTAGCCAATCTATGTCTACTTAATGATTATAACCACCTATGGAAAAATCATTATTTTGAGTTTTATTCTTGATTATAACCACCTTTGGGAAAATCAACATCTTTTTTAAATCAATGCATGCAAGCATTTCCTCATTTTGATTAATCTCAACCATAGCTTAATTCCACCTTTATTCTTATTTATTTTTGAGGGATCATCCATCAACATATGTGATAGCCACTCTTTCAAGGGGGCATCATCATAGGATTCCCAAAAGCATTTGGAACTTTGTTCTTCAATCATCATCTTATTTTTAGCATACAACCCATCTCTCATTATTTGAGAAGACATTACTTTACCTATATCTTACAACATCTTTCCAAACAGGGGTAAACTATAGACACCTAAATTTGGCCATCAATAACCTCTAACCAAGCTTTTGGCCAATTTCCACTTAAAATACACAATTTAGCCTAAAAAAACTAAAGCACATTAAAAGATTTGAAACTGACATATTCAAGTCCCAATTTTATCTAGAGTATCATTAAATGGGGTAATGCAATTTATGGGTCAACTAACTTTGATCATATCATTTTGAGTCAAAATGCCAATTTTGCACCTAGGTGCTCTGGATTGATCTTTCATATCAAATATATTACACAAGACATGTGCCTTTGTTATTTGATGTTGGTAACATCCTAAATGGGAATATGGTTTGAACACATCTGACATTAATTTATAATTCTAATCTAGTTGAATTTTGGACCAATAGCAAGGAATTTTGATAAATTTGAGTAATTTGTGCACAAAGTGATTAAACATGCTTAAGAGCTAATTAAAACAAATTAGAGCCTAATCAAGAATTCCATGGAAACTTATTGAATACTTTTTTTTATAAATGAATATTGAATATCTATATCATTAGGTGACCTCATTTCTTTGGAAGACATCCTTAGGCCATAAATGCCACAAATATCAAGATCTATGCCTCCCATGCCTCATCAAAGCCCTCCATGCCTCTTAATTGCTCCTCTTTCCCAAATATTTATGATACTATTTATCAATTTTAATTACAAAATTGGATTAATCCTTAGCCACACATCTCAATCCTGAGGTGGATGGTTTAGGGTGATTTTGATCAATCTTAAAAATCTATAAATAGAGAGGCCATGAACATCATTTCTAAGCTTAATTTGTACAAAGTTATAATGTAGGATTGGTTTTAGAATCTTCATGAAAACTAATGTTACCATGCCAAATTGATTCCAAGCTAAGCCAAGCCACAATCCGAAGGTGTCAAGGAGAAGAAGAGATAGCCAAGCCTCTTTTGATGAAGACTTCATGAGCATAAACCAAGCAAACCAGTACAACAAGCATTTTGGAACATCCACAGAAGGTAAAAGAGGGTTTATTTTGCATTTTAGTTGTGTTTTTTTATTCATGTTTATTAACTAAGCTCTCCCTAGTGTCTAGGCCTAGAGATGTTATGCTAGTTAGTGTGTTTCTTTTATTTTATTTTCATTTTAAAACTAACACCATACTAAACATCCTCTCTTAATTCAAATTCTTAGATCACATGATGAACCTGCAATGATTACCCTCAGAAGAAAAGAGTCTTGCAAGTGTGTTAGCTGTATAGATGCAAGATATAACATTGAATATTTGACAAGATATTTCAAGATATAGCAATTTTTGAATTGATAGATTGCTAGATCAACAAGGGTATGCCTAGATAAATATAATAATGTAAGAGCATGTGCATGATACTGAACTGACTAGTAATGTTAGATATTACTTATTAGTTGTTAGTTGAAGGGATAAAAGATGATGTCCATCATGGCATCCAAGAAAGAAAAGAAAATGCATGATATGGATCATGGCATTGCACACATTTGATAAGCAAAAAGAAAAAAACAACAAGCAAGAAGAAAGATGCATTTTATATGGGCCAAGGGGCCATGCATACAAGGGACATGGGCACATGTCACTCAAACTAGAAATAATCATGGAAGGTATGTTAAAATTCCACATACACATACAAGTGAAATAAACAAATTTAGCACATAGGCCATAAACACATAGGGGATTAAAAACAAAGGACATTGGCAAATTTCCTAAGGCATACACATGAAAAATAAACAAAGGACATTAGTAAATGTCTTAAGGTACATGTAAGAGATAAGCTAGATTGAAAATGCAATTACACAAGCTACCCTAAATAAGCATAGAAATCATGTAATAATTGGAAAGAGATAAGCACATCTAACTGATCAAAGAAAATGTGAAAGTATGCAAAAAATGTGTAGTATAAGACTAAGTATATGCTAAGAAATACACAAGTGCTAGATACTAGTGATATGTCAATGTAGAAATCTATATAATATAGTAAGGATTATGCATCAGTATGATAAATTAGAGTGTGTAGTGTAGGAATGGCATAACCTGGATGGCATAGTCATGTAGAAGATGCCCCCAGTGGGTATGCATATTAATGTGTGTCTTGAATGTAGAAGTAGGAATGCCCCATCAATGGGTAGAGTGAAGCAATAAAAGAGTTGGATGTCACTATGCACACTCAAAAGAGATCAAGTGAAGCATGTTAATATAGAAAATTGACATAAAATAGTATGAAATAGAAAATGTAAGTTCTAACATGATAGTAGTAATGTAAACATGGATGATGCATACAATCAAAAAATGTTTTTGGTGTTTTTGATTTTTTTTAATGTTTTGTATTTTGAAGTGCTATATTGTTTTTATATTTTTTAAAATATTTAAACTATGTACAATCAAGAAGAAGAGTTTATGTATAATCAATGTTGAAAATAAATGATACTAATCAATGAGTCTTAGATGATATTCCCTATCATGGTGTCCTATATCGAATAATGAAATCATACATGATTTTGAAGCATGATTAAATGACTGAGAATATGAATTTATATATTTGTATTCATCATGGGTGTCTTGAAAATAATAATAACCTATATTATTCCACTCATCATTATTATCTTGATTTTGAACCAATAGAATGCTCATGTTGACTATTGTTGTATCTGGATCTTTTTCTTTGATAAATTATGTCTGTGAATGATTTTCCTTAGAATATTCAATAAATCCCAAACCTTGATGACAAACATTATCATCTGCTAGAAGAGGAGTAGTAATGCCTTGATCATGCTTGCCCAACCTTTGACCTTGATAATTAAACTATTGTAGATATCTTAACCAAACCCATACTTCTTTGAAAGTTGAGCCTCATTTTGGAGAGGTAGATTTGTATATTTTTCATGCTTGACCTATGCTTATGGTATTTTTTGTTTCTCTAATTTTTCTTGTTGATATGTTTGTTTTTTTGAGTTCTACTTTGGTAACCACTTTTGTACTATTTTTGAATTTGACCCTTTGTTCCTCTACATAAAATATGATATTGAAATAAGAGTACCCAAAGAGGCATAAACATATAAGTAGAAACTATGCATATAGACTAAAATGCATGTAAGTGGAATTATAAATTGTATAACAATATGACTATAGAGAACATTCCACATGATAGATAACAAACAAGGGATAGAAATCATGAATTGGTGCATATTTTCATAAGAAACTGTGACATGTGCTATGGCATTTCTAATGTGTTTAACATGATAAACTTGTATATTTTTCCCTATGAGAGATAGAGAGAAAAGGGTAGAGAGCACAAATTTGTGTAATAATGCATAAACATATTTAACATGTATTATAACATTTGTAATGTGTTTAGAATGATAAAGTTGTATATTTTTCCCTATAACAGATAGATAGCAAAGGGTAGAGAGCATGGATTTGTGTAATAATGCATAAATATATTTGACATGTATTATAACATTTGTAATGTGTTTATCATGATAAGCTTGAATTTTTTTCCATATGAGAGATAGAGAATATGAAAAAGAAATATTGAAATCTTGTGCAAGTTTAGCAATGAATTTTGTAATATCATCCCTTATTATGAAACATAAGCATGAAATGCAAAGGATGAAGCTTTGTAATAACATATGATAGAATTCATCATTCATGTACATGATAGGTCCCTTAAAAGTTTGTAAATAAATGAGCATCATTTTTGTAATTTGACTATGGATGTAAGGTGATACCTCAACAAGCAAAAAGGAACTAGTAAATGCAACTTGGGATTTTTCAAAAATATTATTTTCAAAATACTATGATCTTTTAAATTTTAAATTTGAATTTTTAATTTAGATATTCAACTAAAATGTAGAAAATGATTGGAAAAAGCTTGCAAAATAACTAGGGACTAGTTGATGCAACTAGGGTTTGAAAATATTTTTTTGCAAAATTAGTATGATAATTTAAAAAAATTGTTATGAATTTCTAGAACTTAGCTTGAAAAATCTAGGAAAAATATAAAAATATTTCTAAAATAGCAAAATATTTTTTCTAGTGGTTTGAAAGTGTTTGTATACAAATAGGACATATTATGTGTAAACTAGGGGTTTTGAGTGAATTTATTGAAAATATTTAAATTAATTTGTAGTTTTTTTATTTTTAAATTTAGTAAAAATCAAGAAAATATTGTAAAAAATTATAAATAATTAACTCTAGAGTTTTTAGGGTTTTTGTGCAAAAATTTAAAGTAAGTCATGTTCACCAAATGTTTTATTCTTTTTGGGAATTAAGTGTTTAATTACTAAGAAAATAAAGGTCTGAGAAAATGTAAGTCAGTAATTAATGTGTCTTAATTATCCTACTAATTTTTGTAAATAGATATGTATTTTACCTTTTTTAAAAATTGTAAGAAGTGTAAAGAAATTGAACTTAGCTTATTTTGGGTTGAAACATATGATGCAAGGTCTAGAAATCACTATGAAATGATGGTAGACTATCATAATAAGAACCAAAAATCTATTTCTATATTTGACAAGGTTCCAAACTTAGGACACCCTATTACTTGGTGCTATAGTCCACTTTTTGGCACTGTTATCCACTTTTGATGCTATTATCTTGAGGTTAAAAGTTTTTTGGGTTTTATTTTCCTACTCAGTATGACCTTACATACCAAATTTTAGGTCCTAAATTTTGACATAAATCCTTGTAGATCTAATTTTTCATGTGCCTATGTCTTCTATGCAATTTGAGGAAACTTTGGCAAATGGGAAAAGGGGTTAGTATGTAAAGGATACACTAGATGCAATTCACACCCCATGTGTGGGCACGCTACCTACATACCAATACACTGAAGACGGATCAAGCTAATGTAGTTCTCCCATTGAAGTGCTTGGTGTAATTTGTGTATGATAAATAAATAAAATGCAAAATTGAATGTACTTCACTTGGCTAGGGATTGGTGTAATGACTTGAGTAGACTTTGAATAATATTGGAAGGCTGTATGTAGAGAATAAGGAAGAGTGATTGAGTATACTTTCTTGTATCATTGATTTTGATGATCATGGGTTAAATGAGCTTGCATTAGGCTGATAGGGGAAAAGATAAGGATTTGATAAAATCTAACCATTTGAGGCTAAAGTGAACTTGGACAACAACACCAAAAATAAGACACCCCTAAATTTTGGTGCTCTTGTCCAATTTGGGTGATATTTTTTTAGGAGGATGAGACATGTGGGATGGATCTAGGTCTAAGAGTGCTATGTGGGTCTCAAAAAGCTAAGTTTGGGAAGCTACGGGTGACTGGGAATTAGTGAAAGTCTAGCTGAGAAGGGTTGAGTGAGAAAGAAAGAGGACCTATATGTTAGGTGCTATTATCCATGCCTAAGTTATCCAATTTTGCATTTTATATGATTAAAATTTGTTTTAGATAATTAATATCCTTAAAAAAAGTTCAAAATGATTTGTAGCATGATTATTTTCCATAGAAGTTCAATCAACCAATGTGTCTACACATCCTAATTTACTGATGGTTCTTAATGGCCACCCAAATATTTTTAGTGCCATGCTAAAAGGACTACCATAAGAAGATAACATGATCATGCCATAAGACTTTTTTTAGGTAGTAGACCATGAAACATCAGACCATACAAGTATCAATATACTTATAAGAGTGAAATTGAAAACATAGTATAAGAGATGTTAGAGACAAGTATTATCAGACATAAATAAAATGAATATTCATCCCCAATGGTCATGGTGTGTAATATGGATGACACTTGGAAGATGTGCCCAAATTATAGATAAATCAACATGTAAACCATAAAAGATAAGTTCCCTATTCTAGTATTTGATGATTTTTTAGATGAATTACATGGTACTATTTATTTTACCTAGATATTTATTTTAGGTGTCATCAAATTTAGATTAGAGATGAAGATATCCCTAGAAAAAATTTTATAACTCATAAAGGCCATTATGAGTTTATGGTCAGGACTTTTGGTCTCACAAATGCACCATCTACATGTCAAATTTTGATGAATACTGTTTTAGGCCTTTTTTGAGGAAGTTTGTGTTGGTGTTTTTTATGACATCCCATGACACAACAAAATTTGGGAAGAAAATTTGAAGCATGTGAAATAAGTACTATTAGACCTATAAAAACATTAGATTTATTCCAAACCTTCTAAATGTGATTTTAGAGTCTAAGATATGGAGTAATTGGGTCATATTATTTCACATGAAGTTGTCAAAGTTGACCCTAAAAAGATTAAAGCTATGATGGAGTGGCAAGTGTCAAAGGCCCTCAAGAACCTTCACAATTGTTTTGGGGATAAAAATGTTACTATCACAGATTTGTCAAAAATTATGGTAACATATCATCTTGACTCATAGCCTTGTTGAATAAAGACTACTTCCATTGGAATGAAACAACTCCCAAAGAATTTGAGAAGTTGAAAGAGGCTATGTACACCACTCTAGTTTTGGATACCCTAGATTTTTACAAATATTTTATTATTGAATGTGATGGATATATCATAAGGAAATTAATAATGAAATAAGGAAGACCCATTGCATTTAAGAGTCATCAACTCAAGGGAACAAATAGGCTCAATCCAATCTATGAGAAAGCAATGATGGCTATAATGGATATGGCATAGGGACATTAATCATGAAAGAAGGAAGACCCATTGCATTTAAGAGTCATTAACTCAAGGAAAAAAATAATCTCAATCCAATACATGAGAAATAAATTATCATTATTCTTCATGCAATCAAGAAATAGAGACCTTTCTGATAGGTAGATAATTAAAGGTAAATATTGATCATGATAGTCTTAAATATTTTTAGGAACAATGATTTTAATTAAAATAACAACAAAAAATGGTGATGAAAATACTTGGATATGACTTTAAAATAATATATAAGAAAGGAAAAGAGAATGTGGTATCAAATGCATTATCCAAGAGGGATGAATCAATTGAGACATTATTATGTGTATGACCATTTGGCATGTATATTGGTTAGAAGAGGCAAGATTCAAATGGGATAATGATAGGATTACACAGGTTTAAATTTATAAGCTTTAGTATTATTTTGGTGTTTCTAAAAAAAATGAGTGGAAATGGAACACATTATGGTATAAAGATAAATTATACCTATGTAAAAATTCTATGCACAAACATAATACCACCAAGAAATTTATACATCTCCAATAGGGGGAACTCAATATTTTTAAAAACCTATCATAGAATTAAGAAATAATTATTTTAGGAAGGACAAAAGGGGGATATATAAAAATTTATGGCATAATTCATAGTGTTTCAACAAAATAAAGGTGAAATAATTAAGGCACTAGGTCTTCTGCAACCTTTATCCATCCCTAGCTAGAGGAGGGAGGAAGTTCCATGGATTTCATTACAAGTTTGATGAGGTTTGAAGGTAAAAATTTCATAAATGTAATTGTGGATAGGATCATAAAATATTTTCATTTTTGTTCCTTATCACACCATTTTTAGTTATTATAGTAGTTGTTACTTTTATTAACACAATTCAAAAGTTGCATGGTACTCCTAAGATCATTATAAGTGATCATGATCCCATAATTAACAATATTTTATTATTGATTTATTCACATGTTTAGGTACTTATTTATCTAAAACCTTGTTATATCATCCTCAATATGATGGGTAGATATATGTGGTCAACAACTTCCTAGAAAGGTATCTCCATTTTTTTGTATCATATAATTAGGAAAGATGGGTTCATTGGCTACCACTAGCAGAATGGTGATATAACACTTCCTTCCATACCTCTTCTAAAATGTATCAATTTGTGTCACTTTATGGTTATCACCCATCCATAACTTCATCCTTAAATGTGTATCCCAAGGTTATATTTATTGAATAAAACATTCAACATTAGTAGGAGGCACTAACTAGTTTGAGAGAAAATATAGCAGTGGCATAAAATTGAATGAAGTAGAAAGTGAATCAAACTTTAGTGAGTGGAATTTTTACATAGGTTATTGGGTATTTTTTCTATCTCATACATATAAGTATATCTATTTTAAGTAACATAAAAAGGATAACAAACTTTCTCCTAAGTATTATGGCCCTTATAATATCTTGTATAAAATTAGTAGTGTGGCATACAAGATGCAACTTCCCCAATACACTCATATATATCCTATATTTCATGTATCTTGCTTGAATAAAGTAATTGGATAAATATTTTATACCTAGAGTGAGTTACCAAAATTTTATGAAGAAGGTAGAGTCATTCTAGAACCTAAGGAGATCCTTCATACATGTACTAAAAGGTAATGAACAAGAGAGCTTAAGGAGTGTTTGATCAAGTGGAAGAATCTGAATAATGAAGATGCAACATAGGATGATGAAGCTATATTTTAACATCTAGAGTTGATTCAACATTGAGGGAAACATTTTTTTGAATGAGAGGGGAATAATATTCCCTTATCCTATAACATGTCTAGGGATATGTGTGGTCAACTTGTAGCTTGCATACCTTTCATATTATCTTGTCAAATTTCTATATGTTCTTAGTAAGGTCAAAATATGTAATAACCATGGCTAAGTAGAGTATATATAGGAGGTAGTGGTTAGTTTGTGATCATCATATTATAAATTATGCTTTTATTGTATTTGTATGTATTTCCCCCCTTAAAGTGGCTCAATCATATTTATCAAGTATTATACTCTTTTGTCAATTATTATTATGGATCTACTTATTATGTTATTTATTCTATGATATATTATTCTATTTTTGTAAAACATATAAGTAATTTCATTACACTTTATAAAACCCTAGTTTCTTATTTAACTTTAAGTGGCCATATCATTCAAAGGTTACTTGGGGTTTAAAATTTTAATTTAAAATCTCATTTACATATTTTCTTGTCATTCATATACCTTCATCTTAGGCTTTTATCCTCTTATTTCAAATATTTTTTTCAAATATTCTTATTACATTAGGGCTCATTTCCCCTCTTCACCCCTAGCATTTCATTGAGTGTGGCTTTACTTACTTGTAATCATGATTCAAATAAGTGAAATTAATCTAAATGTTTTATATTTAGTAGATGTTAAACTAAAAAAAAAGTGAATGTTTCAAATAATATAAATAATTCAAATATAAATTACCCTAGGGTTTGTGATTGTAAATATTTTGTTAGAAATATTTATTATTGATTTATTCACATGTTTGGTTACTTACTTATCTCATACCTTGTCATATAATCCTCAATATGATAGGTAGATATAAGTGGTCAACAAATTCCTAGAAAGGTATCTCCATTATTTTGTATCATATAAATAAGAAATATGGGTTTATTGGATGCAATTATCATAATGGTGATATAACACTTCCTTTCATACCTCTTCAAAAATGTCTCAATTTGTGTCACTTTATGGTTATCACCCCCATCCATCATTTCATCCTTACCAATATTTTTTTATTAATTTATTCACATTTTTTGGTACTTAGTTATCTCACACCTTTTCATATCATCCTAATTATTATTGGTAGATATATGTTCTCAAAAAATTCCTTGAAAGATATCTCCATTGTTTTGTATCATATAAACATGAAAGATGGGTTCATTGGTTGCCATTAGCAGAATGGTGATATAACAGTTCCTTCCATACCTCTTCAAAAATGTCTCAATTTGTGTCACTTTATGGTTATCACCCCCATCCATAAATTCATGCTTAAATGTGCATCCCAAGGTTCAATTTTTTAAACAACACTTTCAACATTAATAGGAGGCACTAGCTAGTTTGAGAGAAAGTTTAGCAATAGAACATAATTGAATGAAGCAAAAAGTGATTCAAAACCATAGTGAGTGGAAATTTGACATAGGTGATCGTGTATTTTTTCACTTGAATAAATATAAGTAGATGTATTTGAAGTAACATAAAAAGGATAAAAAACTTTCTCCTAAGTATTATGGCCCTTATCAGATCTTGTATAAAATAAATAGTATGGCATATAAGCTGTAACTTCCTCAATCCACTCATATATATCATATATTTCATGTATATTTATTAAATAATGTAATTGGATAAAGATTTTCTACCTATAGTGAGTTACAAAAATTTTATGAATAAGGTAGAGTCATTTTAGAACTTGAGGAAATCATTCACACATGCACTAAAAGGCAATGAACAAGAGAGCTTAAGGAGTGTTTGACCAAGTGGAATAATTTGAATCATGAATATGTAACATGGGATGATGAATATTTCTTATATAAAAATATAGAGTTTATTCAACATTTAGGGTAGCATTTTTTGAAGGAGAGGGGAATAATATGCCCTTAACCTATAACATGTCTAGGGATATATGTGGTCAACTTGTGGCTTGCATACCTTTCATATTATCTTATTGCATTTCTATATGTTCTTAGTAAGGTATACATATGTAATAATCATTGATATTAAGAGTATATATAGGAGGTAGTGGTTGGTTTGTGATCATCATATTATAAATTATGCTCTTATTGCATTATTATGGATTTCCCCGTGAAGTGGCTCAATCATATCTATCAATTATTATACTCTTTCATCAATTATTATTGTGGATCTACTTATTATGTTATTAATTTTATGATATATTATTCTATTTTTGAAAAACATATAAGTAATTTCATTACACTTTATATAACCCTAGTTTCTTATTTAACTTTAAGTGGCCATATCATTCAAAGGTTACTTGGTGTTTAAAAGTTTCATTTGATATCTCATTTAAATATTTTCTTGTCATTCATATACCTTCATCTTAGGGTTTTATCCTATTGTTTCAAATCCATTTTTCAAATATTCTTATTACATTAGGGATTATTGCTCCTCTTCACCCCTAGGGTTTCATTGAGTGTGGCTTTGCTTGAATGTTTCAAATGATGTAAATAATTAAAATATAAATTCCCCTAGGGTTTGTGATTGCAAATCTTTTATTGGAATTATTTAGTACTCACATTGAATAATGTTAGTGATTTAAAATTAACATTAGTGTGAAAATAATTGTATGCTATTTGTGACAATAACTCACCTTTAAATATACTTTATTGAGTCTTTCTAGGGATTTGGTAACTAGTGGTGATAATATTTTTCTCCTCGTTAATAGGAGATCAAAAAAATTTATGTATGTAATTCCTCATTGAATAAAATTAACTAAGTTATATATATGTAAAACACTAACCTAATATTCAACTTTATCTTCCAAACCCATGAGGAGTAATATACCTATGGTTACCATCAACATTAAGATTAAACCACTAAACAAACCCCTTGAGGATATTAACATACCTTCCCAAGAGATGTTATCCATAATTAATGTAGTAGGTGCCCTTTGATGAAAATTAAATCATCAATATTTAGAAAAATATGCATATTACTCTTGGGTGGATTCTAATGCTATACAAGGAAATTATATAGTATGAAAAATCATCAACTTACCATTACCTTATGAATTCACAATGCCTAAACTACTTTTGATGGGAATGGTGACCCTTAGTTTCATCTTATGGATTCTATTGAGAAATATAATACCAATGAAGAATATTAGTTAAAACACTCTCTAAGGGCCCAATAGAGAAAACTCTAGATTAGTTCAATCACATTCTTAGTGGCTCCTTGTGTACATACCTCAAGTTAGAAGAATTATTTTTAGGACAATACATTCAAAATAAAGGACCAAAGATTACATTTGAATGTTTACCATATCTTCACCAAGGCCCACCTGAACTAGTCAATGATTACATATTGTGATTTAAGTCATGTATGCATCAATTTATTTATCATCCTATAGATTTAGGGAATTAATACATTTTTAGTAGAGGTATCATTTTACCTATTAAAAAATATTTTTATTTACCACACTTTCCAATATTTTAAATTCATTTTCTATGAGGATATGTCACTATCAAAGGAGCTCACACATAATTAAAAAAAGTCATACTCTAAACACTCTTGTTTCTACATCTCATATAAAAAACACTATATATCAAAAGGATACAAATTATAAATGGGTTAAATAAATAAGTGACATATAACACTATTCCTATGTCACAAAATTACCCTTATCTCTATGATGATCAAAGTATAATATTTAAAACAATGTTAGAATGAAGCTTGATCAGATTATCTCATATTTTACCCACATAATATTAAAAAAATCATATAAATCCAAATATTATTGTGCATATCATAATGTTTATGAAATTTTGATAAATAGGTGTTTTGAATTGAAAGGAAAAATCATTAGCATTATTGAAAAATATGAAATTGATATTAAGACACATCCCGATGACATTAAGACATCTTCTATAGTAGAGGAAATACCATGATAGATGTTCCATTTCCTACATAATATATTTCTAAAGAGGACTTGTTTGCATAATATAATAGGGAAATTATTAAATGCACACCCAAAAAGTCAATCATGCCAAATAAGGATTCTTATTTGCTTCCTAACACTCCAACCCTAATCAATGAACTAATTTCCATTTATTGAAGTAAAATAATCTATAATAAACATGAGTATTCCACTAAAATTATAGTTACATCTCAACAATTATTTGTCGATACATATGATACTGATAGTGATGATGACATAAAATAAGAAATAAAAAGTAGCAACATCTAATAACATATTATAGACAAGTTTTCTATATCTACCCTACTACAAATGAAGAAGAATATTTGAATGACATGCCAAAATTTATAGCCTTTAAATATGACTATATTGATGGTGATGATGTTGATATTTATGACATTTATGACATGGATACATCCCCTAAAGTCTATGTAGGCACTTCATGTCAGATATGTATCAAAAATCTCAAAGAAGATGATGAGATAGATAATATTATCAGATAGGGTTATCATCTACTTTCCATGGGCTTAATTACATACAATTTTTAAATAAAATTAAGTGTTTCTTTTAAAATGTTACTTAAGTATAATGATTTAACATATTTTTTAATGTAAAACTCTAATTAATATGAAAAACTTGAATTTAATTTAGATTGTAAAGTATGGAAGTTAAACATGAATCTAAATGTAAAATACTAAAATAATTTAACAATTGGCATGTGTTAAATATATAAGGCACTAAATAAATCAAGGTACTTATCTTTCTTGGTTCACTAATTGGCTATGAATAAATTATGATAGTGGAAAAATTTGGGAAATAAGCCGAAGAGTCACTAAGATCTAGACATAATTATCTATGTGCATAAGGTCACTAACGTCAAATTAGTGTAAAACCATTATTGTTACTAACTAAGGTGGAAATTTATGTCTCAAAATGATTTGGATCTATGTGACTGTATAGTCAACTATATCTACTTATGATACCTATATGTGTACGATATTGATGATTAACTGTGTATGCAACTCCATAAATCTATCTTCATCTCCTCAAACCCATAGGTCTATTTTTGAAGGGTATAAGCATGTGACAAATAAGAATTGTAAAGGGTTGAGCTAACACCAACCAACCCATAGATGATTAAAATTTTATTACAAATCCAATAATTTGAAGAGGGGAGTTAAGATCATGTGTTTATTAACTTAATGTGAATGTGAAATTGTGCTCCTTTGCTATATGAATGTAACTAGAATATATATTTTGATACTTTAAAATATTTACTCTTGAATTCACTTAGTGTGCTTCAAACTTGGATGATGATTGTTACTAGTGAATGATTAGAAATTTGGGATGTGAATTAGTAGATAGATGCTTAATAGATAAGTGACTAATGAGTAATAAGTATGGGTTTTATTTATATTTATATGAGTCTATTTGGATAATTTATTACACTATCAACACACTATAAAAATGGATCAACCCATAGGTATGATTTGATTTTGAAAAATAGATGTTGATGATTGAGAGTTAGTAATGTCACCTTAAATCAATTTATCCAATGAAATCATTTGATCCTGATGTTAGTGTCTAGGAGATATAAATGTAGCTATAATGATTTGGAAATGTTTGAGTAATATATTTAGCTAGTTTGACACAAACTAAGAGGTGCTTATAGGCGATTTACAAAAAAATGAGATGGTCAAACTTATAACAAACATGTGGATGTGAGAGAATAGTGAATATAAGACATATGTGTGCATAAGTCATGTACGGTGAAGATAGATAAAAAAGACATTTTCAAGTGCCTAATATCATATTTTAGTACCTAAAAATGTCTCCATTTTATTATAGAATTGAAATTTAATACAAATACTATATTAAAAGGATAAAGATATACTTGAGTGTGTATAACTCACTTAATCTTTAGGAGATGGCTCCAAATATGTAGTTTTCCCCAATAAAACTTGTAATGAAAATGTAATAGTCAATGTCAATTTATAAAATTTAAGAGACTTAAATTAACATTTATTGATATTAAAATGAACTTGTGATAAATCCTTATACACATTTATCTCATGCCTAATTCCATGGTCTTTGGCTGTCTTTACTTTAGTTCTATGCAAATGGTCTATTCCTTCAAGCAAATAATGACTAATAAATATTATTATTCATCATTCCAAACAACTTAAGTGCATCCTTAGACTAATACACACTTCCAAATTAGTTATCATTTCCATTCAGATAAGGTCACTCTTTCAAGATTATCTTGCTCACTGATAGTGTTTGATTCCATCGACCGTGTCATCATACTAGATAATATCTAGTTGCTCAAATTAAAATTCATTAAATGAGTCCTCACACACTTTAATAGTCCCATTTTAGGTAATTAAAAAATGATCACTATAAAGCCACATTTTCAATCCCTTTGTCCACTAAGAGGCTCATGTCAAGGAAAAACACTAGAATATATAACTATAGATTGAGAGGAAAATATCTATTCTTCCCAATTTATAATCCACACAAACTTTGTAGCCTTGATCTAAATTTAAATATACCTCCAAGGTCACAAGTAATTATCAAATCACTTAATAATAAAAAAAATACACCAACATATTAAATTACACTAATATTTCACACACATCACTATAACATGGGATAATTGCATGGATTTTGATCCCTATATAGAGTATTGGTATGTAGACAATTATCAACATAGGGCGTATTGAGATCAAGCACAAAGTTAAACACTAACCCCTTTTTTCCCATTTATTTTGTTTTATCCTCATGACTTGTTTAGCTAGGGTTCCAATTGAAGAAGGCACACAATGGATTTCAAAATAGATTGCACAAATCTGATCACACACACAAAGCCAACATGTGAAGGCATACAAGTCCAAACTTTCACAAAGAGATAAAACCCTATCAAACATTGGCACACCCTATAGACACCAACACAAACCACCCCTGTATAAATAGCACAACTTATCATAGGTAGATGAAAATATCTATTCTTAATTCATAGTGAGATCACACACTCATATAGTCTGTTTTATAGTTACACTCATATTATTTCATGCCTGATTTCCATATAAGTTATTCTCATTTGGTAATTTCCCATTTTAGCATATTTATATATTTTTCAAGTTCCAAATCAGTTTATGTAATTTGTTACATATATTATACACTCTAATTTTACTTATTAGTTTGTTTAATTAGGATTAAAACTCCCTTAAACTAAAAATTTGATAAAATATATTGGTGATCCTATCTATTGATTGAATATTGCAAAAAACTAGCCTCCTTTAGGGTTTCTTTATATTTTTAACATATTCTATTAGGGTTTTAGATTTTAGTTTTTTTTAATTTTCTTACTAATCATACTCATTATGAATGAATCTGTATATTATTTCTTGATCTAAATTTTTGTTATTTCATTTACAAGGTTTTTGCCTCTCATATGCGAAATATTTAAATTGCATATAAGTTCATGAATGCATAAATTAAAAGAAAAGATAAAATCTAGTATTAATCAAGAGTTTCATAATGAACAATTTTATGATGCTTATTATTGCATGGCTCAGTTTGAATTGCCACTATTTACTACTAGACATTAGAGGGTTCATATGATTCATTTTGTTCCTCCTAACCCTAGACCTCAAAACTATCTTATCTCATATCTCACATCTACTATTCTCCCTAGGTTTATAATAGGTCATCCAGTTTGAGCTATTTTCACTAGATAAGGCTAAGTACCCTATCAAGAAAGACATGAGGAACAAATAAGTAATACCCATCATGCCCAATCTAATCCAATAGGATCAATTAATCAATCTAAAGGGTATGATATTATTGGTTAGTTAAAGAATAGACCACCTAAGTTTGCTATCTTATAATTACTTTAGAAAACTAATATTTTAAAGGATATTTTATTTCACACATTAAATTAGAAACCTATGCTTCATGATACCGAGCCTTCTTATTTTGTATATATTTTAAATACTTTAATATATATTGAGGATATTGTATCTTTTGGAATTGAGGATTTTATTGCACAATCTAATATTAATTATAATCTTTCTTTATTCATATAAGTTCAAGTCAAAAGTACAATGGTAAAAAGGGTTTTGATTGATATGGTTCAAGCTTAAATATTTTCAATCTTAAATTATTATAGATAGTGGAAATTAACATGGTTTCACTTTAAAATACATATAATAATATCAAATGCTTTGATGATGTGCCTTGTTAAGCTTTGTCTTCTATCACTTTGCATATCAAGGATGGACCCAAAATATTATCTTCTCAATTTCAAATCATGCCTAATCATTTGCAATATAATTTGATATTTTGTAGGCCATGAATATATGTAATGGAAGTTGTACCTTTTACTTTACATTAGTGCATAAAGATACTACATGACATATACTTATATATATGCTTTGATAATAATCAACCCTTCAAATATTTTAAGATTATAGAATCTACCACTTCAATCACCATCAAACACACCTCACTCTACCATATTTCCACCATCTACAACTGATTCAAATAACATCTAAGAGTGATTCGACTCCACCACTTTCACCTAAAAAGGTAGACCAAAAAGAGGATGTAAAGGAATTACCTTTACTAATCAATTTAGAATATCCAAACTTCATATCTATAAAAGATGATGATGATGATGATGATGTTTATGATGCTAGTCTTGATGATGATAAAAATGAAATTCACATGAAAATTGATGACTATTTATGTGGTTTGAGTTTTACACTAGTGGTCCCAAGAAAATATAAATAAGATTTAAAGGTAATAATTCCTAGGAACATAGATAAAGGATAAATAATGATTTCATATGTTGATAAAGGAAAGAATATGTTTTTCAATATGAACACCACACAAAATACTATTTTATCAAGTATACCATGGACTAACATCTTTATAAAATCTACCATTTCTAGAGAGTAGAAGGCATAAAACATAGATCAATACATATCAAGTTTGAACAGGTCACCATTTACATATTTGATAAATAATGTGGAGCTCATAAATATAGAACTAATTATTATAATCCAAAATAATAATGTGCATGATAAACCCATGCTATTATACATATGTTACTAGATAGATAATTAATTGATTTTCTAATATTAAGTCATAGATCTACTAGCAAATTATCAAATCAAGAGGGAAAAGACTTTTTCCATAATTCTATAATAACATGGCATGCCACTAATACTTGTTCAACATTACAACAAAAAATTTATAAATAAAAGGATAAAGGCACTATCTAGATTATAAAACCCATGCTATAATCTAATAGGAATCAAAAGGAGGGTCAAATATGTAGAAATAAAAAGCATTCTAGAATATATCATTTGATTATTTAGGTTTTTATTAATAATGAATATATAAAATATGTTGAAATAGATGAGGACATAGAGCCAAATGTATGTACACTCAAATTTCTACAGCACATAGGTCATGATCAAGATGAATTAAAGAAGGATATATATTTTCAAGAATCAATAGACATATTACAATATAGTTGCATGTGGTTCCAAAGTTTTTGGCACATTATTTTTTGTTATGAAAAAAATAAATTAGATAAGTGATACATTGGGCCAACTATGGTTGCACAAAATGGAAGATATAATTGATAAGTTACAATCTTGTCTTACATTAAAATTTGAGGATAGTACCATTCATATTCTTAAAGATGGTATTGATGAAAATCACATATTAAGAAATGATACACAAGCCTCAAAGTTTATTTATCCAAAAACTATACATGAGGCTTCCTACACAATACAACAACATGCTATACAAATGCATAGGATTAAAAAATTAAACATGATAAAGTTAAAATCATAGAGCACGAGTGGTATAATAATCATAATGATGATGATCTATGGGAATTTAACAATATTCAATACCTATAAGTTATCCCTTGGATGTGTTGTTTTATTTTTTGACTCTCATACTTCACATATGAAAAAATACAAAAAAAATAGAATATTCTAAAAGGTTAAAAACTGAGACCTATGTATGCTATGTCTAGTTCATTTACATTAGTTAATTTTGTGTTCAATATATTCAATATTTATCTACATCTATTTTTATATCAAATATGATTCATAAGTGTACTTAAGTGAGTTTCAGAACATATAGGTTATCATTTATAGATGCAGTTGTACATGGTGATACTGTCTCATACCTATAAACTATACATAGAAAAAAATTCTCTAATTTAAATAGTAACACATTGTGCTCTTGTCTAATTCCAACTGACTTGTCTCTATGAACATAATCTCTACCTTTTTAGATTCAAACTAGTCATAATCATTCTATAGCTTGTATATATCACAAAGAGTTCACTGGGGGCATAATTTCACACATGTTTTATCATTTTATGACTATCCTTATTGGTCATAATTTATTACATTACATTGTGTGATTTATTAGATCACTTATTTTCACATTTATGTTACTAGATCCATGAGTTTTCAAATATAAAAATGATACAAGTTACCTATGTAGATCAACTTCATTTATTCATGCATGATTTTCATGTTTGCTTTTTTACTTCATGTCTTATGTGTATTCAAATTATTTGGATCATGTAAATTTGAACATGACCTTGTTGTGTCTCTAAACCTTATTGTATGTTTCATATCTGTGGGATATATTTGAACATATCCTTTGTATGTGTCCCCGTGTCCTTCTTACGTGTCTTTGTGTGATTTTGTGTGTGTGCATCATGGCCATGAATCTTGTTTGCTTAGTTTTTTTATACCATGATGGATATCATGCATATTCCAAAATTTTTGATGTCATGATGGATATAATGCATCCCCTAAATTTATCTATATCAATTTCAAATGCTCAAGAGATGATCACTATTCATTGTGTGCCTAATTGATAAACATCGATCTAGACATGAAATTATGTATTCTTGGTTCTACATGCATCTTATGTTAGTAAATTGATCATTTTATCTATGATGATTCCATGATATACAATGTTATAATTATTATTCCAAATTTAAATATAACATATAATATCATTCACATAACTTTATTATTTTGAGCAAAGTTATTACATAGGCTCCATAGCTAACCTCAAAATAGGGGGCATACACAATGGTATTTATCAGATACTAAACTACAATAACACATTACACAAACCAAAAAAGATAATTTTTGTTTAGTTGATCATAATGCATACCCAGAAATTACATAGATAGTAGTTTAAATAAACACCACTCCATATTGATAAGGGCACAAGCTGACCATGTCCAAAATAATGCATTATTGTCTCAGTAGTCAGAAAATAGTCATTTATAGAATTTATCAAAATCATAATCAGTTACAAGGAAATTTACATGTACTCAAAATCATTTCATATGAATACTCAAGTTTGTCTCAGAGTTTACTTAGATTAGGGGCATCATGCATGGCATATGTTCTAGAATTTGCATAGGTGTTTTGCTAAAAAATCACATAAGATTATTTAGCTTCAGAATCCATATACAACTAGATATCATATTGAGGTATGTTCATGGCACATAATCACCTCGCTACTCAATTTTTCACTAATTTTGTAAAAGGGATGGCTATTCATGTCATCCTTTATGTCGTACACACCAAACTCAAAACATACTATTTTTGTACCATTTTTTCACCATTTTTGCATAAAAAATGAACCTTATTCTATCTATAGCAGTTGATTCAACTTTTTACACCAATTTTGCACCATAAAGATCCATTGTAATTCATACAAGGATCAAGCTACTTTACTACCTTGGGTATGCAATGATGGAGTCAAGTATGCCTTGATTTATTAAGTACACTATCTTTTCAATGAGGATTGGGGCATACATAGTCCAATCCAAGTATTTTCACTGAAATTAAAATATCCAAGGGTGATACCCTCTACAGTCACTATTTTTGTGCTAGAAAACACAATGGATCATGTACCCAAGCACATGTATTCATTTCTTATTACTTGATCTATAACTTTATTATATTTAATTTTAGATTTTCATCCTAAGTAAGGACATATTTATACATGTTTCATCATAGATTTACATGAAACACAGTTAAACATGTGGCCTACATTCAAGATTTTTTTTTTGTTATTATTGGTAAAGGTTAGGTTTTTAAAGGGGATCACCATTTTAAAAAGGAGAGAAAGATAAAATAATGATATATTGATTAAGCTCATCTTCTAGTGGAAAATGAAACTAGTTGAAAACATGCTAAGACTATGCTATAGACCCACAAAATGACACAAAATAAAATCAAAATAATTATGACCCTATTATCCTATTTTATTTTCAAGATCTAAGGTTCATGTTTAGAGGTTACACCTCTTTCTTACATCTTCCTTTATTTATATTGCTCACTACAGTCCAATCTTCACCTTCCCTTGAGTCTAAAAATATAGGGATGGAAACTTCAAATGCATCTATTGGTTTATGGTTCTTCAGTGAAACCCTAGCCAAAAACCATTCATATGAATTCAAAGTATCACTGATTTTTGAATTAGAATCTTCATTTAACAAGGAACCCATCATGTGACCTACATACTTCACCTTTTCATCCATATAGGCTCCAATACTCCTAAAGATAACTCTCCAAGTTTCAATTCTTATTCCTTTTGAATATCCACATATTCCCTCTCAAAATTAAACACCATGAGATGGTTGGGAAGTACATATTTTCACCATGAGTTTTATGTATTATTTCTAGAATTTTGACAAGAACAAGCCATATCCCATGTAGTAAAATATATTCTAAATCTAAATTATAACCCTTCATAGTCAATATTTTAGTACCAACTATAATTCTATACTTTCAAATCAATAGATGTAGGGATTTCAAACACGTATATATAAACTAGGATTCAAGCATAGGTGATATGGAGATAATCCATAATAGATTCATCCACTACAAACATTTATCCCAAGGCCTTACCTATGTCTAAAAGTTAGGATTTAGAGTAAAAATAAAGGGGAAGGTATGGAAGGTGTACCTAGATAGGCCTAATATTGAAATATTTAGTCAAGGGGTTAAAGGTAGGAAACCATAACTTCTTGAAGAGGAGATGTTAATACATGTACCAAATCTGGTATTACATGATCATGTTATCATATTCAAAAAGGTTAAAAATTTCTATGAATAATCTCCTGGCATATGGGTATATCTCCAAGCTATCTTTCGTAAAGGGTTACCATTTTTATGAAATCCATTCATGAAGCACCAAAAGGATAAGAAAAAATTCTTTAAATCTATAAATAACACCCTTATCAACAAACCATTCTTCATTCTGTAACACATCTACAAGTTCTTCTTCCTTAAAATAAAATGAATTGCTTATCCTAGTGGGATCCAATGGATTGAAATCCATTATAGATGACACTTCTATAAATGTCCTATGTTTTACAACTCTATGGGATTTATTCTAGGTTGCATCTCCTCTAGTAGCTACTAGCATAACTGGGCCTTTCCTTATTGGCTCCTTCAAATTTGAAAATCCCTTTGTATTGTCTAAAATAGGGACATTTTCTAGTTAGTTATCAATAGGTGATTTTATAGGTCCCTTTAATGTTGATTCCTTCCTTATATGATGGTCCCTTTACTCCCTGTACCTTTCTTATCAAATGACTCGACCTCCTTTAATTTTTATGACCTTTCTTCCTGATGTGGTTTGGCATTTGTATCATTCAAGACTATTCTTAATAGGTAAGTTCATGTATAAATATTTTCATTTTACTATAGTAATTTCACTTTGACGTATTATTATAATAAAAGGGAGGAAGAACGTAGATACATAAATTAACATTTATTACTAAAACAATACACTTGTGACCACTCTTTATACACACTAACTCTTACTTAATTCCATAGTCCTTGATAACATTTAATTCAATTATATGTAGATGGATTATGTTGGAGTGGGACATAATTGAGGATCTACTAGATAAAGTCAAATGCATGTATAAATTACTTGTGTGTAGTAGCAAAATCAAACATGAACTAGAAGAAGTTTATTACTCAACAATTGAAAGATTGAAACAATATCAATAACATCACTAGTAATAAAATATTTAGGAAGGTAAATTATATATGTGAAATATAAACATGTCCTCAATTACTCATGAATATGTGATTATATTTCATAATGACCTAAAAGACACATAAATAATCTAACTAAATATGTGTAGGGTAAAACCATTAAATGGAATAAAAACCTACACTAATAACCCTCTTAAGTATAGCTTAAGTGGTTAGTATAATTGGGTCCCAATATAAAGGCATGATGAGGTAATTAAGTATAATTAAACCCCATAGAGGAGAATGTCAAAGCTACCTGAACCCCAAGAAGATCTTGTAATGAATATACTTTCTCTCAGTGAAGGGTTTTGTGAATATATCAACAATTTACTCCATTGTATAGATGTAGTGGAGATAAATGACTTGATCGTGGATAAGATCTTAAATTAAATGCATGTGAATATAAATATGCTTGGTCTATTGATGGAGGACTATATTATTTTATATCTAGATTGTGCTTTTGTTGTCACAAAAGATTACTATTGGTTATCAAAACTAGATGCCAAACTCAATGAGAATCCCTTGAATCCAAATAGACTCAATGGCAACATCAATGGCTCCTATATATTATGACTCTATATAAAATAAAGCAATATCATTTTTATCCTTTATTGACCAACTAATTGGACCTAAACTAAGGTTAAAAATATAGCTTAAAGTAGACTTACGATTTTGAATATCACCAACCCAATTTGAATTTGTATAACCAATTAAGTTGATGTCAATGCCCGATCCATAGTGAATCCTTAAACTATGAGTAACTTAAATGTAGTGGATAATTAATTTAAATACTTTACAATGAATCTCATGTGGTTCTTACATAAATCTAGAGACCATGCCCACTGCATATTAAATATCAGGTCTAACATGCATATGGTAGATGAGAATACCAAAAAATTATCGATACAAAGTAGCATCAACAAAAGGAGATGAATAATTAGCCTCAAGATTCACATCAAATAGAAAAAGAGTCAGATCTAAATTATAATCAACCATGTTAAATCATGCAATCAAATCAAGAGCATACTTGGATTATGTAATAGTGATCTTAGAGTCAAATTGAGAAACTTCAACCTCAAAGAAGTAATGCAATAAGCCCAAGTTAGTCATTGAAAACATATTAGACAAAGAAATTTTAACTATTGATATGGTGGATGAATAACTCCCTCTAATCAATAGGTCATCCATGTAGAGAACCAAAATCAAAAGTGAATCATCCTACTATAAAATATAGATATTTGGATCATAATGTCATCTGGTGAACCCAACCAAAATAAGAAAGGAGTCAATATTGGCATAACAAGCTCAAGGAGATTGTTTGAGGCCATATATAAATTTTCAAAGTTTGTATACTAAGAAGGAATCTTACAAAATTCCTTGTGGTTGTTCCATACATATTTACTCTTTGAGGTCATTATGAAGAAAATTACTCTTCACATCCATTTGATGAACATCCTATTGATGTGTTGCACCAGTAGCAAGAGTGAGTTAGATTGAGTTAATTTTGGTAACTACAATGAAAATATTGGTATATTCAATGCCATGTACCTAATAAAAACTCTTTATTATCAAATGCACTTTGAATTTATCTATGGACCCATTTATTGTACATTTTTCTTGGTAGATCCACCTACATTGAACAAGTTTTCTTCCCTTCGGAAGATGGACTAACTCCTAAGTGTTGTTACTCTACAAGGCACTATATTTATCTTCAATATTAGTATCCCACTTATAAGTACATGATGCCTCATGAAACTATTATGGATCTAAAGCATATGAAATGAAAGCATGTGGGGTATCTTGGAATTATGAATGGATTCACCTGGTGTCTATTGGATCTTCAACCCATTGCACAACACTTTGTAGTGTCTATATATCCCAAAGAGGACTAGTGATCAGAGAATCATGATGAGATTCCTCATCTTCTAAATATATTCTTGGAGAAGGAAGAGGGAAATCATCATCACTACTATCATCATCAGACCTAGAAGAAGAATCTTGATCATCAATAAGTTTCTTAAGTGGATAAAAATCATTAGAAATATCATCAAATACTAGTGCATCTAAGGAAGAGGGAGAGGTGTGAAGTGTGGAGTACAAAAGAGCCTTAGGAAAAAAAACACTCCTCTCAACAAATAACTCATGAGTATCAGGATCGAGAAGCCTATATCCCTTAATACTTTGAGGATATCCAATGAAGATACAAGGATGACTATGAGGTTCCATTACCTTACATCTATTATTTAGAATACAGGCCATAAAAGGAGATATAAACACTTGAAAGTGCTTCACTATGGGTTTCCAACTACTCTAAGCTTCAAAAAGAGTGACTCCTTTCAATTTTTTGTGAGGAATTTGGTTTTAGATATAATAAACATAGTTGATGGCCTCAACCTAATAATGAGGTAAAATAGACTTAGAGTGTATCATATAGTTGGACATTTCATTCAAAAACCTATTATTTTGATCTATAACACCATTTTGTTGAGGACTATATAGAATTATACGCCATAATTCAATTCCATCTGAATTGTAGAATTGTTCAAAATAGTTATTGACATACTCACCACCATTGTTGATGCTCAAAATTTTGATGTATTTAATTAAATATTTATATACAAGTGCCTTGAAATATTGAAAATGATCAAATACCTCATATTTTTTATTAATAAAGTACACCCAATTATATCTCAAATAGTCATTGATGAAAGCAAGCATGTATTTAGTCTTATTGAATGAATGTTTTGTAAATGGACCAACAATGTCACTATGGACATTATATAATATATGTTGATCTCTTTATGATTTTAAATTGTCATAATTCTCCTCAATATGATTACTAATTATGAAACCCTAATAAACTTTGTCATAAAACTTGATTCATAGAAATACTTAAACCATGTCTTGACAACTAAGTTTCCCTAGGTAGTGATAGTTGATATGGCTGAATCGATCATGACATAATTTAATCACCTCATCTGAATAAGTAAGTAGTGAAATAAAGGGTTTATTAAGATAAAAATGTGAGAAAGTATACAATCATGACTAGTGATCTATTTTATTGAGTCACTGTATACTTTTGTAATAACCATTGAATTAGATGTGAACTCAAACTTCTTGGACAAAATGATGTAGTAATCTAATAAATATATAATATATTGGTGGATACATAGGGAACACATAGAAAATCATGAAATTTCCCATCATTCCCTTCAATAGATATAATCCCAGAGCTTTTGTAGAAGTATCATCACTCAATACGATGAAATACATAGACAAAGCTCCTAGGATGAAAACATGTCTTGTGATGAATCTATGTGGTACAAAGCACCATAATCAATAAACCATGTATAAGGCTAGGATGTAACTGTAATAATTGATTTACCCTTATCTTTAACCTTCTTACTATCTTTGACATTAGAAAACTCATGTGATGATGAATTGTAATTGGAAGAATCATAGATACTGATGTTGTGCTTCTTGAGCATCTTACTCAGTTGGCCAATCTATTTCTTCATAAATTTGGATTCATCATGTCTAAATTTCTTGTAATAGCCACATGTGAGTCACTCTTTCTTGGATTTACCATTTTATGAGGATGTCTCTTTTGATGCTTTTAACTTAGCATCATATTTTTGACCCTTTCTTTGTTTTGGGTCCTTGTTCTATTTCTTCACCTTGCTACTAAAAGCTTTCTTTATATCATGAATCATAATTAAAGCATGCAATTAGATGAATTTAGTGTACCAATTTGAATGAGCTTGTCTTATTCTTGAGTTAATTCAATAGTAAAGTCATCCAAGGATGACATGGTCCATGTAGCTCCAGTGGCATGGAAGGTAGAAATGAAGATATAATAGTTAGACCCTAATTTTTCAAGGATTCAAAGAATCAATTAATCATCCCTTTTGTCAATTCCACATAGTTTCAATTGTAACTTAAGTAATTTTAAATTTTAAAATAAGTATTGTATCATATCAAAATCACCTGGGCTCAAAATAGTGAGCTCAGTGTCCAAATCATGACCTCTCATGACGTTCTACTTTTCAAAGAGTTTTTCCAATATGTTACACACTTGATTTGGAGTATTTATAAATTCAATATGAAAGATTAATTCATGAGGCATAGTCATGCATATAAGACTGTAAGGTTTGTCCCTTTTATTGTACCTCTTCACCTTCTTTACTTCAGGTGTTAGTTCTGTTATTGTACCCAACATGTTTTGGTGTAATCCTTTGCTCATCAAGACATGAGAAAGGAAGTATGATCCATGGTGTAGAAAGGAAGTATGTGATGAAATTTTTTTATTGAAATATGATCATATGCAACCCCTATAAATATATAAATGTTTAATTTTACAAGGCATGAGAATATCACAAATGCATAGAGCTCACTTTAAAAAAAAACCTAAAATGGAGCTTTTGATTTAAAGTTATGGAAGTTTGAATGTTTATTTCTCTAAAAAAAATGATCTCCACTCTGAATATATTTGAATTTTTTTTGTAATTAACTTCCCCACAAAAAATTGATGTCCCCTTGGAGTAAAAGTTAAGAAATTTTGGGTTGGAAATAACTAAGGGCTTAACTCCTACATGATCAAGGGATAAGCCCTAAAATTAGTGCTCTTCTCACCCCACTTTGATTGATGTGATTGATTGGGGAGTGACATCATCCAAAAAAAGACCCTCTTTTTAAATGAAAAGTGTTACCCTTCATGAGCTTAAATTTAACATCCCTATGACTGTCATCTAATTTTTCACCCTCATGAGTAGTTATCAAGATTATTTATTATTCCTAAAGTTATAAAGTATGATTTTAGGGTTTGGCATTAGATACATAGGGTCTTCTTATAATCAGGTTTAGGACTGCACATGCACCTAACATTCTTGATGCTAGGATTGTTGGCACTTTTCATAGTTAAAGAAGTGTGTCAGGGTCACAATAGGTGACTGGAATTATTGGCATTTTATACTACTCTTGAAATTGATAATTTCAATGTTAAAGGTGTGGACTACTATGGTATTTGAAAGTCCCAATTTCAAGATTTTTGACTGCTTAACAATTTACAATCCTGATGCTAGGATTGTGGACTTCTCTTGCAATCAATAATTCTAATGTCAAAAGTTTCCATCATGAATATATCATTAATTTTTAGTCATGAGGGTTCAGAGTATCAGAGGCAAGAAAGTTCCTTACATGTGTCAAAGATGGAGATGGTTACCAAAATGCTAGGAATGTTAGAGTTTCCTGTAGTATGCACAAATGGATGAAAACTCTACCTACCACATAAAAACACTTGATCTAGTATGAATCTAAAAAATACACCCAATACCCACTAAATATATACAAAAAAATAGAAAAACCCAAAAAGGAATTTTATTTGAAGACCATAGATTGTATGGATTTTCACAAAAATATCAAAAAATCCTTAAAAGTTTTTAAAAATGGTAAAAATCAAATGTCATGAAACTATGTTGTGTTTATATCCAATCTTAGGGGTTTGACACCTTCTAAATCTAATGGCACAAGTTATTTTGTATGAAAAATTATCAGATGAAATATGACCAATATGAGACACCTTTCTCTTTTTATTTTTCTAAATTTGGATCAATAGAGGATCCCAAAAGAACAAAATCTAGGAAAGGGTGAATCTTCAATATGCTAGGTCAATGAATGGTATATATGTGACATGAAATCTAAAACTCAAGATTTAAAAAAAATAACAATGGCATTCATATACCAAAAAATATTATATACCATGTTAGAGTGGACCAAAATTGAGAATCTACTATATAGAGTCAAATTCACAAAGAAAGTATCTATATAGTAGTAAAATCAAACATGAGTAAGAAGACACTTATTACTCAACAACCAAAAGATTTAAATATTAACATTAACATTGTTATCCATAAAATATTTAGGAAGGTAAATTATATAGTTGAAAGATAAACATGTCCTCACTTTCTCATGAATGTGGGATTATCTTTCATGATGACCTAAAAGACACCAAAGCAAGCTAACTATATATGTGTAAGGAAAAACCATTAAATAGAAAAAACCTACACTAATAGCCTATTCCTTAAAGAAACTAATGAATACTAAATATTCCTATTCCTCATTTGAAATATCTTAATCTCATCTATGGCTTCATCCACACTTCTAACCTAGCTATCTTTTCCCTTCAAACAAAGGCACACCTTTAGGACTATCCTGCTCACCAGTAGTGTCTAATTCCATCAACCGCATCTTCCTACCAAATAACAACTAGTCATCCTCAAATTAAAATTCATCAAATGGGTCATCCATCACATTTATCAAGTCCCATCTTAAATAATTACAAAATGATCACTATAAAGCCACATTTTCAAGTCCTTTTTCCACTAAGAGGCTCATATCAAGGAAAAACACTAGAACATATAACTACACATTAAGAGGAAAGCATTTATTCTTTTAAATTATGAGTCCACACAACCATATTATATTTGAGATAAGTTTGAATACACCTCTAAGGTCACAATTAATTTAAATACTAGATTTCACCAACATATATAATTACACTAGTCATTCACACACACACCATCATAACACAAAATAATTACATCGATTTTGATCCCTCTTCAGATTATTGGTATGTAGGTAGTGCTCAATACAAGAGGTGTTGAGGTCAAGTATAACTTTAACCACCAACCATTTTCCCCCTTTATTTCATTTTTGCTCATGACCTACTAAGCTAGGGTTCCTAGTGAATAATAAGGTACATAGTGGCTTCTATAATTAATTGCATAGATATGATCACACACATATATCTAATAGGTGAAGACAGATAGGTCAAAACATTTACAAAGAGATAAAACCATATTAGATGTTAACACACCCTACAAACACTAGCATGGGTTACCCCTATCTCAAAAGTGTGAATTTATCTCAGGTGGATGTGAAGCCTTGTTCCTAATCATAATGAACTTACATAGTCATATAATTAGTTTCATAGTTACAATCACAGTCTTACACACCTAATTTCAAGCTAATTTATTTACTTTAGTATTTTCCCCCTTTATCATATTTCTATATTTAGTAGATTTTAAATCAATTTGTGTAATTTATTTCATATCTTGTACACTCTATTTTACTCAACAATATGTCTAATTACAATTAAAACTCTCTTAATCTACAAATTTGATAAAACATAAATTTAAAATTTAAAATTTAAAATTGAAAAAGTTATAACAAGGAAGGAGTACACTTGTATGTGAGTAAACCATATTTCCATGTAACTTGTTGGAGGTGATGCTTCCTTGTTGAAACATTATATAACTATGATTAATTATTAAAGCACATGGAGAGTTTGGATGACTGTGTCCCAAACTTGTGTAATTATCAAACCCCTTAGGATGGGAAGATAAATGTCCCAACCCTTATGAATATGGATTAATTCTAAGACTGTTGAGCATTGTTGAACCTCAAGTGCACTAAATCATATAATTAATCATGATCTAATATTGATCTCAAAATGGTAATGTGGGATCCAAATAATGAGTTCACTAAGGGTAATTTCATGGCTATTGAGTGTTATTGAACCTCAACATAAAATACCTCAAAAATCATGAATCAACCATTGTAGACATACTTACAAATTCAAGTTTACTCATTATTGAATGTTATTGAATTATGTTTTTATAATTAAAAAATTGTAATAGTGCACAATAAAAAAATCTAAATGTTCATGAACAAGTATCATGTATCATTAAATTATTGATAATTATAAAATGGCATAATGTGTATGTGCATGAAATAGTCTCATGCCTAAATGAATCTATACCAACTAACATATAATGCTATGCATATATATTAAAAATATAAGAACTTATATCTCAAATGTACATGTATTTGAAAACCTGTAATTTATGTCCTTAAAAAACATGTTTACTTACTTGGCATATGTGTTAGAATAAATAATAATGGTTAAGAATAACTTAGGAATAACCGAAGTAATCTAGGTATTAACCAAGGATGCTCAACCTAGGTTAATTAGACTCATGTGTGGTTTATATTTGCATACCCACATGTCTAATAATCTAATTAACATGTTAGGTTTGGATGTTGACAATAGTGTAGAAGTTTGGTGTGGATTTGACCACATGATATAACTATTCATTTGGCTACTATCTAGTTTCACATTGCCAAATGTGTTCATTTTACCTACCCCAAATTTTTATAAATACAAGGGTATGGTGTCTCATAATGTAAGAGAGAAGTTAAAGATTTTAGCCTTGTAATAGCTCTATGAACAATATATAAATTATGTGTGTTTTTACATTATAATCTTGTTTTAAGTGGTTGTGGTCTCTCAAATAGATCTTAGGTGATTCGTTTTATATTATTTCTCAACACTTTCATGGTATCACAACATTAGGAGTTTTTAGATCCATTTACCCATAGATTCTTGCCCACACTCTCTTGAAATTATCTTTGAGCTAACCATATAGCTCTAGATTATTATTTTTATAGAGTTTGTATTGAAGAAGTAATTATTTTCCTTGGATTATCCTTTATTGGTTTTGTCATTCAAGCTATTTTTTGGTGGTTCTCTTTGTTACCTCTGAGTGTTTTAGCCTTCATGTTTTGTAAGGAAATTTTTTTGAGGTTTAAAGTTTTTTTTGAGATCTTTAAAAATATCAATGATCAAAAAAAAAAATGTAAGGGTCCTTTTTGGGCTGATATATATTTTTGGAGATAGGAGATGCTATGTGAAGGAGGCATTAAAAAGAGGATCAAGATGTTAGAGTCTTTTACCAACATGAGGCATATTTTTATCTATTTGTGTTAGCTTTCTTCTATCTATTTGGAATCATCCATCAAGTTGGGCATCCTTTTTTCTCAATAAATTTACCAGTCATTAGAAGCAACCATTCTTATCATTTTATTCATTGTTTGGACTATGCACTTCTAAGTGTTGAAGTGTTTGAGGAGTCTATAGGTGGATTGTGTATTACCTAGAAGAAATCCTCTTAGAGACTACAACTTAGAAATCTTAGAAAGTACATTGGAAAGGATGGAATTAGAGATTTATTTAAAGACATACATCTTCTTTTATCAATAAATTTTCTAGAGGAGAGGAGGTGTTAGAACCTAAGATTGGTATGCCATTCTTTAGCAAGCTTGCATTTTGTAATAGGAATTGGATCATTTTATACTACATTAGAAGGGAAAGATAGGCATTTAAAGGTGGTGTTAGAATTTTTTTACTACATTGATAACAAATCAAATTTGCACTTTTGCCTATTGCATTAGAAAGGAGGATAAGTTAGATGGTAGCATTGAATGGACTATGTACTAGTTGGATTTTTTTGACCAAGAATTATGCATGTTACTATGAAGTTGCTGTGTGGAGGATAAAAGGTGGAGCTACATGGAATTTTTTGCTTATTGGACTATTGCACCATTTTATTTTTTGTCTTATGTTCTAAAAAAATAACTTTTACACTACGCTTTATTTTTTTATGAGTTTGCTATATCTTAGAAGGATTTGAATGAGTTGGTATATGTGGAGTCTCTTGCCAACAAGGAAGGAAGGCATTAATTTTTTTAATATTAGCTAGTGTTTGAGTTTTTTTAATTGTAGAAGTATGTTAGAATATTCACTTGAGTGGTTTGTGGTACCTTCTTTGTCTTCATAGAGCCTCAAAGAATACTTATACCTTGTGTTATGTTCTTTGGATGTGCCCTTCTCAGTCAAAACAACTATAATCTATCATTTCTCCACTCAAAAACAACTTGTGAATTCCTTATTTTCATTTAAAAGCTAAATTATTTTTAAAAAGATGAAGTCAAACTCACTTACACATAAATCGAGGTCATAGACAAGGTCATTTTTCATGTTGGATTGCTTGATAACATTTGTGGTTCAATTTTGGCTCTAATGAGTGGTTGAAATCCTACCTTCAATTCCATTTTGGACATAAAAATTAGTTTCTAGTGCATTTTTTAATGTTTTTGACCCATTTATGAGAAATAATAATGCCTATAACTTTTCAACCTAACTCAAATTTGAGTTCCATTTTTTCAAAAGTGTATGGTTTTAAATTATCTGTCCATTGGTATCATTACTTTGTAAAAATACACTACTTTTATAAAGTCCCAAATTTTGGGGGGGCTTATACTTTTTGGGGGGTTTGTTCATTCATTCATTCATTGTCATTCTTTGAATTAGGATTTGTTTTTTTAGGGGGATAATTTTTTCTTCTTCCTTTTATTTTGATAATGGATCCCCTCAACACCTCAAATTACCATTTGGAAGATCAAAATGAAGATACACCTTCAATTGAAAGGCATTTAGAGATTGGGACTTGGCAATATTCCTAACTTCACTAATGAGGAAGAAATTTCTTGGATTGCATCTATGTAATATGGGGTTCTTCATTTGATTCACCTAAATGTTTTAGACATTTTTCACATTCATATTATGGATGCCACATCACCAAAGGGAGCTTGGGATGCTATTGTAGCCTTATTTGAGAAGGATATTGAGTCTTCTAGGTCTTTTGCACCTTTTTTTACTCCACCTCTTTTTGTTCCACTTCCCTCTCCACCTATCAGTGAGGTTTCATATTTTGACAATGTACTCTTTCCTCCTACTATAGGTTTTTGTGATGACACATTCCTGATGGACATTGCTCTTCTTTTTATCGAGCCACCTCTATGGAATGAATTTTTGCCAAACTTGAGATGTCTATTTACAGAACCTACCTTTGTTCTTATGTAGGATGTTAATCTACCATATATTATCACTTTAGAGGACTCTACTGGTTCTAGTGAGAGTACACTTTTTGATATTTACAATCCACTTCTCATAGACATTCATTTAGAAAATGTTCCATGTATTTCTTTTGATCTATTCATTTTCATGGCATTATATCTAGTTCTTGTGCATGATCTTGACTTCAGATTTGGATGTGATTTAGATACATTTGTACTATCACCTTGTTCATCTTTCATTGTGAAATGGGTAGACTTCTAGTATAACTTTCATGTCCTTCTTTTGGCAAAAGGAAAAAAACATTGTTTGATGTAGATGGAATTTTTACAGTCTTCTAACTGAGGATCTCAACATTAACATTGGTCATCTTACGATCCTGACTTAGAGTATTAATAAATTTAGTATTCATGAAAGTTATCCTTTGGAGGTGTTGATGAGGACATATTCCTTCATTTTTTTATTGTACATGGATATCTCATCAGGCTTATTGCCAAAATCCATTTTTTGAGTTTTTGTTTTCTCTCTCTCCCAAGTTAATATTAATGGAGGGTGTTAGAGTAAATAATAATAGTTAAGAGTAACTTGAAATAACCTAAGTAACTTAGTTATTAACTAAGGATTCTCAACCTATGTTAGTTATACTCATGTGTGGTTTAGATTTGCATACTCACATGTTTAATTGTCTAGTCAAAATGTTAGGTTTAGATGTTGACAATAGTACACAAGTTTGGTGTTGATTTGACCACATGCTAGAACTATTCATTTGGCAACTATCTGGTTTCACATTGACAAATGTGTTTATTTCAACTACCCCAAAATGTTATAAATACAAGGGTATGGTGTCTCATAATGTAAGAGAGAAGCTTAATATTTTTTCCTTGTAATATCTCTATGAGCAATATATAGATTGTGTGTTTTTGCATTATAAGCTTGTTTCAAGTTATTGTGGTCTCTCGAATACATCTTAGGTGATCTATATTTTATCCTTACTCAACACTTTCAATATGTATCCAAGTGTATATGAATATATAATTTTTAACTCATGTCTCTATATAGTGAATGCAAATGCATGACATATGCCCCTAGAATCTATATCGATATGTAAATATCTGCCATATATCTAAGTTAATTTGATATGTAGACCACTTTGAATCTTTAAAATATATATTATATATCCAAAATATATTTTTTATGATCATGGAAGATTGAGTATCTATGATAATCCTACCAATATGCCCCATTTTAAGGTGAGGGATGTAGTCTTTATGTCACTCATATCAAAAGAAGAGTTAATTGTATTATGTCATGTATACCGATGTAATCATGCATAATCATGTCAAAATGTGTATATTATGTCATCATAATGATGTATATATCATCAAGGCTTGTATGTAACATATGTAATGTAGGGAATATAAGTGTCATGCCAATATATATGTATAAATAAACATAATGTAACCATCACTGATGTAATAATTGAATAAGCTAACACTATAAAGAGGCATATGATGTAAATCATGACACTAAACACAAATAAGAAGTGCATGATATGTATCACTACACCTAAAAAATAAAAAATATCAACAAAATTAATAGACAATCATAGATTAATCCACTCATAAGCACACAATGTCACACATAAGGATAAGGGATGCAAATAAGAGACACATAAATATCACAACAAATAAATCCAAGGGACACAAATAAGGGATATACGTATGTCACAATAAAAAAATATAGGGGTAAAATTAAGGGACGTAAATATGTTACAACAAACAAGGACAAGGGCCCACACAATAGACAAATAATGACTAGCTTATCATGCAAGAGTAACAACATCAATGAAGCATAAAACAAGTGAAAACTACTCTACACTACACTATCTATGTATATCAATGTCACATCATAGTAATTAAACATATACATGTATTAATAAATAATATATGAGTAAATATAAATACATGTGTAAGAAATATATATAGATCAACATGGGAAAAGGTCATAGAAAGATATAACCAATGATAGTGTCACCTATGGAACAAGATGCTCCCAATATTAGTATGGACATTAGGTATAATATAGTCCAATATATATGTGTCAATGTATGATTTGTATGTCTTTCATCACACTCATATACCATGAAATGCATATATGTATTAAAAATAACATGCAATATTAAAAAATTATAAATAACATATGTAATAGTGCAATCTAGTCATCATGTCATGCTTATGCTTTTATTTTTTTAAAATATTTGATTTTTTTAATTTTAGTTTGTATTTTTAAATCTATATTGAAATTTTAAATGTGATAACCAATTATAATATCAATGGGATAGTCATGGGGAGTAATTATATAATGTGATATAAGGGTCACTTGTAGTGAGAGAAAATTACTGAATGTTGGTAAATCAAAAGTTAGAAATGGATGGGGTGTTGTAATATAACTATCATCATCACTAATAGGCTCATGTTTATGATGAGTATCTCTATAAGGATGAATAATTAGAGGGGTCCACTATGTATTAAGAGAATGTATTATTTCTTGTGTTATTTGCAAATCATTCTAAACTATTTGTGGTGTTAGCTTAGTATGTGGTTTAGTAGAAAATGACCTCTATGAGCCCTGAATAACTCTATAATGTGAGGATTGTAGTAAAAATGGATTCATAAGAGAGTCAACTAATATCCTTTGAACATAGTGTTTATAAATATCTTGAATATATGTAATAATTAGCTCTATAAAATACTCCTGAATATGTATAACAACTAACTGTAGTGGTGGTGGAGGTGAAGGAGGAAATACCATTTGATAAATAGGGACTCATATCGAATGCATGAAACTATAATTACCTTATTTTAGTGTATATATTTGATACATTTATGCATTTTAGATGGTATCACATGGATCTTCTAATTTCAAGGGCATCTTAATAACATTTTGAAGACCTTTGTGTTTGGTAAGACTAAAAATGGTGTAGTTACTGTAGTGGAAATGACTTGAAGAGGTATCATAATGCACCCAAGCATGTTTTATGTGTTTCCATTGAATTAATTAACCATACTTTTATTATCTTGTAATTATATTGTGTATCCAAGTACATTGAGAAATTTTGTTGTGCACACAATCTCACTTGACCATTATCGACCATGAGACCATGTATGGGTTAATTATTGATATATTCTCGTATGAATTATGTGTGAAGTATTAGAGTTAATATATACTTAGGTATATCTATGTGCATTAGGGAATTTAGTACCACATGCATGAGTATTTTGGTATTTTTCTACCTTCCTCCTATAAATGTGCCTTTGTACATAAGGCTAAGATATGAAGAACAATTTCAACATTGTATAATCTATTTTTGCAAATAGATAGTTTATTCTTTGTGTGCATTGCATTAACTTCATGGCTATGATAATGGATTCATGGAGAGATATTGATTAAAGAGTCTTATGAAATCTATCATGGCATTAAAGCCATTTCTAAATGCCATTTTTCTAACTACCATATTTCCATTGTTTATCCACTCCTTAGATAAGTTGTATGGTTCCTTTTTAAATCTCATTTTTTTAGTAATATTTAGAACTCTATTGTGGAGGGTTTTTGGTTTTGAGAATGATTAGATATGTTGTGTTCAAATATATTTAGTCATAATGATTTGCATTTGAGTTGGTTATATCTATTGTACTATCCATACATTTTTTTGGAGAAATTGTAATTTTTTTTTCAAAAAATTGCGACTATCTTATAGATGAATTTTTTCCTCACATAAGTGTCTGATTTAGAAAATTATTTCACTAGTAGAAAGAGGACTTTAAGCGGTTTTCATAAATTGGTCATAATAAGGATTATGATCACTATCTAAGGAGATATAGGCTCTGATGTTGACCTTGAAAATCTATTTTTCTATAGATTTAATCAAGGAAAAAAATTAGATCTTGTATTTAAAGTGAAAAATTAGCATAGAAGATTGATCTATGTGGAAGATTGTTATTTTCCTGTATTGAAAATTTATTTAAAATCTAATTTTTATAGATCTAGTAGAAATAATTTAATTTTTTCCAAGCATTTAATATTTTCTAGTGCAAATTTCTATTTTTGACCCATTTATGATGAGACAACTTTGTAAAATCTATATCTTTTGATTGGCAACTCAAAAATGATTGCTATTTCTTTCAAAAGTGTATGTTTTTTATGCCTAATATTTTGGTATCATTTTATTTATAAAAATGTACTAAAATATAAAGTTCCAAATTTAAGGGGGGACTAATACAATAACCATGGGGGGTTTTCTATTTAATCCTTGTCTACCTTCATATGTCTATGGGGATTTGCTTATTCATCCACTATTGTACTTTACACTATCTCAGATGAATTTTTAGTAGAGTTTGACGTCACTTTACATGTGATTTATAGGTTGTCATTTTTTAGTAGTTGACACTTTGACACACCTGTAGTTTGTGTCATGTCTCCATCAAGGCCCCTTTCTTAATGCCTTGCCTAATTCTATTGAGACATTTTTCATTCCCTTATTTTTAGAGCAACTCTCATGATTTGTTGACTTCTATAACAGGTTGGCAGTCTCCTTATTTAGAGGTATTTTGGTGAAACCCAATGTCTTCCTTATTTTCATTTGGTTTTTTTGTGTATGTGATATATTATACTCACACTAAATTATAAAGTGCCATGGCGTATTTTATTTTACAACCTAGTCTACCTTCATGCATGTGTACCTTGTTTTATGCACCCTTTACTATTTCAGTTGTCAGTCTCTTCCATAACCACTAGGGCCATCTCTTTGAGAAAAATTATCTATATTTTGACACCACTTTTTTGATATTTGATAGTCTCCTACAACTTGAAGTGTATCCATTTTATGAATCCTAGTGTCATCTTATCTTCTTAGATAGTTCAATAGTATCTTTTAGTGTGATATGAAGCTATTATGGTGCATACATTATCAGATTGTTTAGTGTGTGAGTAGTGGATTTAGACCACTTATATAATCCTTTTTCCTCCACTCCACCCATTTAAAATTATGAGGGGTATGTATATAGATTCTTTGACATCAATATACCCAGTCAGTAGTATGGGGGTATGGTGTAGATTCTACTTATTAGGTGTTAATCATCCCTTGCACATGTAATAATCTTTTATATTTTTAACATTGCTAATAATTTTATCAATTAAAACTATTTTTTTGAATCCCAGTGTTAATTATTTTTATGATCGAGTAGTGGATTTAGACCAATCATGTAAATTGAGTTGCTTTGTGAATTGTGAGTACTTGGAGTATGGGCTACTTCAACATCATCTTTGGAGGATTTTATAGCTCTATCTTATTTTTTATTTTTTAAGGGGGGGGGGGGGTTTCCTAAGAGTTTTATTATTTTTTTAAATTTATGAGAGTTATATGTATTTTGTACTTTTTTGAGTGTTTTCTAGATTCCTCTTTTGTACATTAGTATCTTATTTAGGCACTTTATTTGATATAACCCATATGAACATTTTTTACTTATTTTCATGGCCTTCTTGGTGATTCTTATAATGACACTAGTGTGGTATCCCCACTAGTGAAACCAATGTGATAATCCCACCAGTCTTTGTGCTCACTTCTCACCATATTATTGGAGGGTGCTCAAGTAATGCTTCCTCAAGTTTATCACTTTACCCAGTATTTTGGAGTGCAATGTTCATGTTTAGTGATCTTTGTATTCAACACCATTCCTACTTTAACTTGGTGGTTACAAAAACTTGATATCCATGTATTCTAGAAAGATATATTATCATCCATAAGGATAATTGGCTTCAACTTACATACTTTATTATATGTGGGTACCTCATCAGGCCTTGTTGTTGGGACCTATTTTATTTCTCTCTCTCTCTCTCTCATCATATATGAAGGGAAGGTTTTGGAGTTAATCTATAATCATGTCTATTTATGTACATTGGGAAGTTAGTCCCACATACATGAGGATGTTGGGATTTGTCTACCTTCCTCTTGTAAACGTGCCTTTGTACCTAAGGATAAGATATGGAGAACAATTTTATCATTATATAATATATTTCTGTGAATAGATAGTTTATTATTTGTGTGCAATGTATTAGCTTCATGAATGTGATAATGGATTCATGGAGAGATATTAGTTGAAGAGTTTTCTTAATTCTGTCATGAATATTTGAATCATCATTGAAAATATCACTATCATCATGCATGATGTAATTCAAAAGTATATTTGATCTTTATTGCCTCATTTTTGGGAAATGGATCATTAAATATTTTAAATTTGTAGTTTCTATTTTGTTGTGTCCTATATTTATTTATAGGTGGACTTAATAGTATTTTAATCAATAAGATCTTGTATCTTATGCCTTAACTTTAAGGTTGAGGAATCTATGGGGTCTATTTTATAGTAGGAAAATGTCTCATCACTCATGTTCACTATGGAACATGCTAAACTATTCATGGTATATAAGATAATTATCTTTGGGAGTCTTGAATGACTCAATGATATGTTAACCTCTATAAAATTAGTTGCCTAGGAGAGATACCTACTCTCTTTTGAGTTGAGTGTATAGAAATATCCAACATAGATGAAAAAATGAATTCCACATAATGTACTTGAATAAGTGTATCAAAAAATTATGGTGGTGTTTTGTGTGGAGGAGGTGATTCCAATGGATGAAGAGGGTTTTCATATAAAATGATTAAAATTATAACTACCTTATTCTAGTGTATATATTTGATACATCAATGTACTATATATGGTACAATACAAAGCTTTTGTATCCAAGGGTTTCCTAACAATAGGTTGAATACCCATATGCTTGGTAAGACTATAAATAATGTATGAACTATAATAAATATGACCTAAATACATAGAAAAAACAACCTAAGAGTGTTCTGTGCCATTTCATGAAATACTTGAACCATCAATGTAGAATCATGTAAATCATGTTGTGTGTATCCAAGTGTGTTGAGAAGTGTCATTGTGCATACGTTCTCACTTGACCCATTTTTAATCATTACTATGTGTATGGGTTTGTTATTGACATAAAATAGTATGAATAATGCATAAAGATCTACATAATCAATGAAAATATCACTCTTACTAAATGTAATTATAGGCTATTTTGGTAAGCTACCTATAAGTATACCAATAGTCTCCTCTATTGATTGATCGTATGTTGTAGGTGGAATATACATATTATATGCATGATGTACTTTAGAATTATATTTAATATTTGTTTCCTCATTCTTTGGAAATGGATCATTAAATATTTTAAAATTGTAATTTACATTTTGTTATGGTATAGACTCCTCTATAAGTTTACTTAATTTAACAATATTGTCATCAATAAGATCTTGCATCTTATACCTTAACTTGAAATATTTGTTTGTAGAATGTCAAGGAGCTCTAAGGTAATATCAATATGTATTAATTTAATAATAATCATTTTTATATCTACTTACATCAAAAACTTATGGTGGAGGAAGAGAGATGAGGTTGCACTCAATTAGCTTCTGTAAAAATACATGAGGAGGTAATGTAATCATGAAAATTGCCTCTTTCTTGGCACAAATAATTAAATTTGACTTGTAGGTTATCATACCATATTAAATATTATCTTTTCCTAATTATTGATATCATTTTATTTAACTTTGTATATTTACTTACTTTGAAATTTAATTTTTGAATTACTTGGAGTATTAGATGCATACTTGAGTTTGTCTAAATTTGAGTTTGAATTTTTGCTCCCTCAATGTCTAACATATCTCATTAAAATACTTGAATTTATTTAATATTATTGAATCATGTAATGGTAAAAGTTATATTTTATTTAAGATGTATTTCAACTCATTGTCTTCCATATGATTATTGGATCATTGGAACCTTTTTTAAGTTTTGAAAATTTCACATAAAATAGTTTCTCATCAATTTTGATGGAAAAGTGTGCTAGAAACTGATCTTCTAAAGAGTCAAATTATTTAATTGATTGGAGGGGGAGGTCATAGTGTGATCAATATAAATACAAGAGGGGAGATTATTATTGTTTTATTATGATCAAAACTAAATAAAAACACACTAATAAAGCTAACACCTTAAGCCTAGACACTCAAGGAGAAAGAGAACAATATAAGTAACTATCAATCAAAGAAAAAACAAACAATATTTAGCTTCCTTGAGAGAAAGAGTTATATGTTGGCTATGGAGTAATGTGCTCGGTCATGTAGTCAAATAATCTTTGGAAATGGTGCTCCTTACATCATTTCTCTTTGTCACCTTGGAAATGTTGGGCTTTGCTTTGGATTTGGCTTGGGTCTTTAAATAAATGAACATTATAACACTACATAAAATTTTTATTTGAAGGCATTTTGGCATCATAAAATTACACCAAAAGAGATTATTAAACAATGGGAAAATACTTGTATTTATATCCTTCCAAACTAATTCTAACCCAAGTGCAATTAGGTTAGAATTAACCACAATTAAGTTTATATTAACCCTAGTTGAGTTAAGGAGGGGACAAAAAATTAATATTTGGGATAGAGATCTCATTTATTAAAAATGGCTCTCCATTTATTAATTTAAGGATTTAGGGGAGATATTTTCAATTCCTTGATTTTGAGGATGATGACAACATCATGACCTTAATTTTATTGAAATTTCTTTTCAAAAAAATCATTTTTGCTAATTGCACATTGAAATTTAACTTAATCATTTAAATTGATTTTCTTAGTTAATTCATTATACTTAGCATTTTTTCACTTTAGGAATTGTTAAAGTGCCTCACTTAATTGGTCTAAAGACAAAGCTATCAATTTACTAGGTCACAAGTTGACTGGAAATGAATATGTGATAAGTTACTATTGTGTACATGATAATACCTTAAATAGGGATGTCTTAACATGATTCTATGCACTAATATCTAATGTGTGGATAAAATTGGGGCATTCAGTGATTCCTAAGCTTAATTTTCACTATTTGGTAGAAATAAATCTAAAGTTTGATTGGAACAAAGTTGTGGCCAAAATGGGGTGTCTATAGTTTGCCCCTATTTGGGAAGGTGTTGCAAGACATAGGCATAATAATGTTTTCTGAAAGAATGAAAAAATTGTTAATTCCTTAGAAGGTGATGTATGAGCCATGGATTCCCCCTCAAGAGAGTGGGTGACAAATAAGATTGGTGAATGTTCCCTAAAAAATAATGAAACATTGTGACCTATAGGTAATGGGGATTGAAATACTAATTTTCTCAAAGGTAGATATAATTAGTAGCATAGTGTGGTACCCCATTAGGGCAACAAAGTGATAATGATTTTTCCAAAGGTAGTTATAATTATTAACACAATAAAAAAATGCCTTAGTAGGGTATAGGGGTGATAATGATTTTACTAAAGGTGGTTATAATCATTAGCATAATGAAAATGCCTTAGTAAGGTAGATAGATTGAAAAACAATAATTTGACCAAAGGCAGTTATAATCATTGGCACAATAGTTTTACCCAATAGGGTGAATGGAAGCATGATATAATTTGTCTTTGCCCTAGTAGGGCAAATTGGAAAAGGGGGTTTACACACTATATCCATACTTATATAATAAAAATAAGCTGACATAAAGGATAAACATGAATTTGGGCCACCTGCTAGGATGGATATGCATGTCATAACTAGCAAAGATTACTATTAATTTATGATTTAATTACTCTTCATTTGGATAGTATTAGGGTAGGTCAGGAATTTGCCAAGTGTGAAAAAGGAGTACTTCAACACTAGTGATTGTAAGCTCCAATAACCGATTTATTATTTTAACTTGGAATATTATATATCATAGTTATAGAAAACTATAATAACAAAGTGTATCTAAAGCATGTTAAACTCAGTTTAAATGCAAGTACAAATAACTAAGCATAATATATGAAAAATAAAATACTAGATGAATATAATGCAATAAACTAAGTGTAGGAACATACACTAATTCATTAATCAAGTACAAGATATGGGTAATCAAGATGTAAGTATAAATAAAGTGTAAAAATCCTATGATAACTGATAAAAAATAAATAAAAATAAGTAAAATAAAAATAAAAAAAATAAACAAACAAATAAAACAAGACACCAATAAACAAAATAACATGATCAAACAAATAATAAAACACTAATAAAAATAAATAAATGAATCATAAAACACCAATAAAAAAAATAGAAAAAACAACAAAACATCAATAAAAATAAACAAACATGGCTAAAATAAAATAAAATGACACAAACAAAAGAAATAAATAATCCAAAGTAAATAAAAGTGCAATAAACAAACTATGCTAAACACACAAAGACAATAATACAAACAATGGTTAATCATAATGTTAATGCAAATATAAAACAAATTGTTCATGCATGTGTAATAGAGGTGCTACTCTTGGAAATAGGGTGACCCATAAGATAGGTATTAATGATGTAGGTATAAAAATGCAAGAATAAAAGATGAAAAATGGTGACCCTAGGCTATAGGGAACAATGACACACAAAAAGATGGAAAAAGATTACCCCTAGGATATAGGAGACAATGACCTAAACAAATAAAATGGGCGGAATAGAAAAAAATAAAGGGGAAATTGAGATGACTCTAGATGCACTATGAAAGTGGATACTATCACATAGTTCTGTGGATGCAAGATCCAACATGAAATTTAGGTCAAATGTAATTCTCTTAGGATATGGGATAGAAGAAAAAGATGATCTAGAAAACATGATTGTCATGTAGAGGAATATGGAAAGGGTCTCTCAAAATGATGAGTGTGTAAAAAAAGAGGGGATGACATTTCAAAATCATGAAAATGTCAACACAAACAAGTTGCATGAGCACGAGAGTATGGTTTAGGCAAAAACCACACTAAAAGGCAAGAGATGAGTATCCAAAAATGAACTGAATTGGTAATTCATAGTGCCTACTACATCTAAGATTTAGAATGAGAATGAACTTATAAAATGGAAATATTTTAAATAGCTTGTAAAATGGTGAGATCATTGTAAATGGTTTCTCATAAAATGGTGAGAGCATAAGAAAATGTAAGTGGTCATTAGTGCATAAAAGTTAAACACATAATACTCACAATATAAAATAGTAAAATGGTGAGAGTGTAAGATTAAGGCCAATAAGGATGGAGAAATTAAAGGAAAATTGGGTACTTATGAAATAAATAGGAGTCCTAAAATCCTTAAGGCAATATAGTGGTTTAAAAAAAAGGAAGGTGCGATTGAGTTAACTCGAGATACCCTATGTATCCAAGTGTTGCCTACATAGTCTATGTAGACCTCAGAACAATGTAGTTCTCCCATAAATGGGAGGAAAAAGACCAAGAAGGTATAGAAATAAATTGAGTAGATAAGATGGCCAATCCTAAAATTTTTTAACAACTTTATATCTCGCATGGAAATTCTAAGCCAATTTTCATGATTTTGTGATTTTAAGGATTTTTGAAAGTTTTTAAATGTTTTTAAATTTTTTTAGGTATCTAAACTCAAAATATAACTCATAAAATGGTGAGATCATGGCTTATATCATAAAACAATGAGATCATTCAAACTTAAATTACTCATAAAATGATGAGAGTGTTCAAATTTAAACTATTTGCAAAACAATGAGAGTGTGGATTAAAGGGGTGACTGAGCTGACCTTAAAATGAATTGAGAACTACCTACATAGTCTCAAATGAGACCTCAAGTAGTTGTAGTTATACCTATAAAATAGTATTTTATAAGTTAGGATCAAGTTCATGAATTAGGCAAATGGCACAATATAGAAACAATAATGGCAAGGCAATATAGCAATGCATGGTAAAGGTATTGCTACTAATATGCCCATAGATAGTTATAATTAGGAAACAATGGAATAGGTCAATGATACTAATTTACCCAAAGGTGGTTATAATTAATATCATTGAGAATGAGATAGAATGTGATAACAATGAAGAATGCAATTACCAAACCATTATCATACTACCTCAAGATACTACGTCTTTGTGAAATACTAAATCAACCACTAAAAGTTCATCTAAATCCCTTCTTTGAAGGTGATCAAAGAACCAATGGATTAGAACCAAGGTCAATAAGGATGGGCTAGAAGGGTAAAACAACTTCATCCAATAGGGAAGGTATGGAAGGAATGATATATGGTATGGTACAAGGAAGGTGATATTATGAGATGATGTAAATGATCTTCATAGACAATACCTCAAGTCTCTTAAGCGAATAATTATTGAGGTGTATTATGTTCATAGGCTCATCAAGTTCATCTCTATCTAGTATAGCTAACCTGTAAGATCTAGATCCATAATTAGTAATAATGACAAAAGGGCCTATCCAATTAGGCTTGAACTTGACTTTATTCTTTTCTTGGCTATGGTGTTCTTCTAGTTTTATTTGAGGATAAGATCACCAAGCTATAACTCTCTATGCTTAGCATGTTAGTTATATTGACCATGTAGCTAGTTATGATATGCTTGAAGGCTATTTACAACAACCATACATTTTTCATCTAGTAACTCTAGCTCTTGTAGGTGAACAACTCTATAATCCTCATCATCAAGGATGTGCTTCAATGAAATACATAGATAAAGCAACTCAAAATTTATGGAAAGGATGGCCTCAATGCCATAGATAAGGGAATATGGTGTGGATCCTATAAGAGTATGGTAATTAGTACAATAATCTTAGAGGGTGCAAAAGATCTGCAAGTGCTAATCACAACCAACATCATTGACAATATTCTTAAGAATATTGATAATGATATTATTAAATGCCTATACTTGGCCATTACCTTGTAGGTAATATGTAGTGGAAAAGTTTTGGGTGATGTTAAACTTGACACAGAGTTCTTTGACATCCTTGTTCTTAAATGATCTACCATTTATCAGATATAATGTTAGATGAGATACCATATTGCCAAATGAGATGGTTGAAGATGAGTTTGGAAATTTGTTTTTCAATCATGTGAGGGGTATAAATTAAACCCACTTAGTGAATTACTCAATCGTGGTAAGTGTATGTTTATGTCCATTTGAGGAGGTAGGGTTAATATTCTCAATGATATCAATTTCCCACATTGAAAACAACCATGGTGTAGTCATGGGTCCGAGTGTTCTATCTAGAGCTTGAATCAAATTTGCATGCCTATAGAATTGGTTACATATTTTTACATAATTAGTTGATTCTAATTCCATTATTGGCCAATGGTAACCAGTATAGAGGAGTTTTTTTGGCAAGTATGGGTTTGCTAGTGTGGGTTCCACACACTCCTTTGTGAACTTACTTCAATGCTAATGTGGCTTATATAAAATTCAAACAAAAAAGTGGAGTTCCATAAAAGATTTTGTGATAAAGGGTTGGTTTGAGTAGGGTATATCGAGAGGCTTAGTGTGAAAAATATTTTTTTACTTATGTGAAAGGTTTGGTAAAAGGATTTGGTCATGAAGATAGTTATATAAGTCTAAATATCAAATAAAAGTGGGACCAACATTGTCATAGATAATTTCAATGGTCAAAATCTCATGAGTAGGTGATAAAAGATGTTTAATGATGAAATCATAATCTTTTACCTTATTTGTGTTGTTGATCAAAGAACCAATGGTAACCATGACATCAACTATCTTGTTATTGGCCTGAGGTATGTGTTCAAACTGAATGTGGGTAGTCTACTAATTGAGAATGCCCACCATGGCCTTGTGTGGTACCAACTTATCATATTTGATATATAAATGGTCTGTAACCTAACTGATGATTAGTTAAGAATAACCATGAACCAAGAAATGCTAAATGTTCCATTATACTAATTGATAAATACCTGCAATGAGTGCTTCAATTCAACCATGTTATTAGTACAAGGAAAGATGATACATAATGATTTGGAAATGAGATACCCATATGGTTTAATATATAATAAGCCTACTCCTAATCCATGAGATGTGAATGACCCATAAAAATATATCTTTTAGGGCTGCTCCTTAGAAGGTGTTTTTATGATGGTCATGATATACTCATATGAGAATGCAAAAGTGAGTGGTTCAATATATGAAAGGGAAGCTTAAACAAGTTGATCTAAAAGTACTTATCTCTTGATGACCTTATAATTAACACACTCAATCTCAAACTTGCTCAAAAACATGATCCATTTATCCATGCAACCCTATAAAGCTATTTTAGATAGTAGACACTTAAGGGGATCTACTTTGGCAATGAATATGGTCTTATTGTTAATCATATAATGATGTAACTTTTGGGCTATGAATACCATAGCTAAACAAGCTTTTTCTATTGGTATATAGTTATGTTCATATTTTACCAGTGTATAAATTAGATAGCAAATGATATGTTCTTTTCCATTTTCATCATGCTAGGCTAAAAGTGCCCCATGACATTGTTAATGGAAGATAAGTATAATATAAATGGCCTCCCTAGCATTAGTGGTAATAAAACAAATGGATTGATTAGGTATTACTTTAGATACTCAAATGATTTTAAACATTTTACATCCCAAATAAATTTAAAACCTTTATTTAATAAATGAGTGAAAGGATGGCATTTATCAACTGATAAGCCCCATAATTGTCATACTTTTTATCCACATTTACCATATCCACCCTTTTAGCTTACCATATGTTTGAGCCATTTACATAAGTTTTTATCATAAGACAACCATGTTTTGTAATAACATTATGTTATCATGTATCTTTGAATAGTTAGACTTTTGTCTTGAAATTCAAGTATATAATATTTATCTTTTACTATAGGGTGCTTTTCTTTATAATGTGTTTAAAAGGTGTTTGAAGCAATAGGCAAATTCAAAGGAACATTTCATCATCTATCCTACAACCACTACATGACTAAAGTTGTGAGTAAATAGAATTTGATTCCAAAATCAACCGACTCAAAGAAATTGTAACAACATTCATGGAATGTAGTGAATAAATTTGATTAGCACTGAACAACTTGGATTGTCCTGAATCAACATCATAAGTTCTATATGAATGATAGTTTTAGTAGAAGGAACTAATTTACATTTATCCTATAGATGAATGTTTCTTAATTTTAAATGTATCTTGTTTTGTATAAGATAGTCTCCCTTATTATATATATATATACATGTAGCAATAGGGTTGAGAAACTAGTTAGAGATAAATTAGAGAAATAGAGTAGAAACATATTTTATAAGACATATGTTGTTGTAATTCTACTATAGAAATTCCTTGATACATTTGATTAATATGAGAAACTAATTTTGAGTTAATTTTTTAATTTTAATAGGAAGGATTGAAGCTCGAGTTAGAAGGAAGAAGGGCCCCCTTTGGAAGTGTAGACATTAGAAATTTTCACACCATGGTTCTAAGTGTCAAAAACACCCCTAGTCCCCCTAAGAACCAACCTTTATCTTTTGACCATAAACCAAACCTAAGTCACACTAACCTAACTTTTAATCCAACCTAACCTTTGATCATTGACTATTGATGGTCACCCTAGCTGTTGATGGTTAGGTATGACTAATGATGGTTAGGTTTCAACTGCATAAATAGTCAAACTCTAATCAACTACCACATCACTCTACCTTTATTTTTTGTAATTAGATTTTCCATTATCTATCTATGGATTAGTACATGTCTGAATTAAAACTATAAAATATTATTGAACCTCTTATTAACATATTGTTGAACCATTCCTTCCTTCCTATAAAGAGAGAGGAGGAGAGGGTGAATCTAGATCCAAAATTAAGCAATCAACCATCTAGATCTAGAGCTTCTTATATCAACACTTCCTTTTATAGGTGTTCTTCCAGTGACCTAATAAACCAACAAGTGTGATAGAGACCCAAAGTGCTACCATCCATCAACCAACATCCAAGTACTATTACTCTAGCAAAATTACCTTAGACTCCATCAATGAGTTTATCAATCAACCACCTCAACCATTCATCAAATAAAACAACCAACAAGCTAAGTATCTATTTTCAATCATTTAGTTACTTTGTTTCTATTTCATAATCAACCTAACCCAAACCCACCTCTTAGAATTCCATTTTATGACCTCATCCAAACAACCTTTTTATTAACCAAACCTAACCCATAGTAACCATCGATGGTTACCTTGACTACCGATGGTTACCTCAACCACTGATGGTTACCCTAACCAATGATGGTAACCCCAACCACTCAAGGTCATTGTGTGACAAAATAACAAGCTATTTTCACCCATTAGACCTTAACTAAATCCAAATTTTAGACCTTCTATCTAATCATAGAGCCTTACCTTATTTTCTGAACCATACCTACCCTATTTAGCATTAATATTAACCTACTTATTTCTATAATCAGTCAAATTCACCTATTCATTTATCAAAAACTTCTTGTATTTATTTTTAGTACCTTATATTATTTATGCGAGTAATTTATCTTTCATTTCCAGAACTTGACTGTTTAAAAGTGTGGATTGATAGCCTCCAAGGAAGCTCATACTTCTTAGATCTAGCTTTTTAGGCAATCCACCCAACTATATAACTAATCAAACCATTTATTTGAGTGTTTTCTTATCTACATTTCATTACTCCCAAGCCAAAGAGGAGTATCTCTACTCATTTATATTAATGTGTGTATAACATATTAATTTTTTATACCATACCTCTCAAGTTTCTTTTCTCCTTCTTGTAAAGAATATAAGTGAAATTTATCTAAAACATTCTAGTACATCTGGTGGGACCCTTGAGTATTTTATTGGGTTCATAGTTGCATCTAGGTACTTATTTATTCTTATCTTTCTACTCATACAGTGAAATATAAATTTCATTTTGGGCTTAAAATTGACTGCATCCATTATTTGCTTGCTTATTTTAACTCACATAGCTCAATTAACTAAAATTAATTCAATCGTAGCTTCACTCTTATCACACACATAAGACAAAACCACTTATACTTAGTCAAGCACCAAATATTGACATAAGGCTCAACTAGGATTTCATTACCTAGTAGTCACCTTTCTAGACTATCCTAATTAGATTTCACCACCAAGGGAAGAACCAAGTCAACTCTTTGGTTGAGTATAAACTCTAGAAATTGATATATCTTGGCTAAGCACTCGACACCCTTATCACTATGGTGTGTGAAATGAGGGGGTAGGCCCCAATATAAAGGCATGTATTGATTTATAATACAAATCCCTTTAAGAGCCTAAACACAATTTGAAACCAACCATAGACTTATTTTATAGTACCCACTCTATAAGCCAATTTGGATCACACAATTCTTAAAGCTTAAGACATAAGCCACAAGAGAGACTAAAAAGAACTTTAGGATTTAATGTGTTTTAGTGTGTGTTTTGATTCCTTGATTTTTATTATCTTCTCTTTATTTGAGTTGTGAGATTGATTGTATCTTATTTTTTTCCTTACTTGTATGGTTTTGACTAGGCAACAACTAAGGAACCAAGCAAACTAGGATCCGCCTCCTAATCATTCATCTTCCTCTTCATCCATGGACTATGTATCAGATGTAGATACTTCCCCCCATCCTTATGATATCCCTAGAATCCATTAGATAACTTCCCAAAGAGATGTAAATTTTGATACCTTCTTAGATAATAACCTCATGGCCCTTTAAAATTACCTCAACACCATTTCTAACCATACCCCTATTTTGGTTCTACCTATAGATCCACCTTATGGGATGTCATCCCCCTTATGGGCACCACCTCTAGTTCCTCAACTTCCATTGAACCTTTGGCTACCTAGGCCTCATCTTTCGCCAACCATCTTACTGACACCACTATCTAAAACCAATCTACCCAACCAATCAATAACCAAACACCATCTACCCCAACTAACAACTCCTCTAGCACAAGAGATACTCAACCTTTAGTCACTCATATCCCTCTTATAGTGGGAGTACCTTCTACCAGTGTTGCTAATTTACCTCTTATTTTTGACCCACCTACCTCCACTCCACTCTATATTTTGGTGGTTCATATACCTTCAACCCTTGTGCCTATCAGCACCAAGAACACCATCTATCTCCAACCTACAAATCTAACCATCCCTCCAACTCAAGCCATACTAAATTCTCAACAAATACCTATTATACCTAACCTGAGCTATGTAATGAACCCATAAGGATATATATCCCCATCCTCCACCCAACCTTCCACATCTACTTACCTATACCTAGAACCCTCTCAACCACTCCCATCTGCATACCAATATATGCCAACTTCTTAACTTTTTATTGGTATCTTTATGATGTTCCTACCCAAACCCAACAGGACCTAATATATAACCATGGGGGCACACAACCACAAATAGATCTTGTCAAACTTCTAATGGATAAAATGACCACCCTAGAGTCATCTATCTTTGGTACCTAAAACCTCTTATCATATGACTAGATCTATAATGAACCTATTCACCAATATGTCCTTATCTGACCTTACCCACCTCAATGGGATCTTCCCAAATTTTTTAAATTTCAAAGCAAGGAAGATCCCAAAAAACATTTGAGGGTATTTAGGAACTCATGTTACTTGATTGCCTAAGATGATGCTCTCCTCCTTTGGACTTTCCTCATGTCTCTATTAGGACTGACACTAGATTGGTATAGTGTTATTCCTAGGCACTCCCTCTTCTTTTTCACCCAGCTAGCCCAAACCTTCATAGACCACTTTTCCATAAACATCTCTAGGAAGGTTTACATTACCAATCTATATTCCATCTAAAAATTTGACAATGAATTTATTGCTGACTTCATGGCCCATTAGAGAAGTCTCATAAACCAACTCTCATTCTATCTACCCTGACCCAAGCTGATTGATCTTTTTTCTTGGGCATGTGCCAAACACATTTACTTTACTTTATGAGTTTAGAGCTTCAAGATCCTTGACAAGGATTTTACCATGGCTTTTAAACTAGAAAATAGAGCCATTGATGAGGCAAAATTAAAGTTAAAAATTAAGAACTCTACCTTCAACTCAAGTGAGACCTCATCCTCCAAACCCAACAACCAAAAAAACACTCAACCTAAAAACAAGGGAACCATAAATGCAATTATCCTTAAAAATAACCTTCCACCCATTGTTAACCAATCTAATTCTTCCAATTCCTTCAATCAAAATACCAAGAATCCAAACCACAATAACCAAAGATGATTTACTCCACTAGGGATTCATACACATCTATCTTAGAGAAACTATTAAAATCCAACATTACCCAACTTCCTTCGATCAAACCTCCATAATAATTTGACTCTTCTCATCCTTCACCTACTGGGTATAAAGAGAATTAATTATGTTCCTTCCACCATGTCATTGGACATGATGATAGTAGGTACAACACCTTCAAGATTGTTTTCCAAAATATAATTAATAAAGAGGAGCTTACACTAGATAACCCAAACACAGCCCAAAAACAATAACTTGACAACTTTAGACAATAATTTCCCAACCACACTCTATCTGCCAATAATGAAAACAAAGTTGAATCATCCCATGAGGTACACATTATTAACATGGTGCTTAGTGAACTTGATATTGAGGAGACCACTACCCAAGATAACCTACCATCCCCTCCACTTATTTAGGTAGTGGAGTCACCAACCTCTCCTTTGAAAACTAAAATAAAGGAGATAACTTTTTACCTTCTTCCATTTATCAAGATAGTGGAACAATCAACCCATTTGGAAGATATATTGGAGGAGACAACCATTCTTACCACAAATTTTTCTTCCATCATACAACAATCCACTCTCCCTTTGAAAATTGTCCCTAAGGAAGAAATCATTCTACCTACTCCTCCCATTGAGGAATTATCTTCTTAAGCCTTAGAACCTTTGATTGAGGTGAAGGATGAGCTACCCACTCCCCTTTCTCTACCCATAGGCTTATCCTTTAAGACCAATGTCTAGGGGATAAAACCTATATATAAACCTTTTTTTTGACTGTTCCAAAACTTAGGATACCTATCCCAACTTGACATGGATCGTGCCACATTTTGGCGTTGTCTCAAACTTCCTTACCCAACCAAGAAAGAACCTCTAACCAAACCATTATCAACCTAACCTATCATCTACTAGAAAACCCACCTCCATTATACTCAAATCATTATATGACTCTACCAACCAAACCATCACCAAATCATCTCGACCTACCCTAACTAATGTAACCAAGTCACCTCTCATCATTCCAATCAAGCCTACCATGAATTTCATCATGTTTCCTACTCAAAACCTTACTCATCCATATGCAAGAGTGGATTTAAACCCACCAATCCCACATAACAGACCCCTAGCCAAATCAACCAAGAGAGAAAAACCAACCAAAATCCAACAAACCAAAGCTTCATCTCCCCTTTTCACTTTGCCTTCTATTTTAGGACCTCACCCCTCCACCTTAATAAAGAAAAAAACCACCCCAAGTAAATCTCAAACCTAACCAACACTCTTAGTTACACCATCACTCCTAATTTCATCCATGCCCATTTTTTCCACACCTCATATAACTAAACTACTTATTCCTCAGATCTCAACCCAAACACCTTCTACCTCCAAGTCATCCATTGCCAAGCTATCCACACCTAAATCATCCACCAAGAAATATCCCTCACCCAAGAGTCCCACCATCAATCCTATTATAAAAAGGGATCTTACCCCAACCACCAAACCTAAGACTCCCATGCCCTTGCCACTTTTAATTGGAGTCCTACTCAACCATCCTCTAGAGGTTATTATAATAATCCTACTTAACCTTACTACCTATCAGGCCATTTGACCCATAGATTCCTAAACCATCTTGGTATAATGACAAACTATTATGTTAATACCATCAAACACTAGGGCATGATATGGAGAACTATAAGGCTCTCCAAGTCTTTGTCCATAAGTTTTATAACAAGGATGACTTATTATCTGATGAGCCTCCTCTAAGCCCATGACTGACCCAAGAAACATAAATCATTGGCCAATACCTACCTACCCCTCCACTCTCACATTAAAGTGAAGAGGAACCAAAGTAATCACCTAACCTAACTCCTCCCCTAATCCATATCATCCATGTGGTCACATGATCATAGGATTAACCAAAGGTTAAGGGAAAGGAAAAGGTATCCGTTCTATGGACATATCCCTCTTCCACCATCCAACCACCTAGCCAACACTAACCACCATCAACCAAGCCTAAGGTGTCTATCTTGGGTCCATCTCAATCCAATCCATCTAAATCAATCTAATGAGTAGTTCTAAAATATCTTCACTAAAACTTGATAAAGATGAGTTTGTATGAACTAATCCATACCTCATGCCACCATAGACAAGCAATGATAGAAGAATTTAAATCTATAGAGGTGAAGATGAAAGACCCTCAACTTTTAGCAGCCTTTGTCAGAGCTCTTCACATTTTCAACCTTGTTACCTTCAAGGATTTAGAAATACCCTATATCCACCTAGATGATCCAGATCCTCACCCCTTCATTACCACCTATATCAACTAGACCCACATCAAGAGGGTTATTATTGATGGAGGATTTAGTATCAACATCATCTCCTCCCATGCCTACAACCAACTTAAATTACCCAAGAACATTATGTCAAAAACATCAGTGATGATCTGATCATTCAATGATATCATGGCCATGACTGTAGGAACTATTGTCCTTTACATTTTCCTAGTTCCTCCTTTACATTTTCCTACGACCCCACACCCTTCTAGAGCTCTTATATGTAGTATAAGGAGATTTATAGTACAACATCTTATTAGGATGCAACTACATTTGTTTCATGGGTTGTGTGCTATTTACCCTATACTAGTGCATCAAATTTGAAGCCGAAGGTCAAGTTGTTACCATACAAGCTGACCCCAATCCCTTTACATCATGCAATATGATGTACCAACCCAAAAACATACTCCTTCCTCCATCCAATAAGCCTTCATTAGTCAAACATGAATCTCCATCTCCCTCTACCATTAAAGCCTCCACCAGTTCATCCATTCCTTCTACCTAAATCCCCACAAAGGACCTTTTAGAGTCAAACTTCTAACGTCTTTCATTAGGAGAGTATCATCTTTTGATCCTTGATGTTTTCATACTCCTCAAGAGTATGGGAATCTTGACTAAAAACATGGTTATGATCTCAACATTAGAGTCATTATTCCTTATGGGCCCTCAAATTTTCAAACAAATTTTATCTCTGAGGGACTTGATAAACCCCTTGACAATTCTTCCACCTTGTTTTCACCTCGACCATTCATCTCTAGTTTCTCTTACCTAGATACACCAAATTTTTCCTAAACATAACTATATTAGTGTTCTTGGAGGGAAATTGGTCTAGGTCGGTATGAACATAGGATATATGAGTTTCTTCTAATCAAAACCCAAAAACCTCATGAAAATCATGGCCTTAGTTTCAAACCACCTAAACAACAAACCAACCCACCTCTCATTACGATCATTGATAAGGAAATCCCATCCCCACCATCCACTCCACCATCAACAACTGAGGATTCTGACATCATCCCCCCTAACTTTTTGGTTTCATCAACATGATCAGCCTTAGACCCCTAACTTATCAAAAGGATGAGATGACCATAACCATTCCTCTAACCCACCCTAAGATAATAGGAGATGACTCTCTTACCATTAATACTATTTTGTATCAGGATGATGATTCCATTCTCACCTATCTTGGTACAATAGATTCTTCTATCCATGAATCTCTTCTTCTTGAGACTTCTACCATGTTTAATGAATCTACCATGGATATCAACTTGGCCACTTTGAAAAACCCACGTATTATAGAAATTGGCTAATCACTAAATTATAAAGAGATTCAAGACTTCCCCTCCTTCTGGCAAGACCAAATCATAGCATTTTGGTCTTATAATGACATACCAAGAATTGACCCCTCTATCACTTCCCACAACAAAGTTACCAATTATGATGCCAAGCCCATTGGATAAAAGATTTGATTAATTCACCCTTGCATAACCCTTCTCATCAAGAAAGAGATTCAACATCTCCTATCTATAAATTTTATTCAACCTATTAATTATCCCCAATGGGTCTTCAACATCATACCTATCCCCAAATCCACAAGGGGACTTTTCATTTGTGTTGACATTCATGACCTTAACCTTGCTTACCTAAAGGATGACTTTCCTCTACCAAGCATTAACCAACTAGTTGATCTTACATCTAGCCATGAGATGTTCTCTTATGGATATATTCTTAGGTTATAATCAGATCCTATTTACCCCTAGAGATCATCACAAAACTACCTTCATCACTCCATGGGAAACTTTATACTATAGAGTTATGCCTTTTAGACTAAAGAATTTTGGTGTAACCTACTAGTGTGCTATGACCTACATCTTCCATGACCTTATCCACAAAATTATTGAAGACTATGTTGATGACATTATTGGGAAATCTAAATATTATAAGGATCATTTAGCTATTCTCAAGATTATCTTTGAATGACTCATCCATTACCATGTTTGCCTTAACCCCAAGAAGTGAATTTTTGGGGTCTTGTTAAGAAATATCCTTGGATTCATCATATCCCTTCAAGGAATTGAAGTCAATTTAGCCAAAATCAAAGTAATCTTTGACATGCCTCCTCCTACCCACCTCAAGTAACTCCATAGTTTTTAGGGGAAGCTCCAATCCATTCTTTACTTTATCTCCTATCTCTCAGACTGATACCAACCATTCCATCACCTTCTACATAAGAATGTATCTTTTAACTAGAAAAAAAACTATCAAAAGGTCTTTGAGTTACTTAAGTAGTACCTTTTATCTCCACTTGTTCTCACTCCTAAGGATGATCAACCTTTCTATCTTTATATCTCTACCACCAACCACTCCTTAGGGGCCATGCTCACTCATCAAGATGAACAACACAAAGAGAAAGCTTTCTACTATATCAACCACATGCTTATAGAGTACAAAAATTAGGACATTCATATCAAGAAGCATTGCCTAGCCTTGGTCTTCATGGCCAACAAACTATGTCACTACTTTCTCAACCATAAGACCTATGTCACAACCTATATTGACCCCCTCAAGTATATACACTCCAATCCATACCAAAAATAATGTATGGCCAAGTGGCTCATGCTTCTAACTAAGTTTGAACTTGAGTTCCTTCAGTAGAAATCAATTAAAGGGTAAGTCATTTTTAACTAATTGGCTGATGTACCATTAACAGACAGTCAACCTCCTCCTCTTTATTTTCTTGGTAAGTCCATTATGACCCTCTCTTAAGTAGACTTTACCTATCAAGTGACCATGTTATTTGATGAATCAAAGTGTTAATGTTGTGGGGGAGCTGGTATCATCCTTACCCCCTTCACGATGAACCTCTTCCTTTATCTTTCAAACTAGATTTTGAATGTACCAATAATATGACTAAGTATGAAGCCCTAGTCATAGGCCTCCAAATTGTGTTAGCCTTGAGGGTAAAAATGATAAACATAATTGGTGATTCTCAACTAGTGGTCAATCAAATCAATGGCTCTTACCATTATAAGAATGATGTTTTTCAATAGTATAAACAATTAGTTGACATACTCTTAGCCTCATTTTAACACTACTATACCCAAACCACCCCATAATATACAAATAAGTTTGTCAATACCATGGCTTCCCTTGCTTCTTAGATCCCATTTTCACCCTCTAACTCTAAGCTATCTATCATCATCCATAGAATTACCCATCCCTCTTATGTAAAATCAAACTCTCCCACCATCTTTAGTGTATAAGTGTCCCAACTTGACCTTTAGTATCAATAGACCTTCGATTATCTTATCTTTGCCATCCTTCCTTTGGATCTTTCTAGGAATGCTTTAAGAGAATTTATCTAGATTAACTCACATTATACCATACTAGGGGGAATTCTCTATAAATGTGACTTTGATGGTCTCCTCTTATGCTATCTACATAGTCACAAAGCCTTTCATGCTATTAGGGAAATGCATGATGGGATATGTGGGGGATACTTTAGTGGCATAACCATTGCTAAATGCATCCTTTGCCTTGGATATTACTGGCATATCCTTAACCAATACTAATATGATTATGTGAAAAAGTATGTTAAGTGTTAATAACACACCAATTTACATCATGCACCTAGCCATAGTCTTCATCTATCCATAAATTTTTGGTCCTTCTCATAATGGGGTTTAGATCTCATTGATAAAATCAACCCCCATTATTTATAGTGACATCATTATATCATCATTGTGATTGAATATTTTACTAAATGAGTAGAGGCTATTCCTCTTATCTCAATAAAATATGAAAAGATTGTCAACTTTATCAATCATCGCATTATCTATTTTTTTATGTTCCTCACAAAAATCATCACTGATAATGGAAAATATTTCAAAAATAAACAAGTCTAAGGTATTTGTGATGCATTTAGTATCATGTTAAGTTTCTCATCACCCTATCATTATCAAGTAAATAGATAGGCAAAAGCCTCCAAAATTACTCTCAATAACATGTTAACTAAAATGGTCAATGCAATTAGTTGAGATTGGCATTTACATATCACTTTCACCTTGTGGGCATATCATACTAGCATCCAAACCCCTATGGGTGCAACCCCATTCTCTCTTATGTTTGGATTAGAGGTCATCTTACCTCTCAAAGTTTTAATTCTTTCATTTTGCATATCCTTACATGATATCATTTCTAAAGATCATTATCATTAACACCATTTAGCCTAGCTTGAGTTAATTGATGAGCATCATTTAGCTTCCCTTACCCATCTTCATGTCTATCAATAATGCATCAAATGACCTTATAAAAATCACCTTAAAGTGCAATAATTAAATATTGAATACCTTTACCTAAAGGAAAATCAAGTGAGTCAAATTTGATTTCAATTGGCTTGGATCTTATATCATAATATACAAGTATGGATTAGGAGCTTATTGGTTATCCTCTCTTTAGGGAAACCTAGAGCCTAATCCCCTCAATTCTTCACATCTATGTCCTTTCTTTTTTTAAAAAGGATCAAACTAACCTTTTTTTCTAACTTAAGCTCATCCATTGCTTTCAAACACATTTATATTCCAATTTTAGGGGCAATTGGTTAAAATATAATCATGTGATTATCCATCATAATCATATCCTAATCTTGAACAATGGGTACCATGGATCTACCCATGGCATGATTATCATGGTACTTTCCACCCCTTTTCAATGATAGATTCCCATGGTCATTGTCACCTAAACCTCTTTTACACCTACTCAACCTTCTTGTTCTTTTATTTTTACCTTCCTTAAAGGAGAACCTTTAACCCTGTATAAGCAAGTCTATGTCAAGAAAAATCAAAATCAAAATCAAATTCATAACTAAAAATAATCATGGGTCATTCCTAGCATTTGTAGACTACTCCCTTGAAGGATATCTATCAAAAGCATTAAACAAAACACATAAGCTTAGACCACTCCCTTGAAGGATGGTTGAGTAAAGTGTTTGTCAAAGCATAGAAATTTATTGGAAGATTTCCAAATTTATCAACTTCCCAAACCCTCCTAAAAAATAAAAAAATAAGCAAAACATCCATTATCAAACACAAAAAATATCAAAAGTGACAATCAACTCTCATAAGAAAAATAATTTTGAAAGCCACAATCAACTCTCATAAGTAGACTTCCTACATCAATCACTCTACATCTTATATGACATGGAATTGTTTATATTGACTCTTTGGTAACCTCTATAAGAGGCATGCTAGTCTCACACAAATATTCCATCTTCATCTATCTCCCCTTTATACACTATAAGCAAAAGATTTATGAGCTTACTTGACATAATGTGATCAAGACACCTTTTTTTTAACCATCTAATGAATGCTAATTTGAAGCATTTGAAGAGCTTATATTTATTAAGACAATCCAAATTTAGTCTTGTTTTAGTCCTTACCAAAGAAGAAACATCATGCCCTCTTCTTATCCTCTCATAACTAGTTGATATATTCACTTAGACATTTGTCTCTTAATCATCTTCTCTTTCTCACATCTAGTTTTGTTAATTAACTTAATTTATGTGCTTCACCTTAATTTAAACAAAATAACCATAATAATAACCACATCACTTACTACCATCATCAAAATCCATAATAAGATCATAATGACAACATCATAAAATCATCATTACATCATGAACAAAAATAGACATTGTTAGCATAAACCATATCCATGAACATAAACATAAACATCAACATCATATTAACATCCATAAAAAACAAAAAAAAACCATTTTCACCATGTGTCTAAATCTAAATGAATAAGCATATACTTATTACTTTCATCATGAACACCATAATCATATCAATATCATGAACATAATCATCTCAAAACATGAAATCAAATCATCACATCCATACAAAACATCATCAAGAAACCATAATCTTAAATGTCATAAGCTTCATCATAGTCAACAATAACATCACATTCTCATCATAATCACAAAATCACATCAAAGTTGTAACCAAACATTATCATAAACATGAATAAAGAGACATATCATCACATGCCTAGCTAGGCAAGTCCACATTCACATCATCATGAACATAACCATATTAAAAAATACTCAACATGAACATCATAAATATCAACCACAATTTATATGAAAAGCTCATATCTATAAATCATGAGTTTATAATGACATAAACATCACCATGTATAACACTATACATATCTCTCTCAAAATATACATCTTGTTACATTGTCTCGTAGGCTGATGTTAAAAATCATATACATAATAAGTATGGTGTCTCCTAAACAAAAAAAGAACCTGAGGCACCACTACCTCTTAGTACACCACTTCCCCTTGGACCCTATCCTCCTATACCTACCTATCCACTTGCAGATATAGCCCACTAAATTGGTGTCATTATACCTACATCATCTGCAAGCCTAGCCATATACTCAACCCATTAGGGCTCATTTGGATAATGCCTAAAGACTATGGGCTCATAGTACCATAGCTCCTCTAAAGTCACTATGTACCTCTGCACAAGGATAGTCCCTATTAGTGCCACCACTAATCATACTCTACCCCCTATCTATTATAGAACATCTCTCTCCTATGTCACTAGAGCTAGCTGAGACCTAGCTTGGTCACTCTCACCTATAATAGTGGCCAATTGACCCTATAATGCTATCATGAAAGCCTATACCATGGCTAGTGCCACTCATTCCTAATCCCTTTGAGTAGTCATTACTTACATATCTAGGGTAACACCCTATACCTAATCTTACAGACCACCTCTACCAACTGGGTCAACATCCATATTTTGTTGACCACTATCATTACCACCAATATCAATTGTAACATATAGTAACTATTACCATACAAGGTACCCATATACAAAACCTAAATCATCTATCTCAACCCTACTTGATAGCTCCTTATGATTTATGAATGTATGACCTGATTGTGGAGCAAGAAGTAACATCACTGTATATTCCTTCCTATACCTAGAGAATCCTCTAGGGATACCCTATACCAACCCAAAATATCACCACACCCTATCAAAATGAATGAGATCTATCTTGCCATCCTCCTTACCATAGATCCATTGATATCTCTATAGTGACATTGTCTCTCTCTTGTAGTGTGCCCACTCTAAAAACTTGATGTATGGTGTCTAAATCACATCTCTAATAACCAAGGCATCTAATAAGCCCCTAAACTAGTCTATATCATGAACTCCTCCACCTAGTCGTAAGATGGAAAAATAATCTCTCCACCTCATAAATCCTACTCAAAAATCCATTTGAGCATACCCCTCCCATGACAACCTCATTAATCATAGCACCCATATGTGCTCATACACCCAACAATGTAGAAAAAACCCCACACTGATACCATACCTTTTGTGGGCCCAAAATCCCCATAAATCCCTATAAATATATACCAACAACATAGGTGTCCATGTAAACACTATGTAACCCAAAAATATCTCCACTAGTAACCCCATCAACAAATAAGGGAACCTCCCACTACTTGAATCTAGTATGGGAAATCATGAAACCACTATCATCATCATCAGCTGCCTATCATCTCTATCCCTATGGTATAAAAAAGTATATCCAAACCACCCTACATTCCACCTCATAAATTTTAGGTCATCTCCATTAAATAATTCCATAAAGTCATCATACTCCTCCCTCTCAATATGATAAATCAACTCACCCTATTTAAGTAGTCATGTAATTCTATGGATATCCTCAGGTAAGATGATCATCTCACCTATAGGTAGAAGGAAGGTGTTAGTGGCTATATTCCATCTCTTAATGAGTTCCACTATTATCACCGCATCCAATGACACATATTGGTAATGCATCATGGTACCAAGACCCACCTCCTTCATATGAACTTGATCTTCTATAGTCATACCTCAATTAATCTCAACAAATATCTAAGGTACTCAATCTTGCATTTTAGATCCTCTCCTATGCCTAAAAGGTTTGATAACAACAAACTTACTTAACTAACAAACTTTACCTATCAGCCTATATCCTTTGACCATTACGCAAATAATGACCCTTAACCATGACCTATTCCCCTTAACCCTTATCATTAACTATTAATTGACTATCAACCTTAAGACATTTACCTAGGGCATCTAACCTCTCTACCTTAACTATTAACCAACATCTACTACCACCATACATTTTACCAAATAGTTAACCTTCACATTCAAACCTAACCACTACCACCTAACCCTATCACCCATTACCTATCCAATATTATAGCCTAACAAACACTTACCCTTAAATGTTAAACATTATAAAATAACTCGACTATCGATGGTTAATCAATCCTTGACTATCACTTATTGAACATTAATGATGTTGACATAACCTCCAAACCCTACGTCCCCATTTAACCCACCCAAAGACCATAAAAAAACAAAAAAACCACTAACCTATCCCAACTATCCCACCCTTACCAATTTCAAATTTACCCACACAACACTCAAAACCTAAACCTAGGTCAACCACTACCTACAAAACAAATCTACCACAAGTAAAAAAATTCAAATTCACATGTACAAATCCAAAATTAATCTACCATCTACCGATTCAAAACACTACCTACCTTATTCCTCAACCATCATCAAGGAAGAACCTTGGGGCCCACTACTTGGCCTCATGCCCTACCATACCCACCCTACATCCTCATCGGTCAACCTCTAGCCCACTCAATCAACTTTACCCAATCACTTACCATCAATCATGAGATCTTTTTGCATAGAACACCAAAATCCTCTTACTAATAGTCATGTGATCAAATGAGCCAACAAAGACCCCTGATATTCTTTTTGACCATGCCCTTTTAGGGCTGACACCTAACCATTAATGGTCAAGATGACCACTGATGGTCAACCCTAAGAACCTTGACCATCGATGTTTAGTATAGTAAGGTTTTATTTCTTCCCTAGCCACCAAAATTTCACCTACAAAATCTTTTAGCATATACCAAATCAAGTGCCCACTTTGGCAACTAACCTTGTTACCTCATGACTGGCCATTTTGGCTCAAACTATCACATACTTTTATGATGACCTTGCCTTGGTATTTTTATCACACCAACTACTTGCAACATTGAATAGTTTTTTGAACTTGTACCACCTTACACACACTCGACCAATTTGTGTTTTTGTGAGAGCACTACCTACTTTCTATAACCATGACCACATTAACCTTGTCTAGGATACTTGAGTTTATGAGTGTATCCCAATCATCACATACAATCACATGGTCCATTTTTCACTTGTCTTTCTAGTACCAACCTTATTTTTACTAACCATGATAACTTAGCTAATGCTTTATCTTAGCTATCACACCTAGTCATACTTTGTGCATATGTTTGAACTTTAGTGCCCAACTTAACCACTTATCAAACCCACACCTAATTCTATTTTACCTCATCACTGCTCATTTTGAGGGAGAATACCTCATCCCATACTCAAGGTAATTGAACCTCTAACCCGTAATTTATTTTGTTTTACACCTTATTGATGCAAATTGCATATTAAAAAGGGATAAATGAAGACACTAAAAATCCACACACCATGCTTCCAAGTGTCAAAATCACCCCTGGACTACCTAAGAACCAACCTTTATCTTTTGACTACAAACCAAACCTAAGTCACACTAACCCACCTTTTAACCTGACCTAACCTTTGATCATCAACTATCGATGGTTACCCCAACTATCAATGATTAGGCATGACCACCGATATTTATGTTTCCATCACTTGAATAGTCAAACTCTAGTCAACTACCACATCACTCTACCTTGATTTTTTATAATTATCTTGTCTATTTTCTATGTGTCGATCAGTGCATGTGTAAGTTAAAATTAGAAAAGGTTATTGAACCTCTTATCAACATATTGTTTCACCTCTCCTTCCTTCCTATAAATAGAGAGGAGGAGAGGGTGAATTTGGATCCATAATCAAGTGATCAATCATCCAGAGCTAGAGCTTCTTGTATTATAAATTCTTTTTATAAGTGTTCTTCCAATGACCTAGCAAACCAATAAGTATGATAAAGATCGAAAGTGCCATTATCCATTGGCTAATAACTAAGTGCCATTACTCTATAAAAATTACCTTAGACTCTATCAATGAGTTTATCAGCTAACCACCTCAACAATTCATCAAATTAATAACCAACAAGCTAATTATCTATTTTCAATCATTCAGTTAGTTTGTTTCTATTTTGTAATCAACCCAACCCAAATCCACCTCTCAAAATTCCATTCTGTGACCTCATCTAAATAGCCTTTTTGTTAACCAAATCCAACCAATAATTACCACCAATGATCACCCTAACCACTGATGATCTATCCTAACCAACGCTAGTTGCCTCAACCATTGATGGTTACCCTAACCACTAACAATCACCCTAATTGTTGATGATCATTGTGTGACAAAATAATAGCAAGCTATTTTCACCCACCAGATCTCAACTAATTCCAATTTTTAGACCCTCTACCTAATCATAGAACCTTACCTTATTTTTTGAATCATACCCAACCTATTATCATTATTATTAACCTACTTATTACTATAATTAGTTAAATTCACCTATTTATTTATCAAGCACTTCTTGTGTTTGATTTCAGTACCTTCTATTATTTATACGAGTCATTTATCTTTCATTTATAGAACTTGATTATTTAAAAGTGTGGGTTGACATCTTTTAAAAAAGCTCATGCTTCTTGGATCTAGCTTGTTAGGTAATCCATATAACTATATAACTAATCAAACCATTTATTTAAGTGCTTTCTTATCTATAGGTCATTCTTCCCAAGCCAAACAAGAGTATCTACACTCATCTAGATTGACACATGCACAACATATCAGGTTTTTATACCATACCATTATCAAGTTTATTTTTTTATTCCAAATAACATAAGTGAAATTTCTCTAAAATAGGAAGTCTTTCAGTGATAATCTGATCCATCAATTAGCTAAGCATATTATTTTATTTTATTTATGTGTTGAGTGTTTAATTTCTAGTTGTGTGATTTTTATCTTTATATGTGATTATTTTAAGGAAAATTTAAAACATAAAGTAGTGTAATCATTTGATTCATGATTTTGTATGATTTTTCAATTCAAAATTTCATTCCTTGTATAATTTTCAACATCCTAGATTACAATCATCAGAATGTTGAATTAGAAGATTAAGTGTGCACATACAGTGAATTTATCCTATCAAGTTTACATCCTCAGATTGACATTTAAATGAAGTATAAGGTAAAATTATTTGGTAACTCTCCTTGTTCATTAAATATCAATAGAAGTACATTAGATTATGAATCTAATGATAGTCATTTTTGACACGATTGTTGGGGAAGGGTGTCACACACTAGAAATATTTAATCTTGATAGTGGCTATTTTTGGATGTTTATTGCTTTCCTAATTTTTAGAGCTTATTAATTTATAGATTAGATATTTCATATTTTTATAGTTTAAATCTCCCTTATGCAAAGTAGAATAACAAAATATTTCAAAAACCCCCATATTACTAGCCCTATATAGGCAGGGTGGGCAAAAACTTTTTTAAAAAGTGGTTGATGTACATGCAAAGAGAATGGGATGATCTAGGAATATTTCTTCTTATATCATCAAATATTACTATAAGAATAAAAATACATCTTGTAGCAACCGAGAAACATGAGGAAATACATGAAGATCACTTATAGTTGTCAATAGAAGAGGTATAAAAAGAGGAATTCTTGTCTAAGTTGGTAGCACAAGATATAGATTTAAAAAAAAAAAAAGGTTCATACCCCTAAAAAGGATCCCTATGTGCCATATTTTAAGATCCCTAACTTATCACCCCATACGTAGGAATCATGAACTCACTTCCCTCCATTGCCTAAATTTCTTGTTAAATAGGCATTCAAGACTCTTCTTGCTCCTATAAGAAATACCAAACTAACAAAATCTTCTAATTTAGGAAGACTCCTTACTAAGCCATAAGTTGAATATTCTAAAATGTATACACCATCTCCATTCTATATGAAGCCATATATTCCTAAAAAAAAGATAAAATCTCCATCTTATACACCCTAATAACTACAAGAATTGATAAGGATTTTGAGGAGTGGATGGCAATAGCTTTTGGTCTACCAACATAAAGAGTATTCATGGATAATCATCAATAAAAAAACACTATGAATGAGTCCACTACCTTTGAATTACCCATCCTTACCCTTGAATGAAATGCACCCATGAAGAATATTCCTCACTCCACCTTCCCTAAATTTAGGGGAAAAGCATCTGAGGATCTAGATAGATTTATTTTTGAGTTTCACATCTTATGTTACAGCTATGATTATAATCAAAATACTCATAAACTCAATCTATTTACAGAAAAACTCAAATATGTAACACTTAAAAATTTAATGTGACTTAGAAAGGATGCTATTTCTACTTGGGAATAAATTAAGGAGAAGTTTCTATCCAAATACCGAGACTATTGTAGAGGTAAGACCTATAAGAGAGATGACACATTTAGAATATCATAAGCTAATGATGAGTCATTGGAAGGATATATGGAAAGATATTTGTTTATCCTATAAAATTCCAAACAAACTACAATGGAGAGATAATACATCAAGATGATATTCCTAAAAGGAATTAGAGATGATTGTCTAGAGTCACTAGATTTAATGTCTAATGGAGATGTTTCTACACTATCTTTTAACAAACTAACAATTCTATGTACAAACTAATCTAGATCAACCATGACTAAGAGTAGGGGTAGAACCCTTTCTACAACATCTATAGCTGGACTATCTAAAGGTGAAGTCAACAACCTACTATAGGATATGAAGTAGGATATTATCAACCACCTAGCCACTCATCTTGATATATTGCATATGCATAGGAAGCAAGAAGAAATTGAAAAAGCCTTGGCTACTTATTGCCCTAAATGCAAAAAAAAAAGGAAGAATGCATATTCCATTCTATGAAATCTTGGGTAGCCAACATAATTGAGAAAAATCTTGAAATGGTGGAGCTATATGCTATAGGAGGAGATGAAATCAAATATTTTATGTGGCTCAAAGGAGACCATGGACACAAAGCTCATTAATTCTAGGTATGCCATTAAACTCTATGTTTATAAATTCTCAATTCTTAAATAATCCTCAATATGGTTCTTAGACAAATATACCTAATCAAAATTGGCCCCAAACAAAGTGGTAGATACCCAAGAATTAGTTATGGATGTAATATAATTGGTAATAACCTCAACTTGGGAAATTCTAAAACCAATAATGGATCCTCCCCTCTAACCCATGACAACATCTATGGAGAGTTAATCAAGACTGTCCTTAACAAATCCAATAACCACAACAATAGGCCTTAATTCCAAACACTTAAGAAACTACTAGACCCACTCAATTACCTAACTAATCTATCCCCAAACCTACCAATAAGTTATCTCAACCAACATGAACCATCGAAATAATGCAATATCCAACATACACCTTGGATATAAATCAAGTCCATCTTTACTAAGGATACATTCTTCCACAACCCACCTCACTCATAATCATAAAACATTTTAAATAACTTGATCAAATACATACTAATCCACACCCACCCATGCCCACTCTTGAGCTAATCCTAACAAAAAACTAAAAAGAACCTAACTATCCTCCTTTTTTAGAGAGATTGACCATCTCACATCCTAAACCCAAACCCAAATTCAATATCTTAGGATAACTCATAAATGTGTGCATAAAAAATTCACTCTTTTAAGTAATAAAATATGTACCTATCTATAATAATGCTATTAAAAAGCTATGCTTTAAAAAATTAGGAAGAAATAAGAAGGATCCTAATATAGTCCAAGTTATTGGCCAACTGGTAGATATTATGTTGGGAAATATAGTTCCCCCAACATAATCTAATCCTAGAAGTCCTGCAGTCAATGTTAGTATCTAAGGCCAACCCTTCTCTAATACCTTAAATTATTTGGGTATAACCATTAATGTGATAACCATGGAGACCATGCAGTAACTAAAACTTACAACTCTCCATCTAACACCCACTATATTGTAGATGACTGATAGGTTAACTGTTAAGCTTGAAGGGATTATTAAAGAACTAGTAATCACTATGGATTCCTAGAAATATCTAGCAAATTTTATTATCTTGCATCCAAAAATTAACTTGGGAGGTTATCCTATAAACCTTGGTGCCCATGGTTAGTCATAGTTGATGCTTTTATTGTCTTTAGGTTAGGAAAAATGTTAATCTCAAATAGAAATGACACCAATAAATTGGCTCTTTATCCTCTAGCCAAGCCTTCCAATAATGATGGACCAAATCATTAGATTGATGACTTTGAGGAAGATGTCTCGTTTCAAACTTTGTGTACAATTGACTAGAGTCTAGCTTTGGAGGCACAAGAAGAAGACATTATCCTTTCTGATATCTTACAACACACTTATTAACAGGATCCTGTAGCCATAAACATGCTATAATGTAGACCATTCCCACTTTAGAATACTTTTCTTGAAAATGACCTTGCTAAAGTAGAAAGGGACATTTGGAAATTCCAACAATTGCTTCCCCACCAATGTAGCTATTCTCCTTTAATTGCTAATTTGGAAACCAAGCTCTCTTTAAGGAAGTAAGTGGACATTCCACCAAATAAACCTCTCAACATCAACACCTCTTTGACATCCTAGCAAGAAAGCCATTTAATTACAATGCTGGGAAAGGACACAATAAAATTTTCCTAGGAATACCATTACATGAGAGGAATACCCCTAAATTTATGCACACACCACATCTACATTAAAGAGAAATGCAAGCCTATTCACCAACCCTAAAGATGAATGAATCCTACAATCAAAGACATTATCAAAAATGAGTTGTAAAAAAGCTTGGATGCAAGATTTGTTTACCCTATTTATAATAACTAGTGGGTCTCTCCCTTGGTTATTATACCTAATAAAAGGGGAAAATGGTGTATTTGTGTAGACTATCGAGAGCTGAAATCTACTACCAAGAAGGACCACTTTCCCATACCATTTATTGATCAAGTGCTAGATATATTAGAAGGAAAAAAGTGTTTTTTCTTCCTATATAGATATAGTGGTTATAATCAGATATGAATAGTCCCACAAGACCAAGATAAAACCACTTTTACTTGCCCTTAGGGAACCTAGGCCTATGTAATCTTATCATTTGGTATTTTTAATGCCCCAACCACTTTTTAAATAACTATTTTGAGCATATTTTATGATCTTTCCCATGATTGTGTTGAAATCTACATGGATGATTTCACCATCTATGGGTAGACATTTGAATAATCTCTTACCAACCTAGAGAAAGTTATTCAATGTTGCCAAGACCACCAAATGTCTTTGAGTAATGAAAAGTGTTATATGATTATAATTGAATGGATTATGTTAAGACATCACATTTCCCCTATTGGAATTCAAGTTGACCCAACAAAGATAAGTATCATTAAGGATCTACCCACACCAAAGAAACAACAATATGTTATAATCTTTTTAAGACATGTTGGTTATTATAGATGATTCATCAAGGACTTTAGTAAAATTTTTGCCCCATTATTTAGATTAATTACTAGGGATGTTGAATTTTCTTAGACTAATGATTCTCAAACTACCTTTTAGTAACTCAAGGAAATTCTAATAACAACTCATATTCTAAGGGATCCTGATTGGAATAAGCCTTTTCACATCCATACAGATGCATTTGACACTACCCTAGGATCTATCTTTGGCCAAAAAGATGAATCTTTGAGCTATGCAATCTATTTTGTCAGCAAGAATCTTCAAGGGGCTGAGCTCAACTACACTATAACAGAGAAGTAATTTCTTGCATTCATCTATGCCATCAAATTTTTTGAGATTACATTACAGGTTACCAAGTATTTATCCACATGGATCATGCAACAATCATGTGTTTGATGAACAAACCTACTATAATAGGCACAATAATTAGATGGTTGCTTTTGCTACAAGAATTTGATATTACCATTATGGATAGGCTAGGTAAGGATAATGTAGTAGCATATTTTATATATTAGCTATAAAATGATGAACAAAATCCTATTGTTGATGATTCATTTCTTGACTAGCATTTATTTTCATTAACTATTCAATCTCATTGGTTTAAAAACATTGCTAACTATCTTATTATAGGATCACTACCAAAACATTTTTCACCAAGAGAAAGACAACATATGATCCAAAAGAGTAGACATTATTCCTAGATTGCAAGATGTATCTTTTTTACTAGACCAAATTTAGTTATGAAAAGGTGTATTTGAGAAGATGAAGCCTATGACATTCTTAGAGCCTACCATGATAAACCTTGTGGGGTTCATGTTTTTTCAAAATAGACCGCTATGAAAATACTTACTATAAGATATTATTGGCCTTCCCTATATAAGGATGCCATGATGTATACCCATAAATGTGATCAATGTTAGCATATTAGAAAACCCACCTACTCTAATGAAATAACATTATAACCAAAACTATATCTGAAACCTTTTGACAAGTAGGGACTTGATTTTGTGGGTCCCATAGATCCTAAATCTAATAGTAAGGAATATATACTGGTGTGCACTGATTATGTCATAAAATGGGTTGAGGTCAATTCCTTCACACATGATCAAGATGAGAAAGTGGTTGAGTTATTATATGAATAAGTCTTCACCTACTATGGAGTGCCAAGAGAACTAGTCACAGACTAAAGACCATAGTTCACATCAATATCATAACTGCCTTGGTAAAAGAATATGAAATTAGAAATAAAAATTTCACCCCTTACCATCCTTATTTGAATGGTTAGGTGGAAGTTATAAATAGATAATCAAAAAATATACTCACTAAGATAACCAACCTACATATAAAATATTGATCAACTCATCTTTTAGAAGTAGTCTAGGCTTACAAGATCACCTAGAAAACCAAAATTAATTTCACTCCTTATGAACTAGTTTATGGTAAGAAAACTATTTTGCCTATTGAGTTAGAGCATAAAAAACTAAGGAAAGCAATGTAGACACCTAAAACTAGCCACCGATAACCTCCAATTGGGCTTTTGGCCAATTTCCACGAAAATACACAATTTGGCCTAAAAAAACTAAAACACGCTAGATGATGTGAAACTAACATATTCAAGTGCTAATTTTGGCTAGGGTATCCTTAAATGGGGTAATGTAATTTATGGGATAGATAACTTTGATCAAATCATTCTAAGTCAAAATTTCCAATTTTACATCTAAGTGCTCTAGATTGCTCTTTTCTTTAAAACCTCTTGCACAAGACATGTGCCTTCATTATTTGTTGTTGGTAACATCCTTAATGAGAATGTAGTTCTAATGCATCTGACATTGACTTCTAATTCTAATCTAGTCAAATTTTGGACCAATAATAAGGCATTCTAATCAATTTGAGTAATTTATGCACAAAGTGCTTAAACATGCTTAAGAGCTAATTAACCTAAATCAAAGCCTAATTAAGAATTCCATGGAAAGTTGTTGAATACTTGTTTTTAGAAATGAATATTGAATATCTACATCATCAAGTAACCTCATTTTTTGGAAGACATCCCTAGGCCATAAATGCCACAAATATCAAGATTCATGCCTCCCATGCCTCATAAAAACCCTCCATGCCTCTTAATTGCTCCTCTATCCCAAATATTGATGAGCCTATTTATAAATTTTAATTGTAAAATTAGATTAATCCTTAGCCACACATCTCAATTCTAAGATGGATGGTTCAGGTTGATTCTGATCAATCTCAAAATCTATAAATAGAGAGGCCATGAATATCATTTCTAAGCTATTTTGGTGCAAAGTCATAATGCAAAAATATCTTCAAGAAGCCATTGCAATTAGTTTTACCATTACAAATTGATTTCAAGCCAATCCAATCCATAATACAAAGGTGACAAGTAGAGATGGAGGTATCCAAGCTTCCATTGCCAAGGACTTCATGAGCACAAGCTGAGCAAGCCACTAAAACAATCATTTTGGAGCATCCAAGGGAGGTAAAAGAAGGTTTCTTTTGAATTTTGGTTGTGTGTTTTATTCATGTTTATTAACTAGACTATCCCTAGTGTCTAGGCCTAGAGATGTTATAATAGTTAGTGTGTTTCTTTCATTTTATTTTCATTTTGGAACTAACATCATTCTAATCATCCTCTGTTGAGTCAAATTCATAGATTCACATATGGTACACCCGATGGGACTAGGTGCATCCCACACATGAAGAAGATCATTTTGTAGATTTAAAATTTTTATTTGGATCATTAAAACTCTTGAAAATTGATTTTCTAACTTTGTTTTACCATTTTCATTTGCCATGGGTTTACATAGTAACTGATGTCAGTTATTAAAACTGACATTAGTTGGATAAATATCATCGGTCACATTGGTATAAATGATGTTAGTTAGATAACCATCATCAGTTAGCTAATGTAACCATCATTAGTTATATAATCAACATTGGTCACTATGTTTATCTTAAAACACAGACCTGAGATCTTTTTTTTTTTAAGTTTATTGTTTCAAACCTCAAAGAGCTTTAAGGCTAAAGGACATGCTAACATTTTGTTGTAGAACCAAGCTTGACATTTGCTAAAAAAATGTTTAGATCATCTTTTGCATGATTAAAATGAATTAGGAACATTATTTTGGGTGATTACTTTAATACTTAGGTGCTTAAGTGAGTTTTTAGCATTAGTTTTCAAAGTTACAACTAAGACCAAGGGGTTAAAGGAACACCACCTCATTTTATATTTGTGTTTAAAAATGAACTCACCTTTCCAAGTTTTTGTATTCATTTATTTGTTTAAATTAAATTTTTGTTTGGAAAAAAGAGGGGTGTTGTGTGTATGCTCTTCCATTTGTCCCCCTTAGGGAACCCTTGGAATCAAAAGTACCATTCCTATTGCAAGTAGCCTAGTCCAAGGCTTAGAGAGAAAGTCATATAAATCACTCCCCAAAAAAGCATCAAAGTTTGGGTGACCTTGAAAATGACTCTAAAGTCTTTCTATTTCATGATTTATTTATTTTAATGCAAACTTGGCTTATGAGGGGGATGCCATTACCTCCCATGAGTTCTTTAGGGAAACTTTGAATTGAGGTTTCATCTTCTAGCATTGAATTCACTTACTCCTTTGGAGTTACACACATGATGTATTTGCATTTGGACATTGCACTACACTGAGCAAATAACAAGATGTAGTGGTTGTAAAAATGACTAGACCTTTTAATGACTATCTAATGCCATGGCCACCTAATTTTTGTGTTTATATTTTGAATTTTTTGACATGAAAGTAATTGTGTAATTAATTCCCCTAAAATGATAAAAAACCAATTAGTTTTAGTCAACCCCATTTTGCCATACCCTTGCTAGGATTTGGATGATTATACTTAGTGTATTTTAGTCATTTTTAGTTGGTATGTTTTGAGACTAAAACTTGTTTGTTTGTTCATAAGCCATGTCAAAACCAATTTATCTATACATCACTCTTTTGTCTAAAGAGGTGTTATGCTAGCTATTTTACACTATACTTGTGCCTTGAAATTTTTTCTAGACTTGTTTGTGTGTGTGTCATTTGAGTTGAGGAGGGTAGTGTTATACTACCCAAATCATGTCAAAAATGTTTGAGCCTTTTTAAGTCTCTGAAACATAACATTGACCACATTATTCAATTATGTTTATGCTATTAGGCTACTCAATTTATTTCAAGACTTGTTTCACCTTGTGTCAAAAACCATTTATTTCAAATGATGTCATGTCTACCATTTAGAACTTTGTCTTATGCCATCATGGTATCCAATCTTGTCTAGCTTGTTAGTTCAAATCCTAGCTTTCACTATTGAGTTTTTAATTAGCCTTGTCAATTTTGGATTAAAACATTGATTGATTTCTATTTAGGATTCAATTCATGGGGTTGATACACATATATTTCTCTTTTGGGTTACACAACTTCAGTTAATCGATTACCCAAATTTGAAAACTATTGATGGTTTGTTTGTTCAGTACCTATCCTTATCATTATTTGTGACTTTATTTGGGAAAACATAGTATTTTTTCAAAGAGCCTTTTGTCTTATGCCTTATGCCAAATGATCATGTTTATGTTTGATTCTATGTGCTGAGTCTGTGTTAAAGTTGTTTCCAAACTTGTTAGATCAAATCAAATCACATCATACTTTTTTGTTTGAGCCTAGCTTTTGACTTCATGTTTGGACAAAAGACCTAGCAACTCAACTTTGCCCTTTCCTAGTTTAGACCTTTTTTGGAACACTTTGACCTAGACCTTTGACATGCCAATTTTTATTCAGACACTTGACCTTTTGTGCATATAACATTTGACATTAGACATTTGATGTTAGACTATTTTATGAAAAGTATTAGCACAAATAATTTTTGAGATAAAGCTCCACTTTTAGACCATATTGGAGATATAGTTCCACCTGTTTAACCAAGCTTGAAACATTTGTCTTTTGGACATAGTTTTTTAGAGTTTGTATAACTCTAATCCTTTTTGTTTTAGAGCTTTCATCATTTATGCAAATATGTCTAGCTACACTTATGGTGGAGTCACTTACAATCTGAATTATGATAGAATGGCCACACAAAATGACTTTTATGGCTTTAGTCAAGACCCCAATTATGCTAATATGGTTTGTGAGATAGATTTCTATCTACCTCATATTAATCATTCATGGGAAAAAAGTCATGAAATAACTTACAATCCAAGTCGAGACCTTGATTGGTAATAAGAGGCTTATGAAGAGGAATTTGAAGACCCAATTATAGATAATATTGTTTGGGATACAAATCCATACCCTCTTTTCAATAATAAGTACATGAAACACAGTCAAGAACCAGCTTATGATCCCACTCACAATTGGGATGATATGGTTTATGAAGAAGACTTGGATGCTTTGGCTTATGTGAGTAATCAAGCTCTACCACATCATACCATTTATATTCTAGGACAAAAATATCACACCATTCTCATATCAAGACCTCATCCTTTGGAGTGTGTGAGCAAACAAGCTCCAAAACACCTAACCATTTCTATACCAGGACCTCATCCTTTGGTTTGTGTAAGCAATCAAGCTCCACAATGCCCATTAATCATTCTAAGACCTAGTCCTTTGGCTTGTACAAGTAATCAAACCCTACAATTCCTTATCGTTACCATTTTAGGACTTCATCCTTTGGCTCATGCAAGTAATCATGCTCCCCAAGGCCCTACCATTATTCAACCATAAGTCATTCCTCATCTAGTACCAATTCCACCCAATCCTCAACCGATCCAATCCTTTAAAGACCAAGCTATGTTCAAAACTGGTATTTTCTAGCTCATTAGAATCTAAGGCCAAGACAACCAATGAATCCAAGATGTTTTTGTTGAACCAACCATTTATGATAAGTCAAAATATGATGAATTACCTATTAATCCTATACCAATTATGAAGGAGTCTCACACTAATGAGCCATTCTTTATCGAGTCAATTCTTAATGATTATAACTACCTTTGGAAAAATCATTACCTTAACCATGTGCATATTTTTTAAGAGACTCTTAGTGTCAAGCCAGTCTCTAAGGAGTTATCTTTTGACCTTTTTCCCATTCTATAAGAGTCTCACTTTGACAAACTAGTCTTTATGGAGCCCATCATGCCATTATAGGTTGTTACTTATCCAATACCAAGAATTCAACAATATAGCATTGTAATAGAGTACCCATCATATGAAGAATTAGAGTTAGAGTTAGGTTCTATTCTTGAACCAACATCAGATTTAGCATCAAAATCTGAATCAACATTAATCTCAACATCAGATTTAGAGTCCCTTGAGTTAAAATTAGATTTAGAAGAAGAATATGTTCATGGCTATTACAACATTGGTTACACATGCCTTATAGATCAATTTGAATACTTTTGTGATCCTTATATAGCTTTTGAGGATGAGTACTTTAGCTTTGACACAAGTTATCCTAGTATCTTCTATAAGGATTGTGCAGCATCTCCCCATTCCATTACCATTCCATAGGCCATTACCATCAACCAAAATATCCATATCATTGACATTCCATCTCCCACAGGTGTTGATTGGGACTGATAGAATCACACTTTGTTGGACTACATCCATGGTGACATAGTAGTTGAAGAAGAACAAGGAGGCCAAGGCCACATTCATATAACATAAGAACACTCTCCTAGTGAAACCTTTTCAGAGGTACTAAGGGACAAGCAAAGTCAAAACTTATCATCTTTTAGTGAAACTTTTTTAGAAGTGCTAGAAGAAAATCAAAGTAAAAATCCAATATTCATTAGTGAAACCTTCTCAGAGGCACTATGGGACAATCAAGACAAATTCATTGGTGAAAACCTCATTTAGGCACCAATAGCTGAGCACAAAATCTTTTCACTACTTGATGAAGATAAAATCAAAGATCAAATAAAAATAGCTTCCTATCTACAAAATAATCAAATGGTAGCTACTCTTAGCCCCAAAAAATAGAAAAATATGGTGGTCCTTTTGAGAGAACAAGTATTCAGCCCACCATAACCAAAATTATGTTAAATCTGGCATCAAAAACATTATGTGTGACTGAAAGTCTTGATCTTTATTTTTTTCCTCACCATTCCACATTCCATTATCATTTTCCATTGCATTTCACAATCAAACCTACCATCCATTATTTGTCATTGTTTACCATCCATGGTTGTACTTTCCTTTGTAGAGGCTACAAGGATACCTTGTCTTGATGTTTGAAGGAATCAGAATCAATGACCAATGAAGATCACAAAATAATTCTTGAAAACCAAATATGTAGTCCATTTTTGATAAATAAATTATTTTGATGAGGTTTGGGCTAGCAATTAACATGATTGAGTATTATATTTATATTATTTATTGATTAGGATGTGCATCTCCCCATCAATAAGAATAAAAAAATAAAAAACCACACCTAGGCCAAAAACATGTACCATACCATTTCACATTGCCATGCCATTGTCATTGTTACATATCCATTTACCATTATCATGTATCCTACCTTTCACCCCATCACTTGGGGGAAACCCTCTTACCATTTTATACATCTTATCATTCTATTCTTATTTAGACCAAAGCCTATTTTTAGTCATCCTACCCAATCCTATTTTGATCTTGGCTCATTTAATTCTTCTTGTACCTTTTCATGGGGGGATTTTGATCAAGTTTCAATAATCAATCTAGTCTGTGTTTACAATGAAAATCTTTGAAATTAGTGTGACAGTCAATTTGGTAAGGTATCTTTCATTTTTCATCTTGTATTAGGTTTGTTTATATGATCTTGATTATAATCACCTATGGGAAAATCAATGTTTAACTAGTCTTGCTACTAATTATAACCACCTATGGGAAAATCAACATCATTGACTTATGTTGTTGTATCCTAGTTATAACCACCTATGGGAAAATTAGGGATAACATTTATTTATCATGCATTACTGCATCACTTTGCCATCATTATTTTCATTTGACTGGCCATTTGCTAGATTTGAGAACTTGTTGGGACCTAGTTGGTTTTTCCTCACCTTTTATATGGATGGAATTACTATGACTTGAGGTCACTTCAGGACTATGTGGGTCATATTCAATTCATGTTGAGGTCACCTCAGTCCCCCTTTTCATATCCTCTCACCATTTTGAGAGCAACTTAAGATAATCTCTTTCACCATTTTATGAGTAGGTATCTTGTCATTCCATAATGAGTTAAGATACCCTCAAAATTCTAAAAACATTCAAATATTTCAAAAATCCAAAAATATTTATCCTGTCTAAGCCTAGTCAGTTATCTTCAATCCACCTTACTAGGGCTTTGCCATTGTTAGGATGATTTCTTTTGATTTTGATTTTAGGATTTCTATTTATTTGTTTATTTCAAGTTGTTTATTTATTTTCTATTTGTTTGTTTTTTTCTTTTTATTTTGTTTGCTTTCCTATTTGTTTGTTTTCAGCACTATTTCCTCGACTCAGTCTATATGTGTTCATTGGGTGATTCCTCAAGAAGAACATTATTCTTGAGTCCATACATTAACATTGTCATCATAGTTTTTATCATTGGTGCATTATTTTTGAGTGTTTATTAGATTGGGAGTCAGTACTTATGCATATTTTGGCCGTCTTCATGGTGTTCTATCATGAAGCCTACCATCACATGCTACAATAAAAATTAGCTTCAAGAAGGTCTACAATCAATGGAGCTATAAAATTTTCTCCTTGGCACCTTGAAAAATCTTTCCCTCCCACCCTTGATCAAATAACCCATTGGCCATTCTATTTGTATTATTACTAATAAGGATGAGCATCTCCTCATTGGTAGGTACAACTGAATCATTTCTAATGATCAATCTTATTCTTCTATCCATCTCTTTCATCACTTTGCATGCACTCATATTAAATCTATATTTCAGGTTATATCCTTGAGTTATGCTTACTAATCATCCTTAACTAGGGTACCATCAGTTTTAGACAATCTAAATCTATTTAACGATTATAACTGCCTATGGAAAAATCATTATTTTGACTTTTATTCCTGATTATAACTACATTTGGGAAAATCAACATCATTTTTACATTAATGAATGAAAGCATTTTATTATTTGGATTAATCTCAACTATGGTTTAATTCCACCTTTCTTCTTATTTATTTTTGAGAGACTACCCATCAACAAATCTGATGGTCACTCCCTTGAGGGGTCATCATCATAGGCTTCCCAAAACTATTTGGAGCTTTGTTCTTCAACCATCATTTTATTTTTGGCATATAGGCCATTTTTCACTATTTGAGAAGACATTGCTTTGCCTATGGATTTTAATGCCTTCCCAAATAGGGGAAAACTATAGACACCTAAAAATGGCCATCAATAACCTCGAACCAGGCTTTTGAACAATTTCCCCCAAAATACACAATTTGGCCTAAAAATAGTAAAACACACTAAATGATGTGAAACTGACATTTTCAAGTGCTAATTTTGGCTAGGGTATCCCTAAATGGGTAATTTAATTTATGGGCTAGCTAACTTTGATTAGATCATTCTGAGTCAAAATGCCATTTTTTCACCTAGGTGCTCTAGATTGCTCTTTTCTATTAAACCTCTTGCACAAGACACATGCCTTCATTATTTGTTGTTGGTAACATAATAAATGGGAATGTGGTTATAATGTATTTGACATTGACTTCCAATTCCAATCCAATCAAATTTTGGACCAATAACAAGGCATTATGATCAATCTGAGCAATTTGTGCACAAAGTGCTTAAACATGTTTAAGAGCTAATTAACCCAAATCAAGGTCTAATTAAGAATTAGATGGAAACTTATTGAATACTTGTTTTTAGAAATGAATGTTGAATATCTACATCATCAGGTGACCTCATTTCTTGGGAAGACATCCCTAGGCCATAAATACCACAAATATCAAGATTCATGCCTCCCATGCCTCATCAAAGCCTTCCATGCATCCTCCTCTATCACAGATATTGATAATCCTATTTATCAATTTTAATTGAAAAATTGGATTAATCCTTAGCCACACATATCAATCCTGAGATGGATGATTCAAGTTGATTCTGATCAATCTTAAAATTATGTAAGTAGAGAGGCCATGAACATCATTTCTAAGTTATTTTGGTGCAAAGTTATAATTTACAAATATCTTCAAGAAGACATTGCAGTTAGTGTTACCATACCAAATTGATTCTAAGCCAAGCCAAGCCATAAGCCAAAGGTGACAAGGAGAGATGGAGGTAGCCAAGATTCTATTGCCAAGGCCTTCATGAGCACAAGCCAAGTAAGCCACTACAACAAGCATTTTGGAGCATCCAAGGGAGGTAAAAGAAGGTTTATTTTGAATTTTATTTATGTGTTTTATTCATGTTTATTAACTAAGCTCTCCCTAGTGTCTAGGCCTAGACATTTTATGCTAATTAGTGTGTTTCTTTCAATTTATTTTCATTTTGGAACTAACACCATACCAACAATCCTCTCTTGAGTCAAATTCCTAGATTTAAAAGAACTTGACTTGGGATTAGACATATTCCAAGATAAATAAGATAGGATTTGTGTAGTTGAATGTACTTGATGAACTCAAAATGAAGCACTTCATCACACTAAAATAGTGAAGAGATAATGAATGGGTTGACATGATAGGAACATCAAGACTAAGAACTTATAACTCAACTATTGGGTATTCCTCTTTGATTTCAAATACAAATATCTTAATGGAAAGCTTTATTCTAGATGTCTTGAGACTTATGAGATCTAGAAAGTTTTTGATAATGGAGATATGAAATTCATGACCATTGAATTTATTCAGTTTTGCTTACTTATTAATGGCCATAGGCTCAAGCTATATAAAAATCCTTTTTTCATGGAGACTCTCACTTGCTAACTTCTTGAATATCAACAACTATCTCTTCTTTATGAAGTAGACCAACCTATTCCTATAGCTGAAGGGTATTTATGTAAGACCTTCTCCAATATTTTCTAAGAAAAATAAGATTCCTATGGCTAAGAACAAGCCATTCATAATGGATTGATTTAGGATGAATAAAATTATAACTCCTGAGCTTCTCCAATTCTAGTTGAGTTGGGACTAGAAAATATTTAAAAAAATTGTAAAATTTAGTAATAAAAACCTTTGGATGTTGCTAACAAATGTTGAATCAGAAAACCAAGTCACTGGCTGATCAAAATTTGTTAAAAAAATAATCATAAAACATCAAAATCCATAGCAATAAACTTTTATTTCCATATGTTTGCTTACATATTCATTATTTAGGATTAGAAAATCACTTTCTTTTTTCCACAAGATAAAATTATTGTTGCTGTAGAATAATTATTATTACTACAAGATAATTCTTATTCCTATAGGATAATTCTTTTTACCATAGGATGCATTTCTCTCGCTACAAGATGAATTTTTGTCACTCCATCAAACATTGCATTACTAGAATATCATCTCAAAAATTTCAAGCAGCACTCTTTCTTCCAACCAGTGGCCAATGCATGCCTAGTGAACCTCACATCTACCACTTTGAATAAGTACCTTTTGCATGACCCTGCCACATTGTGATGGCAAGACTGCTACCCTTTTTTGACATCATCTCAACATCCTAGTCTCTAATGCATTAATGTGAAGTCACTCCTAAGTACTAAGGTAATTATTTTTACTTATTTAATTACATAAGTTTCAATTATTCTCTAGATTATGGTTATTAATACTATTAAAAACTTTCATTAAAACACTTTCTTGAGCCATCCCAATAAAATCTTCTTTCTCGTCTGATTGACATAACCATTAAATTCTACCACCACCATATCTATCCCTTGTCATTTCCAAAAGAGTTTCATGTGTACCAACTGCATCCCTTGAGGACAAGCAACCACTTTTAATTGGGGGGGGGGTTTCATAATCTAAACCAATTATCTCTCTTCTAAAAAGCAATAGAAATCTAAAAAATTCATTTTTGAGCTATCCCCATCACCACCATAGATTTAGTATAGGATTTTAAATCCTAAACCCAAAATTTTAACCTATAGCATGGGAGGAGACCTACTCAAGCATGAGCCAGTTGACATCTTTCCCTTGATTAGTGACCCAAAAATTATGGTCCTATTTTAGAACATAGGTTGGGTTCAATATTTTGAAAAGCTAAATGCTTTTGACCAAGGGGTTACAAAGGAGTTTATTAGATCATTGTAAAATAATTTGAAAATAGTCAAAGGAACAGAGATAAAAAAACCAAAACTATCATTAGTAGGGTAATGGGATTACCCAAAATAAAAGAATTATGATAGGAAAAAGTTTGATTTAGAAGCAAAAAGGAATAAATTTAGTAGAATGGATGAAAGATTAGAGACTTCAAGGCAATGAACTACATGTTTGTCATTACCAAAAAAATGGGAAAGAGTAGAATTACTCATTTTCAAATACTTTACCTATGAAGGAAGATACTCCATGATGCATGGAGTTCATTTCAAATTTATGAACCACCTACAATATGGTATTATAATAAACATCCCCAATTTCTTGCTTAATATGCTCTCAAGAATGGTAAAAGCATTCAAAAAAGTTAACCCCAAAGTCCTCCCTCATAATTACTTAGTTTAATTAATTGTATAAGATTTCTTGCATGGGACCACGCCTAATGTGAACTGGAAAGATTTTCTTCAATTGTTTAGAAGTACAAAAATTGATGATGATGAGGAGGAGGAAGAAGAAGAAGAAGAAGAATAAGAAGAAGAAGAAGAAGAAGAAGAAGAAGAAGAAGAAGAAGAAGAAGAAGTAGAGGTAGAAGGAGAAATGGAGGTAGAGGAACAAATGGAAATAGAGGAGGATCCTCCTACATCTACACAAGAACTTAAAAAAGAGGATCCTCCTAAAACCACACAAGAAATTGTAGAAAAGGATCCTCCTATAGACATACAAGAACCTACATCAAAGAAGAGCCTTGTGGAGAAATCTTCAATAAGCAAGGAAACTAGAAGAAAGAGGAGGAAATTGATCCTCTAACCTGAATCTGAGGCATTTGAAGAAGAAATCTACCTTTAAGAAAGGCCCTTAAAAATGCTAAGGTTACATCTGGTCCTTAAAGGTCCCATAGACTGAGAGGAAAGATGAGAGAGAGGATAGGAACCAAGATTTCTTTTGTTATATAAATTAGTGAAGAATTGGAAGAAAAACAAGCTAATGTCTTAGCTACCAATAGTGATGAGGCACTTGAATCATCTAGTTTCAATGAGATGGAAATTGATAAGGAAGAGGAATATATCCAAGAATAAGAGTATTTTTAAGAAGGAAATTTACACATTTATGAGGAAATAGAACAAGCAAGACAAAGTCATGAATTTTTAGAAGAAGAATAAGTGCAGATCTATATGGAGACAAAAAAATTAAAGCAAAACCCTATATCAATACAAGAAGAACTTCCTACCTGGGAACAAGCTCTATAATAAATTGAATGTCTGAGGAAAAAGCTACATGACCAATCAGGGAATGGTCTAGATACACTTGCTAAAGTAACTTCTCAGATGTAGCCTCCAGTAGATAACCATTCTACAACTGGTATCTCATAGCTTCATGTAGCATGAAAACAAAAAACATAGTCCATAATTGACCAAACAATTAGGCATAGTTCTTCATTTACTATGTCTTATAGATTGATGGAATGGATAGATAATTGGTTTGAAAAATCTAGAGAATTGATAAGAGAAAATAAGAGATTAAAGGAAGAAGTCAAAACCAAAGAAGAAAGGATCTCCATACTAAAGCAAAAAATTGAACATTAGGCCTCCCATAAGGGTGTATTCAATTTACCTTTAAGAATATTAGCATAAATTTAAATTCATGTGAATTTATTGTGATTTTCTATGTGAAGTACTAGACCCTCTCTCTCTTTTTAAAATATACAATAAAATCTTACAAGAGAAATAGGCACAATTGTATAAATTTTATCTTCATAACTATGTTATGCCATATAGTAGAGAATGGAATCCCATCTTGTATGTTGGAGATGTCCTTTTAAAGGCATTCTCAGCATATATTTTGAATGAACATATGAGAGGTTGTGAGATGATAAAATATAAAGAAAAGGAAAGAGAAAGTTAACTAATTATCAGAGGAGAATAAGGAACACCTGAAGTTGTGTTGTTATAATTGGATGAAATTATGTTAAGAAAATAATAAAGGGCTTAGTTTTATAAAAATTGTGATGAAGCTAAGGATTTCTATTTGGGATTAAGAGCTTCTAATGGGCCATCAACATGAAAATATTGCTTAGAGAGATGGAAATAACTCACCCCTAAGATGAAGAAAAAGGATCCATACTCTCTTTTTAATTTAAAATTAAATTTTGATAGAACAACAAGGTACATTATGATTGTAGGAGATTTAGGATCACAATTATTGAAGATATGATTTTAGCCTCCTTTGTTTTGGTACCCCATACTAGATTGGCAAGACAAGATTCCATCAGATGAAGGCAAGGAAGTTATAAATTGGTAGCTTTATAAACAAAGGCATGAATTCTAGGCTCATATATCTAGTGATGTCATCGATCTTGTATATTTCATAGCTATCTGTGAGTTTGAGATGAGAAAGTTTGTTGCTCGAGGATGAGTAGAATCTTAAGTTAGGGGGGTTTGATGAGCCCCATAATTTTCATATGCTTTCTATCCACATTTTCCATATTCACCCTTTTAGCTTACCATGTTTCTAAAACATTTCCCATAATTTTTTATCATAAGACATCCATGTTTTGCAATAACATTCTATTATCATGTATCTTTTAATAGTAAGAATTTTATCTTGAAAGTCATGTATATAATATTTATCTTTTACTATAGGGTGCTTTTCTTTATAATGTGTTTGAAGCAATAGGTACATTCAAAAGAAAATTTCATGGTATATCCTATAGCCACTACATGAGTAAAGTTATGAGAAAATATAAATTGATTCCAAAATAAACCGACTTGAAGAAATTGTAACAACATTCATGAAATGTAATGAATAAATGATAAATTTAGTAGAAGGAACTAATTTCCATTTATCCTATAGATGAGTATTTATTAATTTTAAATGTATCTTTTTTCATATAAGATAGTCTCCCCTATTGTGTATATACATGTAGTAATAGGGTTGAGAAACTAGTTAGAGATAAATTAGAGAAATAGAGCAAAAGCATATTTTGTAAGACAACTGTTGTTGTAATTATCTTATAGAAATTACTTGATACATTTGATTAATATGAGTAACTATTTTTTACTCAATTTTATTTTTTTTAGAGGAAGGATTGGATCTCAAGTCGGAAGGGCCCCTTTTGGAAGTCTTGCAATGATAATCTGATGCATCAATTAGCTAAACATGTTACTTATTTTATTTATATGTTGAGTGTTTAATTTTTAATTATGTGATTTTAAAATTTTATGTGATTATTTTAAGGAATATTTTGAACATAAATTAGTGTAATTTTTTTATTCATTATTTTTTATGAGTGTTCAATTCAACATTTCATTCCTTGTATAATTTCCAACATCCTAGATTACAATTAGCAGAATGCCAAATTAGAGGATTAAGTGTGTACATACAATGATGTCATCTTATCATGTTTACATCATTAGGTTAAAATTTAAATGAATTATAAGGTATAGGGATTTGGTAACTCTCTTTTTTCATTAAATATTAAGACAGGAACATTAGATTGTGAATCTATTGCTAGTCATCGACCAAATGTGAAATGAAGCATCTAATAGACTAGGTTTTTCCTTACAAACTACAAAGATACTTCAAAGTGGAAGGTGGTGACATATTGGTAATGGATTGAACCTAGGATCAACTTCAATCTTAATGAGAGATAATAAATCCTAAAAATTTGCCTTAAGTGATATTGAATAAGCACTTCTATGGATTAAGTTGAACCTTATAATTATACACCCTTCCAAATATCCTTTGTAGTATAACTAGATGATTTACATAGCGTTTGAGAGTTGTAAATGATGTCATGGAGGTGTCTAGGTGAGTGGATGAAGTGATTTGATAGTTTGAGTGACAATGACAAAGTGTGCAATGTGCTTGTCCTAGTATGCTTGATGTAGGCTTGGTTGATGTTCCATTTTGACATGGTTAGAGATGTGCAAGGATGAGTATGGTGATTTTAGGATGTACAAGAGGTTCCTAATATGTTTCATATTATTTTAGTGCTATGTTTATAAGTTTATTTCATCTAGTTGATCATTGTTTTTATCTAGACACAATTGGCTCTGTGGAAGAAAATCTAAGTTGGTAGTTTGTTGACATCACCATTACCACATGTGGATGAGTCATGGGGAGTTAGTCATATGGTTGTGATAAAATTTGTTCCTAGTTGCTATGAAATAAATTTTAGTTCAAGAAATGAAGAAAAAAAAATATATACAAGTACAAAGTTGGGCTCCCAAGTAGTTTGACAGTGTTTTCCCATACTTAGCCAAATTTTCAATGTGGCAAGAAAAGCTAAGTAGGCATTTTGATGTTGTTATCTTTTACATGTGTGAAGGTGTGAACAAAAAATTATCATATGGGTTTGTTAATTTTTTTGCCTAGATGAGTTATGATAAGTTTTAGGTCATGAAATGAAGTGCATAAAAATATATGCATGTGTAAAGTTGGCCTTCCTGATAGTTCTTGACATAGTTGCCTCTGTGGCAAAAAAATTTGAGTGAGAAGATTAATGGCATTATATCTCCCACAAGCAAAGGTTTCAGGAGTAGTTTGACACATGGTTAGATTATCCTATGTGAGGAGATTATATGGTCTAAATTTGATAACATGTGAGTGAGGTAAAATTTATGACTATGCAAAGTTGGCCTTCTAGGCAGATAAGCACTGGTCCCCATACTTAGTCATTTTTTGCATGATGTTAAAGATTAGGACTAGATGGAGATCCAATGGTTCATGAGAGTTCATACATATAAATATATAGTGTACCATAATTTAAATGGGTTAAATTATTCATTGGTTAACAAATTTAAAGATTGAGCTTCTTATAAAAGGATTGATGCAGTGTGTTTTTTCCAAGATGTTAGGATGCAACAAGATGGTACCAATTGTTGACTATATAACATTAAACAAATATAAAGATAAATATTATTGTAAGGATCAATGGTGAGTAGGTAATCATAAAAATATATATCAATGGTGTAAATTAAATTCAAGAGGTCAAAGTGAAAGTTGTCTAGCATAGCTAAATTAAGGACAATCTCAAAGAGATCGATGGAGTGTATGAGGTCAAAGTTGCCAAATTACATGAGATGAGCTCAAATGTTAGAGGTTTAAAATTTGGGAATTATCACACTATGATTAAAGATCGAATAGTATCAATGGTTCATGATCACTTTGAAGATGTGAGGACATGAGATGTTAGCATAGTGTCTGAGGTTTAATTGTGACCATTTGCATTTGAATATTTGAATTTAACAAAGGAAAAACTAGTGCTTTGTATTTAAGCCATATATCTTGATACAGGCTGAATTTTATCATGGTGTAAAAAGCAAACTTGTATAGGACTCCAAGGCACATCTTTAAATATAGATTTTAAGATATTAAAGTATGTATAGTCAAAGTTATGAAGGTTCAAAATTGATTGTGTTTTCATGTCTACTTTGCAAGTAACCTAAGAAGGGTAATTGAGCTTCTATTGATGTTGTTTTGATGTTTCATGATGTCTTAAATATTGGAGAGAATTTTAGACTCCATGAGGATCATCTATATGGATTTTAGATGTGTGATAAATCTATATTAAGTATGAATAATACTTAATAACTTGATTATGTGTTTGTTTAAAGTGTTCCTATATACAAGGTCATTATTTGAATTGATTGAGCAATAACAGGGGTGAGTAGAGATGACTGTGATCATTTGAGTATGTCAAAGGGGTCATGTGGAGTAGACCTATGTAATTTTAAGTAGTATTATGTTATTGTTTTTCTCTATGAAGTGCTAAATGGGTGAATAGGTCTCTATGAGACTTATAAGAGCCATAAGGGCCTAATTAAAAGGTGTAGCTACTTAAGGGTGACCCATAGGTGCTATGGCCAACCTATGTGGATTATTATTAGACATGTCTCAATGTGATATATGACTTAAGGGCTAAGACATGCCTAATGGTTGACCAATATGGTGATGATCATGAATTTTATATATATAGTGAAACCAAAGATGATGGTTTTTAGACTTAAAATAGACTTGAAAGAGATTGGTAAGAGACTTGTGTGTGTATAGTTGAATGAAGGAAAGGAAGAGTGCCCAGTGGATGATTTAAAGAGTAGAATAGTTTAAGGACTATCTGTATGACTTGTGGGTCATGTTTTTGATGTTAGAATAGTGATCTTGTAGGTTGAGGATGAGAAAAGAGATCTAAGGTGATCTAAAAGGTGGCTTTGGATGCATTCAGTGTGTAGAGTTGAAGAGATCTAATATAATTTCTATCTCCATCAAATTGGTAGGAAATCAATGTTTAGGATATGATTTTTTTATAGGTGTTGTGTTAGCAAAAAATTTAGGGGGTTACAACCTCCTTTCAAGGTGAAACTTGCTAAAGGTCTAGTTGTTATGGTAGCTCAGCTAGATAGGTGTTATAGATCCTTATGGGATTATAGTCTCATTAAATAAGGGATGGTAGTCCCTTGATCATGTATTGTCCCCTTCTTAGATTCTCATAGGAGACCTTAGCCTATATCATTCCTATAGAATAATACAGATTTGGAAGGGAATATTGGGACCAAAATACTATTCATTAATACTATTCACATTTACTATTCATGGAGCACTATTCATGGGTGACTCAGCTAGCTGATGTGGCATAGTAATGAGATGGCATGGTGTTGAGGTGTCCTTTGACATGTGGCATTTTCCACAAAGAATATTTGAAAGTGGAAATAAGGTGGAATAGTAAAAATGACACCATTTTACTTCTTGTCCACATATGAGGACATAAGGGGAGCATATCTCCACTAAAGTAAAAGAATCTAGAAGCTTATAGAGTGGGGAAAATGTTGCCAAAAGTTGAAGATTCACTTTTGAACATTCTATATGAAATAAACTTGTTATTATTCAAGATTTGGATTCAAATGCAAAGGTGGGGCATAGAAATCCAAAGCATGAGAGAAAGTAAAAAAAATCATCAAAGTAGGGCTTCACCCATGTGAAGGGGATCTTGTCACATGCAGGAGACAAGTTACACTATTCCAAATAGTGTATCCACCAAAGTATGGTGAAATTTTCTATTTCTTGGCCTTTAAGTCATCTCCCTCTCTCTTCTTGTAATTTTTTATAAATATGGAGCTCATTACTTGATGTATGTATCTTTTATCAATCCAATTTCCCCCAAAAATCAGATTTGAACTTATGTTCTTATCTCTCATCATTGGAATTCTTCCTTAGATATTATAGACTAAATTAGGTGGAGAAATACATACCCTAGTTACTATTGGCCATTATATACAATAATAGAACTTGGAGCTTCATCAAAAGAATACTAGTTTCAGTGGTAGAAGACCCTCCCTAGCTGGCTAGCTGTAGTAGAGAGTTGTAGATTGTGTCAATGTGCAGGTTGTTAGAGTTTGATATATTGTAAGTGTGTTATTTTGAATTGTAATTTGAGAGAGTATTTATATTATATTTACATTTATGTTATAGTTTTTTTATTGTCTTGATGCAATCCATAATATTTTAATCAGTTGTTCATTTAGATATTTTTGGAGTTGTGTGCAAAATTGTAATAGTATAAGAGAAATTGTGAGAAGTTTATGCTATAGAAATACCTTATTTTTTTGTAATATCATATTTATAAAAACATATAAAAGTGTCTTGTATTATGTGGGAGTTTATATTTATTAAAAATCTAAAAATTATAAGTGTCTTAGGTGATTTAGGGAGTGGAAAAAATCTGATTTTTATTGTCATCCTAGGTGATTTTTAAGAAGTGGAATTTATTTGTGTAGTTTGGATCTTTGAGGAATAATCATGTGTGTTGGGAGTTTGTGATTTTTTAGCAAATATCCTTGTTTAGGATATTATAGTGGTATCAGAGCCATGCATCTTACCAGCTTGTGGAAGCTAATTGTGTGGAATGTTGGTAGAAGTTTTTTTTATGTAGTTGAGAAGCAGATTATTGAAATCTCGATGAGATCATGTTCCTAAAGTTAAGGCTAAGAGAGTAAAAGAAAACATGGGAGAAAATCTTGATGATTTTACACAATGTATGAGTGAATTCTTAAACCATAAAAATAGATAAATTGTTGATATGTTTGGCCAAATGTTGCAGAGATTAGAGAAAAACACAACAAATAACCACCAAGGAGCTAGAAACTCTAGAGGAAATAACTCAAGTAAGGCTCTAGAGATAGGATCTAAAAGTCTTGGGATTGGATTCGTAAATAGACCTCAGAAGCCCAAATTCATCAAAATAATAGAACCTCTTCTTGAAGTAGATATTACACATCATGATGAGATTACCTAATGTTTGGAGGAGTATAAAACACTCTTAGAGGAGGATCATGATACGCTAAAATTTTAATCTTATGCTACTCAAAGAAGAAGTAGAGGGCCAACAAAGTAAGATACCAGATTCCATCAAAAACCAAAGCATCTTGAGCATGCCTTAGGTAAGATAACTCTTTTTAATTTCAAAGGTATTGATAAATGTTTTTTAAGAGAATGGTTTTATAAATTAGACACCTAATTAGCTCTTAAGTCAATGGTAGAAGAGGAAGCCATCAAGTTTGCAATGCTTCATCTTGAAGATGCAGTATGTGATTGGTGGTATCATGTGTTGGTGACCCAAAATCATTATCAAATTAGATAATATGATGAATTCTACACAAGGATGATTGATAGATTTGATAGAAAGGATCATGAAGAATAGTTCAGAGAGTTAGCTTGAATCAAGAAAAGAGGTAACGTAGAAGAGTATGTTACTGAATTTCGAAGGTTATTTATCATGGTTATTAACATTTTAAAAAGAAGGCTCACAATTTTATTCCTAGAAGGATTATCTAAGCATCTCATAGGTTTGGTAAAGGCATTCAACCCTTCATCTTTGTAAGAAGCTATTAGGAAGGCATTTGACTTAGAGATATCTATACCCTCTAAGGCCCCAAGTTAGGACAAGTCAAAAGGGTTCCCTCCAAAGAAGCCTACTCCACCCTTGAAAGAAGTAATCAAAATAATGGATGATGAGACCAAGGAAGAGATTCAAAAGGAAAAAAATTGATATTCATGTAAGGGACCATGGACACCAGGGCATAGGTGCCTTAGGAAAGGCAAGGTGTACTACATTGAGGTAATTTTTGATGAAGAAGAAGAGGAGGCTCTAGCTATGAAAGTGATAAAGAGGAGATTTTTGAAGATAAGACTCTAGAATAACCTCAAGAAGGTACTATTTCTTCTCTTTTAGGAACTCCTAGGTATCATCCTTTTAAGGTTAGAGGATTTTTTCAAGGTCAACATGTAGTAGTGTTGATTGACAGTGGGGCCACCCAAAACTTCATAAATGAAGATCAGATCATTAAAAGGGGCCTTAAGATAGGGGCCTTAAGATGGAGGAATTTTTAGGGTTTGATGTTATGGTTGATGGTGGATTCATGATGAACTAAAAAAAAAGGATTCCATAATTAAGCATCACTTTGGGAAAACACCAAGTGATTATTGATTTTATGTTCTCAAACTTGGAGAGATCGACATGGTACGAGGCATTTAGTGGTTGCATTCCTTGGGAAGATATTATCATAATCTCTAGACTATGAAGCTCAATTTTCAACAAGGAGGGAAAAAGGTTGTGCTGAGAGAAATAACTAAGGGAACACCTAATTTGGCCACTACAAGGAAGATGGAGGTACTTTTTTGTCATGGGAAGGTGGCATGGGTATCTAAATGCCTAATCTCTCCTCATCATCTATAAAATAAAACTATTTAGCATCTAGTAGATATCTAATTCATATTGGATAAACATAATAAGGTTTTCAATGAGATTCCCCTAGGAAGGCCACCTGATAGAGGTTTTGAGCATGTGATATAACTTGATGAAGGTTCTAAGCTAGTCATCACAACTCCATACTAGTACCCCAATAAATTTAAGGAAGATATTGAGAAGGTAATTCAGGAGTTGCTTGATATGGGACATATCAAACCAAGTTCAAGTCCCTTTACTTCTTTATTTACTCTAGTTAAAAAAAAATGGAACCATGCAAATGTGTATTGATTATCATGCACTAAATAAATAGACCATTAAGAATAAGTATCTAATACCTAGGATCAATGAGATATTGGATGAGTTGCATGGAGCAATATATTTCTTGAAGATTGATCTTCGATCAGGATATCACTAGATTATAGTTCAAGAGCAAGATGTACACAAGACAACTTTTAGGTGTCATTATGGACACTATGAGTTTCTAGTCATGCCATTTGGTTTGAATAACACACCTAATACATTTTAGTCTTTTATGAACCACATATTCAACAAGAAGTTAAGGAAATTTTTGTTAGTATTCTTCAATGATATACTCATATATAGTAGGACATGGGAAGACCACCTCAATCATATTGATATGGTGTTAGGTATCATGGAGGCATAGTCCTTGTTCACAAAGGCCTCTAAATGTGAGTTTAGAATGATAGAGATCCTCTACATGGGGCACGTGATTAGTTTTGATGGAGTGAAGTCCATTAAGAAAAGATTTAGGCCATCGTAGACTGGCCACCACCCAAGAGATTGATAGAGTTAAGGGGGTTATTTGGCCTTTGTAATTACTATAGGATGTTTGTAAAAATATTTTCCTAGTTGGGTACACCTCTCATAGATCTCACAAATAAAGGAGCTTTTAAATGGACATATAGAGCTCAATATACATTTGAGAAATTGAAGGAGGTAATGAGCACTTGTCCTATTTTAGCATTACCTAATTTTTATCAACCTTTTGTGTTAGAATGTGATGCTTCAGGAGAAGGAATAGGAGCCATGCTTATGGTAAATAAGCACCCCATTACTTATGAGAGAAAAAATATTTGAGATGTGGAGAGATTTTACTCCACTTTGATAATTCCTTGAACCAAATAGGTTGAACCTTGTCCCCGCTTAGTGCGAGTATACAAGTATTTTATTAATTTTAAAAAAATAAGTACATAAGGGTGCCTTTACTCCGTTAACCCTTTTACATTACAAACATTGATTTATATAGTTTTTACCAATGACTGGTAAAAACAACTAATCCTATAACCAACTATTTATGAGAAAACAACCCGTAAGGTAGTTCTAATTAATTAACTCAAAAATATAAAACTACCTAAAACTAAAACTAAGTAACTTTATTTTATGGGGGTGTCTTTAATAAAAGATGCATGCCCCATTAACAATAATATTAATTAACCTACCAAAAAAATAACCTAATGTTAAGACTTTGGAACAAGTCCTAAAAAACCCCCCTATGATCCAAAGTTAGGGCTTTGGACACATACCAAGCATTTTTATAAATTTTTCAAATTTGATTGTCAATGGGTTTTGTGAAGATATCAACTATCTAATCAGCAGTTGGGCAATATATTGGATCAAGAGCTTTCTTTGCCACTAGCATTCATAGATAATGGTATTTGACATCCATATGTTTTGTTTTGGCATGAAACACTGGATTCTTGGACATCTTGATTGCACTTTGATTATCAACGTATAACTGTATAGGAGCAAATTGAAAAAATTGAAGATCTTCAAGAATATAGCATAGGTAAACAATTTATTTGGAAGCATCCCATGCTAAAATATACTCTAATTCTATGGATGAATTTGCCACTGTATCCTACTTCTTACAACACCAAGCAATGGTAGTTGAACCCATATGCATAGTGTATCCTATGGTTGACACTCTATCATCCACACACCTGCCAAAATCTGCATCATAATATCCAACAAGTTTGAAGTTCTTGTTGTGGTGGTAATCAAGGCCATATGTTTTCATTCCTTGAAGGCAATTAAGTACTCTTTTTGCTACATGCCAATGAATTTCTCTAGGCTCATGCATAAACCTAGATAAAATTCTAATTGAAAATGAAATATCGGGCCTAGTAGTCATCAAGTATATCAAACCTCCCACCAATTGTCTATATGTGGTGTCATAAAAAAAGGCACTGCTATCATCCTTAGATAATTTCAAGTTACTTTCCATGGGGGTGAGGGAAATTTTAAAATCACTCATGCCAAACCTATCTAATAACTTAGAAATATACTTAGTTTATGAAATGAAAATACTATGCTCTTTCTGAGTTACCTCTATGCCTAGATAGTAGTGAAGAAGTCCAAGATATGTCATCTCAAACCCATCTTTTAATTCCTTCTTCATAGACTTGTTATGGTTTTCATCATTACTAGTAATAAACAAGTTATCGACATAGAGAACAAGGATCACCATTTTCTTACCCTGCACTCAAAAATAAAGAGTATCATCATAATCACTGTGATGAAAACTAATGGATTTCAAGTATGAATCCATTTTCTCATACCAAGCCCTGGGTGCCTATTTGAGCCCATACAAAGCTTTTATGAATTTACATACTTTGTGTTTGGCACCCACCTATTCAAAACCCTGAGGTTGTTTCATATATACTTTTTCCTATAAATCACCATTTAAACAAGCACTTTTAACATCCAATTGATGTAATTTCTAACCATTTTGTGCTACTAAGGCAAGTACCATACGAATTGTGTGACATTTGGTAGTTGGTGAAAATGTTTCCTCACAGTCAATACCTTCTTGTTACGCATATCCTTTTGCAACAAGTCATGCCTTATGTTTAACAATGGAGCCATCTGATTTATACTTAGTCCTATAAACCCATTCACATCCAATTGGTTTAACATGTAGAGGAGTATCAACTAAAACCCATGTATTATTGTTAAGTATGGAATCATACTCACATTTCATTTCCTATTGCCAAACATGTTTAGTAGATGCCTCCTCAAAAGTGGATGGCTCAGTGGAAGAAGTAGTAACAACCATAACATAGTTTACCTATTTTTGAGAATTTTTGGGCCCTGTTAAACCAACATCATCTGCTATTAAGTCAGAAAAAGTACTTGGAGCCCATTTTAGATACTTAGAAAAATTATTCAAATCAGGGACTCTAGAATTCTCATCATGTGCATCATTCGAAGGGGGACTTAGAGAATTTTCAACAATTTCTAAGTCATCAACCTGTGAACTTGTAGATGAAGGAGAGGAAAGTGAAGGAATTTGAGTCTCATACCATAAATTCAAAGAGTTATCCCCATTATTCAAACCCTTATCTCTTTTTGTATTTTTATTCTCTAATCTATCAAGTTGAGAATCAATCTCTGCAGTGTTCATAGTCCCAAACTCATCAAATATTACATCTCGACTCACTATGAATTTTCTTGAATCCTGTGCAAGTAAATGAAACCCCTTTTATCTTTAGAATAACCAAGAAATATGCATTTTTAACTTTGTGGTTCCAACTTAGTTCTATGTTTAATAGGAACTAAAGAAAAACAAAGACATCCAAACACTTTCAAGTGTTTAACTTTTGGTTTAAACCCATACCATGCCTCATATGGAGTTTGTCCCAAAAGTGAAACTGTGGGGGACTTGTTTCTCAAATACACTATAGTACCAATGGCTTCTGCCCAAAACTTATCATCAATATATTTTTAGTGTAACATGGCATGTGTTGTGCACTCTAAAGTTCTATTCATCCATTCAGATACTCCATTTTGCTATGGAGTATAAGCATTACTATATTGTCAATGAATTCCATGTTCTCGACAATAATCTAAAAATTCATTTGAGGTATACTCAGCTCCATTATTTGAATGAAGAGTGGCCAAATGTGAACCTGTTTCTTTTTCAACTAAGTGTAACCAATCAACAAACTTAACGAAAACTTCAGATTTGTTTTTCATAAAGAATACCCAAGTCATCTAAGAAAAGTCATCAATAAACAAGACAAAGTATCTACACCCACCAATGGATGACTTTTTCATGTCACATACATCACTATGAACTAACTGTAAACATTTGTTAGCTCTCCAAGATGACTATTTAGGAAAATTTTCCCAATTTTGTTTGCCTAAAACACATGACTCACAAAGAATACTATCTTTTTGAAAAGTGGGCAACCCATTCACCATACCATATCTCTGTAAATCCACTAAAGAGTGGATGTTCAAATGTCCATAGTGGATATGCCATAACCACTATTTAGACATAGTACCTATACCTATGTCAACAACTACCGCAAGTTCTATAGTGGGAGGAAGCACTTTACAATGCAATCTAACCAAGTTTCCATCTTCATATCTTATATACATTGTTTTATAATCATCCTTCATTGAATTGATGTAAATGAGCCCATTTTCAAGCACAATTTGATAACCTTTCATTTGAATAGTTACCAAAGAAAGTAAGTGTTTCTTCAATGTGGGAACATACCAAACATCCTCCAAGTATTTTATAGACCCATTAGGAAGAAGAATCCTAATAGATCCAAGTCTTAGTGGTGTATGCATAGACTTATCTACTAAGAAAAATAGAGAGAGAGAAGCTTCCTTAAAAGACCAAAATAAATATCTCCTAAATTTCATGTGTTTGGTTGCTCCTATGTCTAAAACCCATACATCTGTGAGCTCATCTCTAACCTCATATTTAATATAATCAATGTGTCCCAAAGTAGTGAATGCAAATTCATGGGCAACATTATTGGATCCATCATAGTCATGATGAACATACTGAGCAGAGTTAGACTTAGTCACTTTTTGTGGCCTCTAAATTTTATCAAAAGGAATCCTACATTGTGAGGCAATGTGACTATATTTTCCACATCTATGACACTGAATGTCTGATCTACCTCGACCTCTGCCCCTATATGAGTTGTGACCATGTCCTCGATCACTTGTTTCATGTGAATGTGATTAGTTAGATTGTTGATTATTTGAATGAACCCTACCTTTGTTTTGATATCTGCCTCCTATGTAACCTCGACCCCCTCTATAACTGTTTCCTCTATTGTTTTGATGCTCAAATGAAGATGAACTAGGATTTGACTCTAAAACATGGGCTTCTTCAAATTTCTTGGATTTATTGGGTAGACAGAAGTCATGTTGGATGAGCAACTCAACCAACTTATCAAAGGTGATGCCTATGATCTTGTCAGAGACATGCAACATTTCAAAAAAAATCCTATAGGACCCTAGTAGTCCTTTCAAAGTAGCAGTGACTATGAGGTCATCATCTAGTTTTCCAAAACTAGCCTTAGTGTACTCAGTAGTGATTTTTTTGACTTAGACATATATTCTCCCATATCCCCATCTTCATCTAATGATAAAGTAAACAACTGCATATGAATATCTATCTTCTTATGCTTAGGTTTCTTATCATACAAATTTGACAATGTTTTCCATGCAGTGTAACTATGAGGAGAATTTTCAATATGAACATAAGTATCACAAGTACAATAGCATTTAATGAGATTTAAGGCCTTAAAATCATGCAAATTGAATATATCTAATTTAGCCTATTCTGTTGGCAATGTGAGATTTTCATTCTTGACAATATCCCATAACTCATTAAAAACTAGTGAAGCCTCCATCAATCGTTTCCAATTAGAATAATTGGAAATTGTTAATCTATCAACATCTGAAATCAAATTTTCAATTTTTAGCATCTTGAAATGAAAGCAAGTATAGTAGAGAAAAGTGCGACAAAATGCAAAAGAGATGAAACAAATATCACACTCATTCAACAAGACACTGCTTCTATGAGGTTTTGCACTTAACCTCCGCGTAGAGTGCAAAAGAAAAAACAAGAACTTTTGATGGGTTTTGCACTTAACCTCACCAAAAATCAATGATTACATCCTTATTTCACCAAATTACAACCTTATTCCACCAATTACACCCTTATATAACCACAACAATGTAAAAGAAATAGAATGGAATTCCCCCTTTTTCAATTTTTAAAACAACACAATATAATAAGTATGCATTTTACAACTTTTAGATTTAAAAGGGAATATTCCTTTTACAATAAAAGTATATTCTAAAGTAAAAAGAACTTTTACCAAAAGAAGGAATTTGAACCCTTGACCTCCTCCTTGCAAGCTTCTTCACAAAACAAGCTTAACCAATTACTCTAAGAGCATTTTCAGAATATTATACTAAAAAATTTCTACTTATTCTAGATTTTTTCTATGAGGGAAAAAAAATTACATGTGTAAATAAATTCAAACTTTTCCCTTTTTCAGCCTTCTCAAGTAAACTTCCTCATGTGGGACCCAAGACATAATTTTTGATATCCAAAAAACTTTAGAAACAACAAAAAATATTTCTTGAGTTTTATTGTAGTGCCATGTTTGCCTGGGATGCCATGGCTGCTCCTGGTAATAATTTTTGCACCTGTTCTCTCTTGTGGAGGCCGTAAAAATCCATACAGGGAGGATAAAAAAGATTTTGCCTAAGTTTTAGCAATTTTTTTGAGGTATTTTTTTGTAGGGAATGAATTCAAATTGAAGCAAGGGCATTAGAAGGCTGTACAAATCCATACAGCTCAGAAAAATGCTAGATTTTCCTTGAGGATTAAAAAATAGGTGTTTTAACCAATTTAACAAGTGTTTATGGATTCAAAAGGGCTGAAAATGAAATGAATCAACAATGGCAGCCATGAATGAAAATTATAGAGGTTTTTCACAAGTAAATAGGCTGTATAAGTCTAGTTTTTACAAAAAAACAATGAATTTAATAACATTTAAATGCTAAAAATTCATTTTTTATGCCAAATTAGGAGTTTGAACACAAGAAAATGGAGTATCAAATGGCCAAAATGACTAGATTGTGGTATATGGAAAATACATAGGTTTAAATGTGAAAAATATTTGAAAAATTAAAATAATTTAATAATTTTTCAAACATTTAAACCAATAAAATTTTTACTTTATATGGCATACCTTATTTTATGTCATTGAATTCACGTGAATTTGACATTTCACCTTGCCTTCCTTCGAATTCACTAAGCTCCCAAAATTACCATGCTCTGATACCACTGATAACTCCTTGAACCAAATAGGTTGAACCTTGTCCCTGCTTCGTGCGAGTGCACAAGTATTTTATTAATATTAAAAAAATAAGTACATAAGGGTGCCTTTACTCCATTAACCCTTTTACATTGCAAACATTGATTTATATAGTTTTTACCAATGACTGGTAAAAATAACTAATCCTATAACCAAATATTTATGGGAAAACAACCCATAAGGTAGTTCTAATTAATTAACTCAAAAATATAAAACTACCTAAAACTAAAACTAAGTAACTTTATTTTATGGGGGTGTCTTTATTAAAAGATGCATGCCCCATTAATAAAAATATTAATTAACCTACCAAAAAACTAACCTAATGTTAAGACTTTGGAACAAGTCCTAACACACTTATGATAAGGAAATGCTTGCCATTGTGCATGACTTAGAGAAATTCAGATAATACTTAGTTGGAGGAATTTTTTTGGTCAAGACAAATAATAATAGCCTAAGATAATTCTTGGATTAGAAGGACTTGAATTAATGACAACAAAAGTGGTTGAGTAAAATTTAGGCTTATGATTTTGACATTGAATATGTGAAAGGGAAAAATAATGTTGTAGCAGATGCCCTTTCTAGGAAACCCACTTTGTGTTCTATGACTAAGATTTAAATCAATTGGAGGACTTACCTCTTGGTAGAATATGCCAAGAATAGTTTTGCATGTGAAATTTTGATGGTAGGACTCAAGATGATAGGTATAGAGTGGTAGATGATATTATATACTACAAATACAAAGTCTTTTTGGTACCTAAATTAAAATTGAAGGAGAAGGTTTTGAGGGCCAACCATGACACACCTCTTGTAGGACATCAAGGTTATTTCAAAACCTATAGATAAGTCAGAGAGAAATTATCATGGAAAGGTCTTAAGGATGATGTACTAAACTATGTTCGTGAGTGCATGACTTGTTAGTAGAAGAAGTTTGAAAATACTTTTCCTATAGGTTTATTTTAGCCATTACCTATTCTAGAGTATAAGTGGGAAAGTATATCTATGGACTTCATCATTGGTCTACCGAAGGTTGATGGTAAGGATTGTTTATTTGTGGTAGTTGATACATTAACTAGATTTGCACATTTATTTGCCATTTCATTTGGGTACAAGGCACCCCATGTGGTAGATTTATTCTTTAGGGAAGTATTCAAACTCCATGGATTGCCAAAAAACATTTTTTAGTGATTGGGATAGTATATTTATCATCATATTTTGGTATGAACTATTTTGATTAACAAGCATGGAGTTGACACTGAGCACGAGCTACCACCCCCTGATAGATAGCTAAATAGAGATTGTGAAAAAATGGGTGGAAGAATATTTATGAAAATATTTTTTAGGATAACAAAGAGGCTAGATCAAATAGTTATACATGGGTGAGTATTTATATGACACCACCCATCACATGTCCATTGGCATGACTCTTTTTTTAGCACTATATGGTTATGATGCCATGTCATTGATAGCTTTGGCATTCAAGGATAATAGGGCTCCTAAGGCCAAGGATTGGATCCAAGAAAGTTTAGATATCCTTAAATCACTTAAGGATAATATTCAGCATAACCATGATCAATAGAAGATGTATGTAGATAGGTACAGGGTGAAAAGGAGCTTTGTGGTTGGTGACTTATTTTTCTTATGTATACAACACTACAAGAAATCTAAAATGAAGAAAAGTGGTGAAAAAAAGTTAAAACCTCACTTATATGGGCCGTAAAAGATTGTGTGGAGAGATGGTGAGGTGGCCTATGATTTGGAGCTACCAGAAAGAAGATGAATTCATAATGTATTTCATGTATCCAAACTTAAAAAGGCAATTGGGCAACACATCACTACTTCTCATGAGTTACCAGCATTGGATGAGGAGGGAAGATTGATTTTGGTTCTTGACTCTATTTTAGAGACCAAAAATAAGAAATTGAGGAAACATACACTCACTGAGTACCTAATTAGATGGAAAGACTTGCCTAAGGAGGATTCTACTCGGGAAGGAGAACATATTCTTCAACACTCAAAATTGCAATTTCTTATGGGAAAGAAATTTTGGGAAGGGATGACTGTAATTTCCCCTTCTTAGTTGCTCATGAGAGACCCTTAGCCTATATCATTCCAATAGGCTAATATAGTGTTGGAAGGGAATAATGGGACCAAAACACTATTCATCAGTACTATTCACATTTACTACTCATATATTACTATTTATGGGCGACTTGACTTGATGATGTGGCATAGTAATGAGATGTCATGATGTTGAGGTGTCCTTTGACATGTGGGATTGGAGAAAAAGCATATTTGAAAGTGGAAATAAGGTGGAATAGTAAAAATGGCACCATTTTACTTCTTTTCCACATATGAGGACATGTGGGGAGCATATCTCCACTAAAGTAAAAGAATCTAGAAGCTTATGGAATGGGGAACATGGAGCCAAAAGTTGAAGATTCACTTTTGACTCTTCCATATGAAACAAACTTGTTACTATTCAATATTTGGAGTCACATGAAAAGGTGGGGCATAAAAATCCAAAGCATGAGATAAATTCAAAATAAAATCATCAAAGTTGGGCTTCACCCATGTGAAAGGGATCTTGTCACATGTGGGAGACAAGTTACACTATTCCAAATAGTGTATCCACCAAAGTATGGTGAAAATTTCTCTTTCTTGGCCTTCAAGTCATCTCCCTCTCTCTTCTTGGCATTTTTTATAAATATGGAGCTCATTCCTTTATGTATATTTTATTAATCTAAGTTCCCAAAAAAATTAGATTTGAACTTATGTTCTTATCTCTCATCCTTGGAATTCTTCCTTGGATATTTTATACTAATTTCAGTGGTACAATACACACCCTATTTAGTGTTGGCCATTCCATATAGGAATAAAACTTAGATATTCATCATAATAATACCAATTTTGGTGGTGGAAGACCCTTCCTAGTTGGCTAGCTATAGTAGAGAGTTGTAGATTGTGTCAATGTGCAGGTTGTCAGAGTTTGATATATTGTAAGTGTGTTATTGTGTGTTGTAATTTGAGATAATATTTATATTATATTTCCATTTATGTTATATTTTGTTTATGGTCTTGATTCAAGCCATAATATTGTAATTAGTTGTTCATTTAGAGAGTTTTGGAGTTGTGTGCAAAATTGTAATAGTATAAGAGAAATTATGAGAATTTTATGTAATAGAAATATTGTAAGTGTGTAACATTTATGAGAGTAGAAGGAAATAAGATAAGTGTGGATTATCTTCTATTATTTGTACATTTCCTTATGTTTTTATAATATCATATGTAACAAAACATATTAAAGTATCTTTTATTATGTGGGAGTTTATATTTATTAAAAATCTAAAAAATATAAGTGTCTTAAGTGATTTATGGAGTGGAAGAAATCTGATTTTTATTATTGTCTTAGGTGATTTTTAGGAAGGGGAATTTATCTATGTAGTTTGGATCTTTGAGGAATAATTATGTGTGTTGGGAGTTTGTGAGTTTTTAGTAAATATCATTGTCTAGGATATTATAGATCAGTTGTAGCTGGTCTATATTGGTTCTTATTATTATAGGATGGTAGTCTAATATTAGGTTCCAGTGGGGTTTCTCCCCCATCAGGGTTTCCCACATATGTTGTGTGTTATGTTCTTGATCTTGTATTATCTCTCTTGTTCATTTCTATGAATGATATGTATGCTTCATGATTGCTTATGATAACTAATTAAGAGTTTGAAAGGATTGAATTTGAAGTTGGATTATCTGGGCTTACTGATTCATCCCCCCTCTTAGTGATTGTACCTCTATCAATTGGTATTAGAATAGGTCCTTTGGTAAAGGTATTATCACTCAAGAGTGCACCCTACTTAAAAATGTACAGATCACACCCTCACTCTAGTTGATATAATGAGAACTTCTTAGAGTGTGTGTGACTCTTTGATGAGAAAAACCTCTAGAGAGGGTTGGTTCCATTAAAATATGTCAATTAAATCTGATCTATTGTGTCTTTTTTTTTTTTGGTGATTTTGGGGTGAAAAGGGGAAGAGGAAACTTAAAATAAATTCTAATTAAAAAGGGTGATATACTTGAATTATCCAAATCCTCTATAGTTACTGAAATCAATGCACGCATATAATCAATGAAATTTATATTTCTATCTTTAAGTGAAAATGTTTTAGATGAAGGGTTAAAGACCTCTTTAAATGACCTATAGAAGGTGAGATAGAGAGATATGTGAGGAAGGGACCTGCCAAAAGGAGATAAATCTCAGTTATATAATGATGCACAATCAAATACACACTACTCTTCTATCAAAACTTAGATATAGAACAAAAACTTCCTTTATTGATAAATGGTCCAAGTTCCAATTTATCTCTTAGCTTCAAGAATATTTTTTTATAATGGCTTGATTAATCCAGTATATACGTTTCAAACCCTAATTATAGCCAATTTGGAGTTCAAAAGAGGAAGGGTTAGTCTTAGTTGACTAACTCAAGATCTAAATCCCTTTACAATGTTAAAAATATTCAATAAAAGCTTTTCTCTTTATAAAAAATGCATGCTTATCCAAACTTGGCATAGTAATATGGTGGTGGGGCCAATTTGTAAAATTAATATTTAAAATAAACAAAGCTCTTTCAAAAATCTCCAAACATTCATAAATCCAAGGTTGGCATGGAAATAAGGAGGTGGGCCCAAGTGACAAGTAAAAAATTTCTCCATGCATGATGTCACACCAATATTAAAACATAAAATCCACTTGATTTAAAATTGAAGCTGAGTTGGAACATTGAAATTCCCCTTTTTCATGGAAACTAAGAGTAGATGTGGCACTTTGACAATTAGTCAACTAGAGCTCAAGATTAGTCAACCTCAAATGAACCTTCCATTACATGAAAATAGACCTTAAGGAATGAAAAGTGAATGAATATTCATGATAATAGTAGATATATGGTGTATAAAATCCCTTGTAACTCTTTGAACAACATTCTAATATCAAACTCAAACTTAGCCTTTTGAACAATTAAGCCAATTTGACTAGTAAGCCAAATAGGTCCATTTTGCAAACCTAGACACCATGAAACCTGAAAAATAAGCCATGAAACTTGAAAAAACACCTGAAAAATAATTATTCATCATCAAAATTATGATTTTGATGAGAAAAACTTTGCTAATTAATGAACATGATTGACTAGGCCAATTTTGCACAAATTTCCAGCAAACTGGCTATTTTGCTTGAGCTGATAGGAGAACATTTGAAATGATTTATGACTAAATAAATATTTTAAGATCAATAAAAAGTTCTAATATTTGATCTCCAATGATTATATTCTATTAAATTTCCCTATAATTCAATTTACATGCTTTTTTCAATAAAAAATGTGATTTATTCCCTCATCTATATAGATATATGCATTAAATTTACATTTATGGAATCCTATTAGAGATTAATTAAAATTTTAATAGGTTTTAGGTTGACCCATGGTGATTTGATTTCAATAAAATCCACTTTTATCAAAACTAGTTTTTAAGGTGCTTAGGAAGGTTTTGAAGCTAGAACTTCAAACTAATTATTCATGAGGTACAAACCTAAAAATATTGAACCATTTTCATTTACATGAATAATATTGATCCCTATAACATCCTTTAAAATATTGGGCTCCCATGTGAAATATATGAAAAGTTACCATGTGCATGAAATCTGCTTGTGGGGAATCGATTACATTCTGGGCTACCTACACTCTTAGCGATTGTTCATAAATTTAAGAAAATAATATGATCTAAATTATTCATCAATTATAATTAAATATGGTTCCTAAAAACATACTAAGATAATTCATCCCAACTCTACATGTGGTGAACAAAACAAGCATCTAAATAGGTGGCTTAGAAGGGTGTCTAGAACTGTAAAAAGTGAAAAACTTCACTAAAATTAAAATATTTCCTTTAAAGCTTAAAAAATCCTTAATAAATAATTATATTAATTTTAACATGCTATTAAATCACTCTAAAAGTCATTTTTCTATGAAAAATCAGAAAATGCCTTTTCGACCCAAGTGCCTATTTACTAGCAAAACACTGTGTGAGCACAATTTGCATAAAATTTGGAGGTTTTACACTCTAAAAATATCTTATTATGACTTAAAAACATAATATCACACTTATCAATCTTTTACTTATAACTGGAAGCTTTTGAGGCACTTTGGGATGAAGCATGCTCCAATGGTGATCTTCAACAAATAGGCTAAGGTTTGAGACAAAATAGAGAATATTTTAACTTTTTAAATGGATATTAATTTTTTCACAATGTTTCCCCAACTCATGATGACCTTTTTTTACAAAATTTTAGATCTTAACTCCACCTATAGCTCCTAGAAACTTTGATTTTCTCTAAATTTTGACCTCCGTGCATGGATTGTCTACATTTTTTACTAAGTTTTTATGTTTTAGAGGTGAATTTCATGGATTTATAAGATATAATTTTCAAAATAATCTTATTTAAACTCAATATTCTCTTCAGGAGTTTTTAAATAGCCTCTACCCTTGTTTTCAAGCATGATAAGACCTCCAAACTAGGCATTTAGTCACATAAATGACTGATGTTCACTATTGCAGGTATATATTTATGTGATTTTGAACATTATTAGTGATAATTTCATATTTATTATATTATTAAATACCATTTATAGTAAATTAATTCCATTCACACATCTCCCTTATGGCAATTTAACTCAACACCAAGTTTTAGGCCTTTACTTGGGTACATTCCATACAAAGGCTCTGTACGTGCATGGGGAAAAGTAAGTGAATGATTAAAAATGTTTGTAAATACCTTATCCATGTTATAATTTATTCTTACCAATCATATCATTGGGCTCATTGAAAAACCATTATATATCAACCTCTTCTAGTTTGTGGATAAGCATGTAGTATTTAAAGCTATATGGTTTCAACTTATTCAGGTATATGACTATTTTATCTCTTGAAAAATTAGCTTTCCCCTTTGATTATGGCATAAAAAACCTTATTTATTCTTTGATATCTTCATAAATCAATGCTTGATATCTATACTCTTTGCTAAATAGCCTCCTTACTACTAAATAAACTCTTCAAAGTATTGGCTTAGGCCTGTCTGAGCATGATTGTTGATTGTGTTTTGACTAAAGGTGAGAATGTAAGGAATGTAGAATATCCTATTGAATATTTTCCATTATTTTCTCTCATAAAAATTGGCTAAGTTAAACCCTCCTTATCGAAACTCTAAACAAAGTGTTAATCAAACTTATGGCTATGGTATTCTCAAGAAGCCTATAGGATGATTTTATGATTGTAAATGATGCTTGTATACCTTATAATCTTCTCATTCTTGAGAATTTTCTACCTTATATGAATCCCCTTCATACCAATAATTTATTTAAAATTCAAACCCTACCTCTTATCATTAAAGATGAAACTTATCACCAAAAGGAGCCTCCCATTAGACACAGATCTGTAGGTCACTGTCACAGTAGCTGTAGGTGGTCACTTGTATCTTTTGAGCCATTTTGATTTTGACCAGGATGTACTTTTCATCATAATAATTTATAAAGATCAAATATTCTTAAAATTCATGAATATCTCTTAAAATAATCAAAAAATCTTACAATAAATCTTGAAGGCACTCTCTACAAGCATTAGGTTTCTTTATGAAGCACAGGGCAATAGGTTGGCTTTTACCTACAATAGGCTCTCTTTAAACTACAGACATGCCTATTCTTCTTGTTCAATAAAAATTCATTCCAATAACTATCTAACTCCTTTAAACTTCTCCTCTAAACATCACTGCTACTTCATCAACTTTTCCTTTGCCACAAACTTTTCCTTTCACTATACCTGACTATGTTTGCATTGTCCTTTATACGGATTGAGGACTGTATGTATACTTTGTGTTAAGTTTGGATATTTATAGGAGATTGTGATTCATAATATCATTCCATTGATCATATTTATAATTAGGAACACTATCTCACCTCTTGAAAATAAACCTCTTTAAGAAACCCTGTCTGATAACTTGTCCTTTTCAATACTAGTACAGACTGAGTATTTAGCCTTAGATTTTGAGAAGTTCAAAAGGAAAGTCTTAGAATCACTTGATGTTTTTATGAAGATATCAATAGGTATTATAGATAAATTTTAAAAAAAAACCCTCTCACCTTAATCACTCTTTCATTTAAGTTCATTACATATGAACTGTGTTTAAGGAGGACTACGGGTTAGTCAATTTGCCTTCATGGCTATAGATGTCAATTTATCCCTTGACTTTGCTCAAAACTTAATCACAATCTCCATGTTCAATGTATATAATCACTTCACCACAATAATACATATGCATTTGGTGATTAAACCTTTCAAATTATAATTCCATATAGAAAAATATTGATATAGCCCTCAAAGGGCTTATGGAGCTATCTCTTTGGTAATTGACTGTAGGTGCATTCGATGATTAGCCCCATATAAGACCTTTTAATCCTAAATTTGAATTTTACCATGATACTCTTATCTCTCAAAAATATTTAATTCTTATTTAGACAAGCAAAACTTCATTTAAACTATACCTTTCCTCTCATCTTGACTAGGTCTCTATCTAGTCAACTCACATACTTGGCTATAGGTGGTTGTCTTAAGCCTGTTGTAGGTAATGATTTCAAGTAATATAGGTTCCTCCATGGGATAAAATTCATTTTTTTTCATAATCCTAATGTACCCCATCTCTTTTATCAATTTAAGCAATCCTCAATCTCTGATACCTTTGATGATCAAGTAGGCCTAGTAGCTTAGAAGAACCTTCAAGCCTACTTTGGGATAGGCCAAACCTGTAGGTGATCTCAAGAACACCTAAGGCTGCCTCTATTTAGATGATTCATGAGTGGATCATCTTAAGTTGAAACGTTTAGTAATGAAATGAATCTTGAATCAAACCATGTAGGTTAGGTGATGTCAACCCTTTGAGATGACTGTATCTCACAATTACAAATATAGATATACATATGATGTCACCTTTGTATAGATTGAGGACTGTATATGTCCTTAAGGAAGGCCCAAAACCATATTTGATCCTCATTCTTCTTCCTTATGTACTTGATGAGGTCATTAAATAGATCATGATAGAGAGATCCTCACTTATTTAATGGGATTATGTTCTTAAAAATTCATGACCATGGTAGACTATTGTAGGTCACCTCTTCATGACTGTATTTGATGTCTTGGTTGGCTATATACCTCATGATCATGCTTGATGGTTCTTTGTTGATTAAAATTTTCTCCCTTTATGATGATAACATGAAATGGGGATGAGGGGTTTGAGGATGATAGGGATGGAAATATGAAAAATAAAACATGATGGAGGGTGGAATGAAAGTGAAAACATAGTGGTAATGGTTGAGGATGGCAGTGAGATGGATATGGATGGAATGGTAGTGGGAAGGAACATGGAGAAGTAGGAAAAGGCCAAGAAAAGGAGTTATGGACAAAATTAGATAGAAGACCCTTGTTTCAAATAGATTTGGAGTCCATTGGAGAAGATTAAGAGAGAAAAATTGAAACCTATTTTTCTCAAAAAACCTTAAAATTTTCACAAATTCCTCAAAACATGCTAAACTTGGCCTATTGAGACACCTTGGGAGAATGGAGAAGGAAATTCTTGATTTTAAACTTAGAAAATTCAAGTTATAAATCATATAAAACATGATATAACCTTTCTAACATGAATTTATTGAACACTTGAAACCTATTTTTCTCAAAAAACCTTAAAATTTGCACAAATTCCTCAAAACATGCTAAACTTGGCCTATTGAGACACCTTGGGATAATGGAGAAGGAAATTCTTGATTTGAAACTTAGGAAATTCTTGATTTGAAATTCAAGTTAGAAATCATATAAAACATGATATAACCTTTCTAACATGAATTTATTGAACACTTGAAATATAAATCATATAAAACATGATATAACCTTTCTAACATGAATTTATTGAAGACTTGAAACTACCTTTCTCCTCTAATACTGTATAATTCACCTTCGAAGCTCATACTCCTCTTTCTTTGATTAGCTAAGTTTGAGGCCTTTGTTTGACCCTAAATTTAAAGAAGAACACCTTTAGAATGACATTTAAGGGTAGGAAAAGTCCTCTAGATTATGAAACAATTTTAAGTTTCCCAAAACTCTACCCAGGTGAAGAGAAAATGAAGAAAAATAATTGCCTTTCTAGTTACTAGGTAGTAGTATTAACCCTGACTTCAACTAGATGGTTATTAATCCTAAATAATCCAATTGATAAACCAATTAAACCATTAGGAATCCATTTTAGTCTAGTTTCTTCATCCTAATTTGAGATCTTTACCCTCTATAAGCAGATCATACTAATAGAAAACCTACAGGCATGTCTCTCTGTGCCAACAAGTAAGAAAATTAAAAGAAGTTGGTTTAAGGCCTATATGGCCATGAAATTCCATGTAATTTCTGATGAAGTTTGGTAATGCCCTGAAAAATACTTTCCCAACATTGTATTGTATGAAACCATATGTATTATGTACTATTACTTGAAAAATAAGTGATAACAAGCTTCTTTTGGCCTTTTAAGAGGAAAACAAAGCTTCCTACCAATTTAAAAGAACATTGGAGAAGTATTTAGTGACATCCATCCAAATTTTAATATTTTTAACTTTTTACTTAGCAAATTTGGCATGTGAGAGTCTAATTTGGGGCCTTTTTGGCTATTAAACCTATCAAATGATCCTTTCATGACTTGAAATTTTAAACTTAGGATAAATTGACCTTTTTGAACATGAATAAAGATATTTTGGCATAATTTTATAACTTTTGAAACCATTTTTGATAATTTTAACCCTATTTTTGGTGTTTTTTACCCAAATTTGCACTTTTAGACCATAATTGACTAGTTTAACAAGCTACAAAGGGAAGTTGACTGTTCTGGGAAAATTTTAAAATAATAGGGGTAGTAATTTGTCCTTGACAAGCCAAATTACTAATAAAAGGATTAAAAAATTGAAGGTGATCCAAAATACAATATGGGTAGTCATCAAGGAGGTTTCTCTATTAAGTAATCATTAATGTTTAATGGATCCAATTATGATTTCTAAAGTGTAAGGATGATGACATACATTATGTCCCTAGGGTTTGATGTATGGCAATCTATTCTGGATGGTTATTTTGCTCTTACTACTCCTTCATCTAGTGTTATAGATAAGAAGCTATTTGAGAATAATTCTAAGGTAATGCATGCTATCAATTATGGTCTTACAAAGAATGAGTTCACCAAGGTAATCCATTGTAAATATACTAAAGAGATATGGGATAAAATATAGATAATTTATGAAGGAGATTCAAAGGTCAATATTGCTAAGTTGTAGACTCATAGAAGGCAATTTGAAAGTCTAGAGATGAAATAAGAAGATTCTATGGAATCCTTTCTACAAAGAGTTGATGAGATTGTGAACATCATCAAAGGTCTTGGAGAGAACCTTGAAGGGGATATTGTAGTTCAAAAGGTATTAAGGTCTCTATCTCTCAAGTTGGATCCAAAAGTATCTTCTATAGAAGAAAGTCATGATCTTACTTAATTGAAGATAGATCAATTAAATGACACCCTTACTGCCTATAAGAGGAGAGTAAATGATGATCTACCACTAAAAACAGAAGTAACATTCAAGAAATAAATGAAGCCAAAGAAGAAGTTTCAAGGTAAGAAACCCAAAGAGGACAACATATCTAACATTGATAAGGATGAACTAATTACTTTGATTAATAGGAAATTAAACATAGGCTCAAGGAATTATAAGAGTAAAATACCCTTCAAATGATTAAACTATAAAGAGATAGGAACTTTTGATTGTAAATTCCCTCATAATCACAAGAAGAATGATGATGAAGAGCATGGTGAAGGCCAAGATGAAGACAAGAAGACATACAGGAAGAAAGGATTCATAAAGTTTAACAATAAAAAGTCCTTCAAAAATAAGAAGAGTCTCTACACCAAATATGATTGAAACTCATCAAATGAAAGTCAAGATAGTGACTTAGAATATGATCATGAAGATGATGGTCCTATTAAATATGAATCCCTATTCATGGTTGAGGAAGGAAGTTTATCACATCAAAAGGATTCTACTTGGAGTGATTCAAATGATGAGGTGGACTATGAGACTGCATTGATAAATGCTCTTGAAGAACTAAAGATTGAGAAGAAGATCAATAAGAAGATGAAGTCTTGACTCAAAGACTATGTGGAATAATTTAGTGTGTATGAGATAAAAATTAATAAAAACACCAAGGAACATGAATATATAGTCAATCATCCTAGTTGTCAATTGCAAATCCTATCTACAAGCCTAAAAGCTAAAGAAGATAAATGTTCAAGGTATGTTTCTAAAAATGAGTCTTTGAAATCTAAGTTATAGAATACATCTAGTAAGGTGATGTCATTTATGAGATTTGAAAAGAGCTCAAGTGATTTAGTTAATATTTTGAATGATCAAAAGCATCTAAGTGATATAACTAGTCTTGGATACAAATAAGAACCAAAGAATGTAACTCAAGACAAGATAAAGACTAATGTGAATAAGGACAATCATACTTTGAAGACAAATCATCAGATAAGGAATGAAGGTGCTGGTAGAATGAAGACAAAATAGATCAGACAACCAAATGCCATGAGATATGCAAGTTTCAATGGTTACTATTACACATGTAATCATTTTGGGCATAAAGCTATAGAATGAAAGAGACCTATTAAAAATGAGTTTGCATGGAACTATGATGGGGGCCATTAGTCAAAAGGTATGAAAAAAGTTAAGTGCTTCAACTATTTTGATGTGGGATACTTTGCAAAGCATTATCCACATAAGATTAGAAAAGGTGAGTCCTCTTTAAAAAGAGGAGGCTATTTTATTTGTCATTACATATGACACATTTCAAGTTTTTATCCAAATAAGGTATGGAAAGATACTTTTCTTGTAAAAGGTATAGTGTGCTTCAATTGTCAACATAAAGGTCACATTGCTAGATTTTGCAAGAAAAGGCTTAAAAGATAGAATAGATTTAATCAGGATCTTAGAGTGTTAGAAAGAAATAAAGTTAAATCATGGAGACCAAAGGTGATAACTATGAGTCATAATGAGTCTGTAGGTCCAAGTATTTTGTTTGATATGGTAGAGAATGCTACAAAAATTAAAGAGTGCCAAGGGGTCTCATGTTGAGAATAAAGAGACCAAGCTCAATGAGAAGGCCAAGGTAATGGTTGAGGCAAGTTCTAAGGTAAGTATGGATCCAAGTGAACATCCTATTGTTGTTGAGAAAGTTTCATTCAAAGAACATCAATTGTCAGTGCTTAGTGATGAGGTTCCTAACTACAAGATAGATTCTTCAGATAAAAAGGTATGTAATGAATCTATGTTATCTTCATGTATTATCAATCCAATCCTAGAAGAAAATGATAATGCTATATTAGTTTAGCATGTTTCTTCTCTTAAGCCTAAGAATAAGGAGAAGAAGAAGAACTATAAGTATCAGATGACCAAGAGGAGATGGAATATGAGGAGTAATGGGAAAATCCTAGTTTCACATCATTTTAAGACATTGTGAAGTAGGGTGTCTCTACTTATGCTTCTTAGGAGACATATTTATTATGGAGAAGAAAATTTGTGTGCTCAAGATAATAATGCCAATCAGAGAAGGTCATTGGCTAAGGGGGAATAACAAGTTCATGAGCTTATTCTAGATATTTGTGAAGGAGCTATTATACAGGGTCAAAATGGGTGTTTCTAGATGGAATAATTAATTTGATGAAATTTAAAGAAGAGTTTAATTCTCAAAAAGGTATGTAAACTTCTTTATAATATATTCCAGGTGGTTCCTAGTCTTGATGATCATGTTTGTGCTTTTTGGAGGATTTTGTGTGCTCTTAAGTTTATCTATCTTATTGCAAGTCAAAAGCCATGGTATAGGAAGTTAAGGCTACCAAAGGTATGGAAACTCAAATATTGGTATAGAAGTGTGTGTTGGATATCTCCAGGGGTGAAATAAGTGTTAGGAGTGTGCATTGACTAGAAGGTGTTGTGTTGATCTTCTTTGTTTTGAGACTCTAGGGTTTTGGGTTCTACTAGAAAATTGTTTTACCTTATCAATTAAAGTTTGAGGCTTATTAATATATTTAATGGGACAAATGGGTTGTCAAATCAATCTTCATAGAGATTTGAAGGTTTTTGGATTTCAAGTTAATGTTTTTATCAAGATGGAGGCCTAATTGGCAAGTTGGTTTATGAAGTAAGTATGTGGCAGAGGATGATCTAGGTGATGAAAATTGGTGTACTTAAGGGGGATTATGATAGTGATATAGATATGAAGTTTAAAATATTAAAGGTGTTTCTATGAAAATTTATGGGGTCTTGAAGTTCTAGGTAGGGCTATAAGGAGTCTAGACAGGCCTAGTAATGAAGATGTGATGTTTTTGCTCAGTTTCTCCAAAAGAGGAAGGCTGAGTATTTCAAGGTTATTTATTAAGTTGGTTTAGTGAATGTTTCCTATTTTGTGAGTGGCATGGATTTTATTGGTGATTCTTGAGGTGGCTTGAGAGAAGAGGCTAGTAAGCATGTGTGGTGATTATTCATGGTGCATGAAGATCTGAAGATGATTAAGATGTGAAATGGATGAAAGATATTAGGGGGAGTCCCTCTCAGATGTTTATTGATATGTTTCATCAGATTTTAGTAATTTTGTGTGTTCTTTCTTCATTTGTTACAGTGCTTGGTTGAAGAGAGTATTAGCATGGAGCAAGAGGAAGTTGTCAAGGAAAAAAGAGGTAGGCTCAAGATAAGGGGGAATTTTTATCATCTTTATAATATGGTACTATCATATTGATGGTATTTTCATGTCCTTATGATCAATTGGTGCCCACTTTGTCATTATTTCAAAGGGGGAGAAATTTTCTATTTTTGAGAGTACTTGAAGAGAGAGAAGGAAGGTGAGATATATATTATTTTAGAATGGGTGTTGAAATAAATAATAAAGAGGGAGATTGTTGGAGAATTATCAATGATGTCATGAAGGTGTTTAGGTGAGTGCATGAAGTGCCTTATGAGTCTAAGTGACAATGACAAAGTATGCAATATGCTTGTCCTATAATACTTGATGTACGCTTGGTTGATCTTCATTTTTGACATGGTTAGAGATGTTCAAGGATGAGTATGGTGATTTTAGGATGTGAAAGAGGTTCCTAATATGTTTTATATGATTTTATTGCTTATGTGCATGAGTGTATTTCATCTAGTTGATCATTGTTTTCATCTAGACATAATTAGCTCTATGGAAGAAAATCTGAGTAGGCAGTTTGTTGAAACCACCATTGCCACATGTAGATGATTCAAGGGGAGTTGGTCATATGGTTGTGATAAAATTTGTGCCTAGTTACTATGAATTAAATTTTAGGTCATTAAATGAATCAAACATAAGATATACAAGTACAAAGTTAGGCTCCTAGGTAGTTTGATAGTGTTTTCCCATAATTAGCCAAATTTATAATGTGGCAAGAAAATTTGAGTAGGCATTTTGATGTTGTTATATTTTGAAAGTGTGAAGGTATGAAGAGAAAATGATCATATAAGTTTTTTATATTTTATTCCTCTATGATTTTTATTAAGTTTTAGGTCATGAAATGAAGTGAATCAAAAGATATACATGTGAAAAGTTGGCCTTCCTAATAGTTCTTGACATAGTTGGATCTGTGGTAGAAAAAACTAAGTGAACAGATTAATGGAATTATATATCACATATGTGAAGGTTTAATAAGTAGTTTGACACATGTTTGGATTATCCTATGTGAATAAATTAAATGGTCCAAATTTTAGAACATGCGAGTGAGTGAGGTAAAAGTTATGATTGTGCAAAGTTGGTCTTCTAGGTATATAAGCAATTGTCCCCATAGTCATTTTTTACATGATGTTAAAGATCAAGACCATATAGAGATCCAAAGGTTCATGGGAGTTCATATATATATATATATATACATATACATATATATACATACATATATATATGTATATATATATATATATGTATATATATATATATATATATACATATATATATATGTGTGTGTGTGTGTGTGTGTGTGTATATATATATATATATATATGTATATGTATATATATATATGTATATATATGTATGTATATATATGTATATATATACATATATACATACATACATATATATGCATACATATACATACATATATATATATATATATACATATATACATATATATATATACATATATATATATATATATACATATATATATATATATACATATACATATATATATATACATATACATATATATATATACATATATATATATATATATATACATATATATATATATATATACATATATATATATATATACACACATATGTATATATATATATATGTATATATATATATACATATGTGTGTATATATATATATATATATGTATATATATGTATATATGTATGTATATATATACATACATATATATACATACATATATACATATATATATATATATATATATATATACATATATATACATATATATATATATATATACATATATATATATACATATATATATATATATATATATATATATATATATATATATATATATATATATATATATATGTATATATACATACATATGTGTGTGTGTGTGTGTGTGGTGAATATTAATTTAACTGGGTAAAAGTTTTCTTTGGTTAAAAAATTTAAAGATTGAGCTCCTTATAAAAGGATCGATGGAGCATGTTTATTCCAAGATGTTAGGATGAAACGAGATGGTGCCAAGTGTTCACCATTTAATGTTAAGTAGAGATAAAGATTGATATTATTACAAGGATAAATAATGAGTGGGTGATTGTATAGATATAGGTCAATAGTGTGAATTAAATTTAAGAGGTCATAGTGATATTTTTCTAGCATATCTAAAGCGAGGACAATCTTGAAGAGATCGACAGAGCACATGAGGTCAAAGTTGCTAGATTGCATGAAATGAGGTCAACTATTAAAGGTTTAAAATTTTGGAATTAGAAAACTATGAGTTAAATATTGAAGAATATTTATGGTGAAATATGAATCTAAATATTTAAGTACATGAGATGCGAGCTTAATTTCCAAGGTTTAACTATGACCGTGTGCATTTGAATAATTGAATTTAACAAAGGAAAAACTAGTGCTCTGTATTTTGGCAATATATCTTGATACATGTAGAATTTTCTCATGATGTAAAAATAAAAATTTTAGAGGACTCCAAGATGAATTTTTAAATATACATTTGAATATCTGAAATTATATATAGTGAAAGTTATGAAGGTTCAAATTTTACTTTGTTTTCAGGTATGTTCTACAAGTAACCCGAGAAGGGTAATTGATTTTGTGTTGATGATGTTTCAATGTTTCATGATGTCTTAGATATTTTAGCATATTTTATACTCTATTAGGATAATGTATATGGATTTTGGAGGTGTGATAAATCTATTTTGAGTATGAACAATGCTTAAGAAGTTGACTATGTGTCTGTTCAAAGTATTCTTATGTATTAGGTCATTGTTTAAATTGATTAAGCATACATAGAGGTGAGTAGAGATGAATGTGATAATTTGAGGATGTAAAAAGGGTCATGTGAATTGGATATATGAAATTTAAATTATTTATATGTTCTTTTTTTGATTGATAAAGTGCTAAATGGGTGAATAGGCCTCCATGAGACCTATAAGAGCTACAAGGGTTTAATTAAAAGGTGTAGCTACTTAAGGGTGACCCATGGGTGTTATGTCTAGCCTATGTGGATTATTTTGAGCTATGTCTCAATGTGATAGATGAATTAAGGGTTAATTCATGCCTATTGGCTAACCAAGATGCTGATGATCATGAATGCTCTATATATAGGGAAACCAAAGATGATGGTTTTTAGACTTGAAAGAGACTAGTAAGATACTTGTATGTGTGTATGGTGGAGTGACGGAGATGTAGAGTGCCCAATGGATGAATTGAATAGCATAAAAATTTAAGTATAATGTGTATGACTTGTGGGTCATGTTTATGATGTTAGAATAGTGCTCTTATAGGTTGAGGATGAATGAAGAGATCTCAAGTGATCCAAAAGGTGGATTTGGATGTATTGAGTGTGCAAAGTTGAAGAGAGATAATATAATATTATATCTCCATCAGATTGGTAGGAAATTAGTGTTTAATAAATTTTTTTTTCATAGGTTTTGTTATGGCAGCTCAATAAATAAGGGGTTACAACCTCCTTGCAAGGTGAAACTTGCTAAAGGTCTAGTTGTTATGGCAGCTCCACTAGATAGTTGTTGTAGCACCTTATGGGATTGTAGTCTCACTAAATAAGGGATGGTAGTTATTTGATTAGTTTAAATTGGTCTAAATTAGTTATTTTTATTATAGGATAGTAGTCTAATTGCATGTTATAGTGGGTTTTCTCTACCAAGAGGGATTCCCACATATATTATGTGTTATATGCTTGATCTTGCATTGTCTCTCTTGTTCATTGCTATGAATGATGTATGGTTCATGAATGCTTGTGGTAAATGATTAAGAGTTTGAAAGTATTGAATTTTAAGTTGGATTATTTGGTCTCACTGATTCATCCTCCCTCTCAATGATTGTACTTATATCAATAATTGATAGAGATACAATCATTGATTCATCCCCATTCTCAGTGATTGTACCTCTATCACACAGATATTACATTTAACCAATATATCATTGACATAGTCTTCAAAAATATCATGTATCATGTCATTAAATATAACAGTCATAACCCTTTGGTTTTTTGCCTTGCCATTATTGAGGTTGAATGACATGACCTAATAACAATATGTTCCCTAAGGAGTGGTGAACATTATTTTATGTTGGTATTTTGGTGCAATCCTAATTTGATTATATCCTAAAAATCCATCCATGATGGAAAACATTTCATACTTAGCTATGGAGTCAATTATTATGCTAATATTTGGTAGAGAAAATTCATATTTTGGGTAGGCCTTATTGATGTTTCTAACATCAATCCAAATTTTGATCCCTTATAGATTTTTAATGATAAGCATAATGTTTGAGATCAACTTTGAATAGTTGATTGGTCTGATGCATATTTCTTCCAAGAGTTTTTACAACTCTTTCTTAACTAACACAATAATATGAGGATGTATATTACTTATTTTTTGATTCATGGGTTTGGCATCAAGATGCACAACAAGATGGTATATAACCAAGGCAGGGTCCAAACCTAGCATGTTTAAATAGGACCATACAAATATGCCAACAAACTCCCTCAAAAGTGATATAAAAACTTGACATTCATCCTTAGTGAGGTATGTGCCTAATTTGATCCAATTTAGTTCCTCTGGAGTCCTAATGTTGAATTTTGTAGTATCTTCTACAAGGAGATTCAAGTGATCTTATAGAATAGTTGGTAGGGATGTCAATTGGCTAGTAATGACAAAGTCCTCTAGTCAAACTAGTTCTTTAAGATCTCCCAAGTAGGATGAATATGAATGTCCTAATGGTAGTAATGTCCATGTAAAAAATGTTGTGGGACATTATCAAAAATTTTGATCAAAGGCAAGATTTTCCTTTGTAGTAAACTTAGAACCAAAATCAAGTTCACTATTGGTGGTCTCTTGAGCTTTATTCAAAGAAGGGTGAACATTCTTATCTAGTGGTGCCTAGAATAGGGTTTCTCCAGGAGACTAACCTTTCTCTTTACTTTTACCCTAGTCTAAATGTGCCTCAAAGAGGTTTTCAATTTGGGACCTTAATGTTTTATTCTTTTATTTTTAGCTAAGGGTGTTCACCTACTATCCAAAATAGGATGCAAGATATAAATTTATAGTGAACCTTCATTTGTGCTCTCCCAATAGAACATTGTCTCTTAGGCATAAAAAATCACAAAAGGCCTCATCATTCTCAAACTCATCTAAAGGTACCATGGATTCTTGTTGGTCTCAGTCTATTAGTTGAGGATGATAAAGAGGAAGTGGGTAATGTTGTATTCCTAATGTGATGGTGAAAATGGTATATGGGTCAAATAAGTTGGTATTGGTAAGGTCTTTGTATATGCTATGATAAGAACCTGATTCACTATCGGCATCATTGTCACTAGTCATTAGAGTTAAAACATGAATAAGATACATGGGGTCATCCTAAGGTGGTTTAAATACAAGACCATGAGTTCCTTTATACCTAGTTATAGAAATGGGCTCAAGAGTAGCCTGTTGATTTTACCCCATGCCTCTACCTTCATATGCTTGGTTATCTATAATCTTGTTAGGGATGGGATACTTTACACTTTAGTAGAAATCAACCAATTTTTCATTATATAACCACGAGTCATCATTAGAAAGTGGGTCTTATTCTTTTCTAGTGGTTGGCATAAAAATAACAGGCATGGGGATATGAATCTTTCCTTTTCCCCTTCATTGATATTTCATGCAAACTAGCTTAGCTTTAAGTATTCCATAGGTCTTGGGGTTATATGGAAGCTTGGCTATATGGAATGTGTCATGAGTAAAATACTCTTATGTACCATTGTCTGAAATGGTAAAATGATAAAACATTTTAATAGGAGGTATATATATGTGAAGATGAGGCAAGGCTATCAAAGGTTATGTAATTGGCCTTTGGAAATTAAACAAGTATCTTTTTATCCTTGTCCTTCTTTGGTACTGGGTCTAAACCAAAATGGTATTGTAAATTTCATATTTGGCTTCAAAATGTTTCCGGTATTCATATGGCTATAAATATCTATGGATAATTACCTCCATCTTAGAGTGAGGAAACTTTATATACTGGTGTAAGGTTGAAGGCATTACAAAAATTTCATGTATTTATGGTCTACCCAAAAGAAAATTATATGATAAATCTAGGTCTAACACAAGGAAAATTTTATCGTGGGCCAAATGTCCAACAATCACATATAATAATAGGTGATTCTTATTCTTTATTGTCATAAGCCTTGATAATAATAGTGTCAAGTTGAAGATTAGTTGTTGCATATCTCAGATGCTTAATTAGATTTAGAGACACACTATTGAAGCCTGATCCATTATCTATGCAGACACTTTTAAATTTGTGCCACATTATAACAAATTTAATGTATAATGGGTTATTATGGAGAGGGCCAAGGGATGACATATCTTTTTGGTTGAAGGTCAACTAGTGGCCTAGGGCTAGGTGTCCAACTGAAGCTTGAAATTATCTATTGTGATGTCATTAGGCACTTGGGATTAGCCTAGGAGTTATGTAAAGATATTATTGTGGATGGTAAACATACATAACAAATCCATGATGAAAATTTGTGCTAGTGTCTTTTAGAGTTGTTTCACATTATCATATATTTTTTCCTTAATAATGGTAATTAGATTACTCCTAGCCAAGATAGTGAGTTGGATTAGATCATTATTAGGGGTTACAAGCTTGGGATGGTGATTTTAGACCACTAAGTTGTCATGGAGTAATATAGAATGGGTACAAGACTATCGTAACTAGAAAATGATGGAGATGGGATATAGAGGATAATTCTTGATTAATAGTACACTTAGCTATGGTCACAAGTCAATGAAGAGTTACTAACATAAGGTCCTAAAATGGTAATCTTTAGTTGCTATTCCACTTGGCTATGGTCATAGGCCAAGGAATGATTAATGAAAGTAGTAGGTTTATTTTACAATTATTAGATAATGGTCCTAGTCTATTGGAACTTGATCTAAGATTGATGGTAATCATAGCCTCCCATAATATGACATACCTATTTATTATAGTCATGTGAAACTACATGATAGGTTTATTGGTTCTTGAGGTCATTTTGGCCTTAGTTCCTTCCATTTTGTAGTTGATGGTGTTGTTACTGCTACTGATACTATTATTTTTGTTATTATTGTAGCTATGGTCTTTATTGTTACTGTTACTAATTGGCATTGTTATGTTATGGAAAATGATTTTAGTAGATACCTAGGTTTTGATTGGAAGAAGATGTTATATTATCCAACTAGATATCTCTATTTTCCAACATATTTTTAATAGGTATCTTTAAATACACAAAAAAATGTATAGAATGTCCAAGAACATGATGGTATTCATATAATTCATGCTCTTTTTAATAATCTAGATAAGGCATACCTTCATTAAAATGTTTAGGAATCGGCCAACTAATCATATTCACTATGGTAAATTTACAAAACACTACTTCAATAAGCTCACCAAGGTCACTAAAGACTTTAGGAGTGGGTCTTATTTTTTGAAGAGAGGTTTGCAAAGCTGACAACTATAGTCTTTGAGGTACTGGCTTAGGTTAAGGCATAGGCTACATTTTTTAGATAGACTAAATTTATGGAATAAGTTCTATTTATGAAATAGGCTAAGTAGATGGTGTTTACACCATTTGGACATGATGTGACCTAGTGAATCCATTATCAAAAACATTCTTGTTGTAGTTGTACAGCTTAGTTTATCATAATTATTCACCTGAGTGGGTGCACATTCTTGTACTTAGATTAGGCTAGGGTTCTAACTTGGGCTTGAATTTTGGTTTTGGCTTTGATTCTAGTTTGAAGAAGATAACTTGATCTCTTTGTTGATAAGGGCCTTTTTGATCTATATTCCTTTCTCAGTGATCTCCTTGAATGTGTGAACACACTAAAGCTCCAAGTGATAAGATATTTAACTCTGTAGATTTTTGGTAAACACAACTGCTAATTATTTATCTAGTAGATAATGGGTGAAGTGACTAACAAGTTCTCTCAATTTTTGTATCTTGAAAATATTTCACCAACTTTTTGTTTGGCCTAAATTAAATCTACTACTAAAATCTCATGCTCAAGATAATAGGAGAAATGTTTTAAAAATTTATTCAATAGATCATAAAAGTCATACACTGAGTTATTTTTCAGCCTAAGAAGCTAGTCCAAGCCCTATTTAACTAGACTTCAAGGAAAAAGAATAAGTAGGTAGATGTCACTATAGGCCACTAGTTGGTAAGTGACAAAAAACTCTTTTATATGTTCTAGGGTCTCCTTTACCCTTTTATTTATTGAATTTTAGTGGCTCATAATGTAGAGGAAATGGTATTTGGAGATACTCCATGTTAAATGGGTATGAACACATGTCATCCAATTAAACTCCTTGGTATGATTTCCCATTTGAATGGTTGTACTTTCATCCTTCATCTTTTATAGTTCTTGGGCCAAGAAATTTGATGGCACATTTGGTCGTGGTTGTGTCTAAGTGGTCAAAGGTGGTTTAATTTGATTGGGGTAAAATGGAGGTATGGAGTATTATAGAAAATTGATTTTAAGGACCAATTAACTAGGAATATGCATCTATGTATTCAAATTAGGTTCTTGATACTACATGCATTATTGGTAGATATTCTAGTTGGATTTAGAATATGGCCTTGGGTTTTAGGGAATTGAGGTTGTGATGGAAGTATGTGGCTTTATGGAAAGTATTTTACCTATTGAGTTTAAATAGGAACTTATTAATAAATAGTCAAAATCAACTATATAAATGGTACTTGTTGTTGACTAAGGCCTTACCTTTGAATATGTGGCACATGCTAGGTAAAAGATAATAGTTACATAATAGGTACTTGTTAGACATTGACACCTCTTTATTAACCAAAATCCTATTGTAAATTAGATGTTTATTGAGTGTTTGGAATTTATTATTGACCAATAAAAATACATTATTGATTAGATAATGTCTACAATTATTGAGGTATATTGGTATGTGACTATTGACGTAAGTTGGTTTGTGATTGTTGAGGTACATTCATCAATACCTATTAAGGTAGAACACTTTTTTCCATATGTTGAGGTGGTGTAGTGTTATACCCTTAAGGTGGTAAATTGGTCCATGTTTATGGTCATAGAATATTAGCTATCACATGTTGAGTCAGGATAACATTTACCACTTATTAGGGTAAAACATTAGCTATTTCTTGAATACTTATCCCCTTATGTTGCGTGATTGAAGAAGTAATTGGTTGAGGAGTGGAAGTAACTTGATATGGCTGGGAAATAGGCATTTTCTTCCCCCTGATATTTTAAATCACTCATGGTATTGGCAAGAGGTACTTATTATTGAGGATTACTCGATGGTGCATTTAACCTACCTTGGCTTGAATTGGAAGAAACTTACATGTTATCCATTGTATTTGTCACATGGTCCTAAGTAGAGGCCAAAATAACTTCCTCAATAAATGGAACATTAAACATGTCATATAATAAATTACTTTGGGAAAATAGGTCCACACCTGGATTGGCATGACCTAACAAATCAACTGACACTGCTATTGAAGGAGTTAGTTTTATAAGTAGAGCATTCAATATGGCCATAACATTTAAATTTTGTGATAGATTAAGATAAGTTTGATATGATTATTTAATTTTCATGAATTGGTCCTCCATGGGGACTTTTACCTTTGTAATCATATTCAGATCTTGGTGTGATATCAACATGAGTGTCTGAGGATAACTAGTAGAGGCATGTTCGATAGTTTTGGTATACGGTACATTATGAGGCACTTTAACTAGACTAGGTAAGATTTTATGGGGAAGTATTAAATAAAATTGTCCCCTATCTCTACATATCTAGGCAAAACCTCTTACTAATTGTCAATCAAGTGTTGATCGAACAAGTATGGGTCATAGGTTGATGGCATGGTAACATTGTAAGGCTATTGTTGGAATTACTTAATAACAGATGGCACACCGGTAAGGTATTGAGATAGTTTTTCTTTATCTTGACCTAGATAAAGAGGTTTATTAAATAGGTAGTGTGTTAATGGATCTTGGCCTTATTCTACTTACTAAGTAGTGTAAGGGGGATATGGATCTATCTAACAAACTACGTCATCGCCATATGGGTCTTGAATAAAAGCATCATTCATGACTATGTTTTTGTAATCTAGATTGTACATGGTCCCATTATATGTGTAACAAGGCATATTTGAATCCATGAATAACATATCATGAATAAAAGGTCTAGAGTTCAGAAAAATCTTAAAACATGGTCTATAAGAATTGGTTGATGTGTAGTATGTCCTAAAACTTGTTCTAGATGGAAAACTTAGTCTAATGTTACAAATGGTTTAAAATTGGCCTAGAATGGAGTTATTCTCCAAAATAATCAATGGTAAGATTGGTCTCAATATATCCAAGGTCTAAGGTCTTGTACACAAATGATCAAATGAATGGCAAATTTGAATCCTAGTCTTTTAGAAAAGTGCTTCAAACAATTTTAATCTATATTTGAAAATTAAAAATGGTGTTAGGTATTTAGAAATAAGGCACAAAGCTAGACTCAAAAGGTATGAAAAAGTATAAAAATTAAGAAAACTACTAGGTCTTTGGTAAGAAGGAACAAATTTAGACTTTGAAACAAACTAGGTCTGAAAACTAAAAGGCAAATGCTAGGTCTTTAGTAAGAAGGCACAAAGATAGAATTTAAAATAAACTAGGTCAAAAAATTGAAAGGAAATTGTTATGTCTTTGGTAAGAAGGAAAAATTATATAATTTTAAAATAAACTTGGTTGAGATAAAAATTTGTAATTAATATAATCTCTAAGGTAAATAATTCAAAACACTTTGACCCAAACTATGCACAATTATTCTAAAACAAACTTGACATTGTTATAACATATTCACTTTAGGCACACTCCTAAAACTAATTGTGAAATTCAATCTCAAGTCATAAAAATAAGAGTGATGAATAAAACATTCAAGCCCAAGTGATAATAAAAACTCCAATGTAAACTAATAGTGATTAAGGTCATACTTGAAAATAGAGTTTTGATCTTAGTTTAGGGAAAAAAAAATTGACTCGAGGCACATGAAAATAAACCACGTCTTAGATCTAGGAAAAGGGGTATTTAAAGAAATCAAGGAATTTAGTCCATGTTTCATAATTCAAATGTAAAAAGTAAACATTGAAGCCAAAATTAAGAAAGACATAGGTGTATACCGATCAATTTGAATCTAAACTTCATAAGATAAATTATGAACTTGGTTTGAAAGACTTGGATTCTTCAAATGGATAACATCCTGGACCCCAATGGATGGCATAATGATACCAATTATAGAATAGAGACATACATGTTTTCAAACTTAGTTTAAAACAAGTCAAATTTTTGAAATAACATGAGTAACTTAATAACACTACTTCAATCAAAAGGCATGACAATGATTTTTGACTCAAAACTCTAAGGAAAATACTGAGGATGAAACAAGCATCATAATGATGCCCTATTTAAATAAGTGATACACTCACAGTTTTGTTTGGAAAGTTCAAGGAAAAAGTGTGACACTAAAAAGACATGATAACACCTCTTGGGCTAAAATGATGTAAAAACATGTGATTCATTATGATTCATTTTTTGAACAAAGAAACAAAATAGTTTCTAGTCTCAAAACATAGATGCAAATAAAACAAAATAAGTATAAATGGTTTGTCCTATCCCTATAGCTGACATGGATGTATGTATCTTCAACCAAAATTTCCACCAATATACCAATGTTTGTGAGGAATTAAGTGTTAATACAAAAATTAAAGTACATGTGTAGGTAGAGTTTTTATGCCCCCTCTATATCTCAAGCATTGGTACATGACACAAAATTAGATTGAGGAACACTTGACATTTATCATGAAATTATATGGTAAGTGGGGTTTTACTAAAAATATTTAATTTTAGTGCACACTAGATGGTCCCAAATGTGGCTAACATAAGGTGCAATCATGTCAATTGAATCCAAACTTCTTAGCTTACTATGCAAGGGTATATTCCTTTGTATAATGACTCCATTCATATATTTATTAGTGGAATATAATGTTTGGATATCATATGGCCTAGGTACCTATTGGGATGGTTAGGATAACTACTCACCACTATCCCATCTAATGGTTTTCCCAATTTGTATACCCTACCATAGAGCAGGGTTGGTATGATGTTGGGAGATGAAGCCCCTAGTTAATGCACCCCTAAAGAGCTCATGGGGAGGCTATGTATTCCTACCCATAATCCAAGTGCATAAAATAAATACATGAAAAAAATAAAAGACTTTATAGGTCACTTTTGAATCACCTAAGTCACTTAGAGCTTGGGGAGAACATGCATGACATTCTTTCTGACACAACATCTATAAACAATGGTAATAAACTAACCACTTTTGTTAACCTGAGTTCCATAAAAAGGATGAGGGGAGAACATACAAAATAAATTTTGTGTTTTCCAAAACTAAATAATCTAATCAAATTAATTTTAAACTAGTCTAAAGAATAAACATGAATTGAAAAATCTCTTAAGAGATCTAACTAAAGATGTAAGTTCTTTTTACTAACACCAAATTGAAATATGTTTGAAATTTTTATCCCTTTGGCCATGTTTGCACTTGTTAAATGAAAAAATAATTTTTTTAAAGTTAATTTTAAACACCTTAACCAAATGTGAATGAGTTTTAACTTTTATAAAATTTGGACCTTCCAAAAATGAAAATTTGATTAACAAACACCCAAACTTATTTTTTGGCTTAATTACCTGCAAAACAATTAATGGATTAATTTGTGTTTAAGAAAAAGTTATATTACTATAATTTATCTCAATAAAAACACAAATTTTAACTCTTGAGTTTTAAAAAATGAAAAACACAGAGAAATCATCAATGATTACTACAAGGATCATGGCTAATTCCTATGATCAACATCAATTATGTTGTGATCATTGCTAATTCTTACATCCACAACAAAAGAAAATGTGTTTTTATAGAAAAAATATTTAAAAATAATGTTTTAAACACAAAAATTATTAATACCCTACAAGAAGAATGTTAAACATGCAGTAAATAGGTTGTCAGTCACTAAGAAAAGTAAGAAAAAATTGATTTTTACTATGTTTCTAATTTCTAATTCGACTTTGTTTTTGACCTAGAGATCATTATTGATTCCTTAAATCAATTTTTATTATAGTGATTTAAATTGATTTTTTATGATCATTACTGATCCCTATGGCTCAATTGAGAGATAAAACTTCTTCATTTTTTGGTGATTAAATAAAAAATTAGGCATAAAAATAGTTAGTAAAACATCCTAATAAGTAGCTAGAAGAGCTTTGTGGGGTGCATGTCCCACTAGGCATGCCATTATGTGATTATTAATAATAAAAGAGAGGAGATTAATATTATGTTATTATGATGAAAACCGAAAAAAAATAACACTAATAAAGCTAACACCTCAAGCCTAGACACTCAAGGAAAAAGATAATAATATAAGTAACTATCAATATAAGACAAAACAAATAATATTTATCTTATTTGAGAGAAAGAGTTATATGTTGTCCATGGAGGAATGTGATGGATCATGTAATCAAATAATCTTTGGCAATGGTGCTCCTTACATCATCTCTCCTTATCACTATAGCAATATTGGTCTTGGTTTTGGCTTTGGATTGGCTTTCTCAACAAATGAGCATTATAACACTACATAACAAAGTTATTTGAATGTATTTTTATATTATAAAATTAAACAAAAAGATATTATTGAATAATGGGTGAGTCCTTGTATTTATAGCCTTCCAAACTAACTCTAACCCAAGTGTAGTTAGGTTAGAGTTAATCATTGTTAAGTTTAGATTAACTTTAGTAATGTAAGAACATCCTATAAGGACCCCAAAATGGACTTAATTTTGGATTTAAGTAATATTTTAAGTTTTTAATAGGTGTTAGAGGTCATAAATATTATTTATGTGTGGTTTAGGTAGTTGGAAGATGCATCAAATTTAAATTATGGCTTTTCCTGCTAAAATGCTCTTTTTGAAAATTTGAATTTTCAAAGCCTTGTTTAAGGAGTTTCATGTAGTTGTGAAGGTGTAAATGTGTTAAAAACTTTTATAAGGGGTTTTATGACTATTATAAGGTTATTAAAATTTTATTTAGCCTATAATCATTGCCTATATTGGTCATCATGTGTAAAAACATTAATAATGCAATGTAATTCAAGGACCTCTTGGAAAGAAAGTCCCCAAGAAATAATTATGCTTCTTTGTAAGAGTTGTGGAGTTATTTTTTGTTTTATAATATATATAATTCCATTTTAGGATTAATAAATGGAGGTATGGAAATATATTTTTTGTTGAAGTGATGACTATCTATGGTGCAAAAATTTTGTGTGCATGGGATTGGCATGGCTGAACATAGTATCTATGTGTTTGGAAAACTTTAAATGGTAAGAATTTATATGAAATGTTTATTTATACTATTATAATCAATTTATATTTTATAATTAGATACAGGGAACTCAAATTTAGATGAAGAGTAAATTAGGATAAGGAGATAGATAAGTTTATCTAATAGGGTATGCATATACATAGTTTGTTCAAATAATAGTCTGGGTATTTGATCCCTTTTCTCATCAAGTATTTTTTGGAGAAATTTGTGAAGGAAAATACATAGGA
>JARHVA010003838.1:0-160000 GCA_037957365.1 Torreya grandis
GACTTTGAATAAAGATTTCCAATCTGGTTTTTATTTCATAACTTCTTGTGTAAGTGTGTGAAGTAGTGCATATTGGAATGACAAGTGATAATCATCTATTCTTGTGTTCACTTTACTCTTTCATTTTTTATGCAAGTAGTCTGCTCTCTAATAGGTCATATGAAATGTAGTTAGTGTCCTTGTCTACCTCTAAGTGTAAAGAATAACATTAGTGTCTATAATCATATCTCTTATTCATTCACCTAGAGAAGTATAATGCATATCACCTTCATGTTTGAAACACTTATGTTAGAGCAATTTAGGATGTTGAAGTTAGTCTTGTGAGTCGTCTTTCATAGTGCAAGTATATGGTAGTATAGTGGAGATCAATTTGTGTATCACCTCACTAGAATAGGTTAATTTCATGTTCTCTCTTTCTATTTTCATCCAAGCATTAATGTACTATAGGTGATAAGCTATCAAAGATAAATATAGGAAACTACCCCTTCAAGCTAGAGGTTTACCTCTTCTATAGACAACCCACAGGCCTAGAGGCAATCCCAGTTCCACTCATTTAGAAAAGTCTTGAACCACATCTCCAATGGTGCAAAATTGAGTGTCAATAGTTTTGGCATGCTCGATGGGACTATTGTCCCAAACACATCTTGTCAAGGTGAATGATGGTCTTGACAACATCACAACTACATAAGTGTGTTCTACTTAACATTTGGTGACTTCACTGAAGATAATATTTGGTTTTAGACCAAGTTTTCTATTTCCTTTGGTCATGCTTCATGGTCCTTACTAGGTCAGCTGCTAGTAGAAGTAACCATCCCATAAATCCACTCCTCAACCTAAACTTCCTCTTGAAGTTCAATATCCGGAGCCTATATTGACATTGAAAGAGCAAGAATTTTGCAAGTCAAGAAGAGCAAGCTAGTGAAGAGTAATTTGGGGGAAACATGGCTAGGTAGCATGATTTCCCAGTCATCAATACTAAAAATCCTATAAACCTCAATGCCTATGATGATATCCCTCCCAATTCCACTAAGAGTGTTCCCCCTTTTAATGGGGAAGGTCTTATCACCCCAAGTGATCATATTAAGGACATATCCAACTTCTACAATTTCCATAATGTCACTAAAGTTAACATTGTAGTCAAATTACTTGCCATGTATCTTAGGGAAAATCCCTTGAATGTATAAAACATTGCTAGAGGATGTATCACTACTTGGAATGAGTTTGGGGAGTTGTTGACTCAAAGATTTAAAAATAAGAGTGATCATACATCACTCATTCATCAGCTGAATGTGATTTAAAGAGGGCTTAAAGAGACTATGTATGATTTCAATGAGAGGTTCAAAGAACATGGAATAGGTTTCCACCTCCCATGAGACCCCTTACAAGTTTTATTTTCCCACATACCTTAGAGCTATGGGATTGATATAAATATGATATTGTAGTCCATTGAGGGCATACTTTACCTAAAGCCTATGACAAAGCTATTAGAGTTGAGAATGGTTTGACCCAAGTTGGTAAACTCCATCCAAAAATATTTATGCCTATTTTCCTAACATGTCTACTGCTCCTCCAAGTCTTTCTCCAATTCCAAGTTCAAGCAACAAGTCTAGAGCTGCCCGAAAAAAATAAGAAGATACCATTGATTGGAAAGCGAGATACAAGATCTTAGAAACTCAAGTTAGGCAATCAAATCAACATTTTTGAGTTCAAAAAAAAACATACTACTACCCTCCACAATAAAATAGATTCCCACCTCAGCAATATGGTTAAGGCATGGGACAAAGTCAACCTAACTTCAATAGGCCACCCAATGCCTATAATCCAATCTATACTCCCAACACAAGAGCCATGGTTCTAGTCTATAGTAACTTGGTTCAAGAAGAAGATTGGTAGCCTCAAGGACAATACATAGCCAATGAAATTTTAGTACAAGATTTGGTAGTTCAAAGAGGACCTATTCCTCAATTGAAAATAAAGATGAAAGTTTTATGCAAGCAAACTTAATGAAGAGTGTGGCAGCCAAGGAGTGACCTTGGAAAAATTTCAAGTGGAAGATACACTTATACTAAATCAAAGTACTTCAGTTATAGCCAATACAAGGTCAAAGAGAAGAGATTTAGGATATATTCATACAAGTTCAAACAATCCTCCTCCAAGGCCATAAGGTGTGAATGCAAATGTGGTAACCTCTATAAGTCGTGCACCTCTTCAAAATCAAAACTTGGGAAGGGTAACTCAAAGTAATTCATTGCCTCAAGATCAAGACACTCCATTTCTACAAGGATGTAATAAAAGGTCAGTGTTCCTTATTTTAATATCATTGACTCTTTGAAGAGTATAAAGACTAGTATATCTCTTTGGGAAGTGCTCCCCATGCTGGTCAAAAAGAATTAATTCAAGAGCAATTATCCCAAATCCATATCAATCCTCAACCATCAAGACATGGTGGTGTACCCATATATTGAACCCTCCACCAAAAATGAAAATCCCCCACCTTTCTATCTTACCCTCATTGTGGGAGACAAAGTAGTCCATAATTGCATTGTGGATAGTGGTGCAAGTACTTTAGTTATGTCCAAGCTAGTTGCACACAAGTTGGGATTGAAATATGAGTCATATAGTAAAGAGGTGTTGCAACTTGATGGGACAACAACCAAGTAAATAAAGATTATCAAAAGTTTGAGATTTTTCTTTCATGACTACCCAAGTTTCCCAATCTTTCAAGACATAGTGGTGGTAGATCTGCCTACTCATTTTGTTATTTGTCTATCAAGAGACTTCACAACCAATATAAGAGGGTATCTTTCTGCTGATTGGTCCTTATTGGCCATCAATAAAAGGTATGGAACTAAGGTGATAATTAGAACATAACCATTAATTAAGTTTTAGATTGAGCCATATGTGGAAGCTAGCTCTAATTTGAATTATTCTATCCATGAGGAAGAAGAACATGTCATTGACGATGGAGCAACTTCCAATCTTGAATGCATTTCTGATCTCTTCCTAAATGAATATGGTGCTAACACCTATGGACATGATCCATATGATTTCATTGAAGGGACAAACCTTGGCACATACATCATTCATGATGAAGGTGATGAACATTCTGAGGTAAGCCTTGATGATCCTTTTCAACAAGCTACTAAAGTTGACTATCTTATTGATATGTATAATGATGAGTATTCAAGTGTGATTGATCATGAGGATGATGAAGATAGTGAAATTTTTCCTACTCAAGATGGAGTTCATGGATGTGAAAATCATGAATAAGAGGATGATTTATGGTAGCAGATTCATGCCATAGTTTAGGAGTTTGAGCAAGTGAGTAAGGCAACCCTTTATCAAAATAAGAATGAGCTTGAGAGTGAGGTCATTTGTGAGTCTAAGAAGCATGAAGAAAAGGTTCAAGTCACTAACAAGTAGGTTGCATCCTTGGAAGAGTGAAATGAAGCCAAGGTATAAATTTTTGTAATTGAAGAGCAGTCTAGGTAAAAATCTAATATTTAGCTACTTCCAGACATGTTTGAACAAGGAGATAAGTATGATGGTTCTAGACATCAAGTATATCATGGCCTAGACAAAGGAGAATTTGATCAAGCTTTAATGACTCTCAAGAAGTTGAATGAAGAACACTAAATGATCATGAAGGAAGATAAGAAGGTTGCACTATCAAATAGTCCTAAAATAGAACTAGGAAGACCATTCCATGGAGTTTCAAATGGTGTATCTGCAGCTAGCAGAGGTTTTTTGATTGGTAAATCTCTTGATCATCTTCACATGCAATTTTTTTTCAATAAGCATCCATTCGATGGTGATTTACTCTCATGGAGTAGTTGAGACTCAAGAAACATCCTTTTTGATCTTAGTTGAAGCAAGAGAAGGTATTGCATCACCTCAAACATGTTTTGAGGTCTGTATATAGTAGGTTAGGTGTGTTGTTTGAGTCTTTTGCATGTTTTCCTAAATACTTTGAGCATAGTGTGTTTTTATTTTGTGTTGTGTGTTTTGTGTGAGTTTGAAGTATTTTAAAGGCATATTAGTTTTATACTTCAGTAGAAGAGTGACTCCATATCCCAATGGAAGGATAAAGCTAATGGTCCATTAGTATTGCAGGCTTGCTACCCCTATGAATTGCCAAAAATGTTGACCAAATTTGACCCCAAGTCAAATTTGGGTCACCTCCTATAGGTTGAAACTTCATAGAGGTGTCTAATGTTTTTCATGGTCTTTTCATGGTCTCTAATTGTCCAAAATTGTTCCATGTGGTCATATTTGCCCCTGTCTAGCATTGTCCAAGTTTTGGTCTTAGGTTTACTTCTCTAGTCCTATGGTTAAGTACAAGGTATTATATGGTAAAACTTGGCCAAAGGTATAGTATATTTTACAGTAATTTTAAAAGGTTATTTGGATGTCATTCAATGACATATTATCATGCACTAAGCTTTGTTTGATTCTAAATTTAAAAAAATCACATTTTTGGCCACTTTTGACCCATGTAAAAGAGGTGGGCATACCATTTCATGAGGAGAATGATTAAAAGAGTTTAAAAACACCCATGGTGTCATAAATATGTTAGATAAGGTTTAGGAATAGTTAGGGTCTGCCATAATCTACATTTCAACTCCTAATCTTGGCAAAATGACACTTTTCAAGCACTTGTATGGCTTTCAAAGATTAGTTTTCAATTGAAAATGGTTTAGAAGTGTTTTTTTGGCATCCCTTAGACCATTTTATAGATATGGACCAATTTTTAGCTTGAATTGACACTCCAAACATTTTTCTCCTCTATCTCTACCTTCACAAGCTCAAGAAGGCAAATTTGCATTGAATGGTACGACCAGGAAAGAGAGAGTTAGGAGCTGAAATTTTAGAAAATTTTAGGGGTACAAGAAAGATTAAAATCAATGGCATTGATTTTTAGAATGGTGTCCTATTATTTATGAACAATTTTTAAGAGTGATAGTAGGTCACTATGGCCTATCCATCCGAGAGGGGTATGTTCTTGTACTTGTTTCTCCAGCCCAAAAATCAACGAAGAGGAATTTTTTTGAGAATGGTATTTATAGGTATTAGAGATAATTTTCATGGTGGTTTTATTAGTTGAATCATCTCCATGAAGTAATTTCACTTGAAGTAAGAATGCCTTAGTGTACAAGTTATTTTAGTGAATTCTGATGCAAGTCTTTATTTTATCTTCATGGTAGTCATTTTTAGAGGTTTATAGTGATTCATTGTTCATGTAAACTCCCTAATTTTTATGAATTAATTGTTATTTTAACTCAGATGTGTTTTGGCCCATGTTCTTTAAGTATTCTTGCTTTTAGAGACATCGTCAGTGTTTGAACAGGTCTACTGGAGTTTGATTGCTAATTTAGGATGAATTACCAGTAAAATATAATATTTTAAGGTCTTGGGTTAACATTACACCATTGGAAGTGAAGAAAATTCAAGAATAAATCCTAAATGCACACTTTCAAAGGAAGAATCATAGTTGTTTCAGTTGTACAGACTGTAAAGTAGTTTGAAGATGCCCATAAACATGATGGGAACTTGATATATCTACTCATACCTTTAACTGGTCTTGAATAACCTAATACCTCCATCAAGTTGTCTCCAATTGTCTAGAAGTTTTGATTCTCATTGCATAGAACATACACATGTGTTGACTATACTTGCAATCCATATAGATCATTTGAACAACTTGAAGGTGAGTTGAAATGGATACAAGGTATTGAACATTTTCATGAAGATTTGTGGATCATTGAAGAAGTAAAAAGAATGGTGTAAATGGTTTGGATAGTGCCAAAGTCTAAGAACTCAAAGAGTGGATTTGTGTAGTCCTAGGAAATTCAAGTAGAGACCTACATGCCTCAAGCCTGTAGGTCCTCTTTTGGACCTTAATCAATGTCAAATCAACACAAAGCAAGTCTTAACCTTTAAGATCCTGAACTTCATTACAGTCATATAGTGTTGCAATCCATTGAAGCCACTAGTTCATTTGTAAGTGGAAGGTGATAATGAAATTGAGTCAACACAATAAATATCCACCTACATTACCCTATACGAACTATATATGAGAGCAAAGAGGAGTTGGTTTGAAAGTACCATCAATGTGTTGACAGACCCTATAGGCAATGAAATCAACCCTTCTCAAGGTTTGGATCATTCAATCTTTTATCAAGTGGAAAAACTAGGTCTAAGCATGCAACACACAGTCATAACCCTTGATTACCACTTATAGGTGGCTAATGAGAAATAGACGGGTCTTAAGTCTAGTAAAGGAGGGACCAAATCATATTTGGAAGTGTTTGATCTTACTTTGGCATCTAAAATAAGTTCATGGATTAGGATAAGTCACTGTGTGAGTGGTGAAGACATAAAACCATAAAACACAGTCAATAATCTCTCAAGGCACCTATAGGTGGTTATATGAGGGTAAACTCAGTCTCTAAGTTTGAGTAAGGGTCAACAGAGGTGTATTTGAGAGATATTTAAAACCTAATGAGACTCCATCTAAGTTAAAATCCCTCTTATGATATCAGTGATGATAATGATGATGATCAAATGCAAAACACAATCAAAATACCCTATAAAAGCATCTACGGCTGCCTTCTAAGGACATATACAAGCCACATGAGGAGAGGCAGGGTCAGGCATGTATGATAAATGTTTGAAAAACCACTTAGAACTTCAAACAATGATCAGAGTCCGTTGGGAAGATCAATAAGATAGAAAGAGGAAAGAGCTAAAAGTGAGGTTTGTCAACCTCTAAGCACAATTATACCCTAAGAGGCTACCTACAAGCCTACTTTAGGGCCAGTTCCTTCTTCAAGTTCAAAGGATGAAAAGGAGAGCAGAGTTGGTATTTGAGACAAATTTGATCTTAATTAAAACTTCAACATAGGTTCATGAACTACTGAGAAAGCTATTGATAGGAGGTTTGGGTCTCAAACCCATAGTGAACAATCAAGAATCTCTCAAGGCACCTATGAGTGACCGTATGATGAAGACAATTGGTCTTAAATCTAAGTGAAGGAACAAAGATGAGTGGGAGGGGATTTTAAACCTATTTTTTACTTAAACAAACATTCATGAACCATTAGGAGGGCATTTGAGGTATGAATGAGGACTAGGTTTTACAATATGCATTCATGATGCTTGAAAGTCACTTATAGGCTTCAGAGAAGTGACATAGTATTTCAAACCTGAAGAAAAGGAACTAAGGTCTATGGAATAGCATTTATTCCATATTCAAAATTAAAATAAGTTTATAACCTATTGAAGATGTCATTAATGATAGTGGTAAGGTCCTAAAACACAAGGAACACAATCAAGATGCCTAAGAAACCTTGTACACAAGCTATAATCTAGCCATGAGAAGAATTTGAGTTTTGAGAGTCCTATAGGTGTTACTACACTATGAAATTTGGTACAGGGGATTTGAATTAGTTTATTGAGACATTCATGATCATTATAAATCCACACCAATAGGGTACATATCCACTATTTTGTCTTAGACTAGGCCTACTCTTTGGGAAGGGGCAGTCATGCGACTAAGGAGGTTCTTTGAACTCAAAAGTCACAAAACAACTATGAATAACCCAATGGAAGGTCTTGGAGGTAGGGAAAATTCATATAAATGGTATCATTACACTTTCATGGGGAACCAAACCTTAGGTTCCAACTCAAGTGCCCTTGAGGGCTTGTAAGAGAGAGCAAGCTTAAAACCTAAGACCCCTGACCACTGTACCCTGAGCATACAGAGGGGTAATGATCACTTTCATAGTATGTAAAATATTTAATAGGTATTTTTTATAGGTGTCTAAACCTCAAAAAATAGTCAGATGAATTTTTAAGACCCAAAACTCAAAATAGACCTATCCCACACTCAAGAAACACTATGTAAGCCATTCGAAGAGCAACTTCAAATGCTCATACCGTTGCCCATACTTTACATGGTAGTATTATCATTTTGGATGATTTAATGGGTATATCAAGAAATTTTTATAGGTGTAATGAGGTTATTTAATGATTTGTTCTTTATGAACAATCGTTAAGGCCCCAACTAGGTCTTAAACCTCTTTGAAACCCTGATAGTGAACAGTCATAGAAAAAAGAGCTCAAATGCATATCTAATGACATAGTTTGATCTTGAAACCTATTGGATGTTGTTGAGGACTGTCCAAGGAGGTTACTCATATGTAATTTGATGCTGACATCACTTATACAAATTGGTATAAATACCCTATTTTTGCATGTTTTTGGTGTTTTATAGGTGTTCTGAGAAGGGGAGAGCTTCCAAATCATGGGATGAGGTCATTTGGGACTTTTCCTAGTTATTAGAGTCCAAAAAATTACACATGAGATTATGGTGGTGATCAAACTAGGTCCATTTTCCAAGGTAGTCTCAAATAATTTCAAAATGAGACTAGGTCGTAAGACCATTTCTTGGTTTGCACACTTCCATAGGGTCTCAGGTCCCCAAAATTGACATGGAGGTTGGTGATGGCATAGGTAAAGTGAATCTAGAGGTTTACCTCTGATATAGTCAACTCACAGGCCTAGAGGTAGTCTAATATTTCACTTAATTTGGAGAAGGCTTGAACTACCTCTCCAAGGGTGAAAAATTGAGTGACAATATTTTTGATTCAATTTACCTAGGCCATCACCAATCTCCATGTTAATTTTGGGGTCTTGAGACCCTGTGGAAGTGTGCAAACCAAGAAATGACCTTACCACCTAGTCTCATTTTAAGCTTATTTGAGACTGCCTTGGAAAATGGGCCTAGTTTGATCACCTAAAAAATATCATGAGTAAGTTTTTGGACTTAGATAGTTAGTAAAATTCCAAAATTACCTCATCCCATGATTTGGAAGCTCTCCCATTCTCATAACACCTAAAAAACACCAAAAACATTGAAATATAGGGTATTTATAGCAATCCATACAAGCGACATCAGTATCAAATTACATATGAGTAACATAATTGGAGTCTTCAACAACATCCAAGAGGATTTAGGAAAAAACTATGTCATTAGATATGCATTTGAGCTCTTTTCTCCATGACTAGTCACTATCAAGGTTTTAGAGAGGTTTAAGACTTATTTAGGGTCTTAACGATTGTTCATAAATAAAAAATCATTAAATGACCTAATTCTACTTGTAAAACCTTATTGATATACCCATTCAACTATTCCAAAAGGATTAGACTCCCATGTAAAGTGTGGGAAATTATATGATCATCTGAAGTTACTCTGCAAGTGGCTTGCTTAGTATTTCTTGAGTGTGAGATAGGTCTATTTTGAGTTTTGGGTCTCAGAACCTCATTTTATTTGCTGGGAAGAGTTCATAAACTCTTAAACATCCCTTTTCATGATTTTACATGTTATGGAAGTCCTTGTTACCCCTTTGTATGCAATTGGTACACTGATTATGGTACTTGGGGTTTAAGCTTGTTCTCTCTTTACTAGCCCTCAAGGGCACTTGGATGAAAACCTGAGCTTGAATACATCCTATAGGTGATTGGAAATATTTTTAATGTTTATATGTTGCCTCAATATCCCCCCATGAGGTCTAAAACTTGTTTCATGCCTTTGGGTTCAAGTAGACTCCTAAGTCTCATGGCTGCCCCTTGCCCAAGGAGTAGGCTAGGTCTGAGACAAAACAATGGATGTGTTCATTGTTAGTATGACCTAAAGTAGACCATGTTTATTTTTAGTTTAAGTGTAATCTGATGACATTATGACACTTTGAGGTAGACCTTAGAATCCTTATATGCATTATGGTTTCTCACTTAGGCTTTGAGACCAGCTTGTGTCATAAAAGAGTCAGTTGACTGCACCTTATGTTCCAAGAATTCATCTCCCACATACTTGACCCTTTCAATGGTATTTAATGTTGATTTAAGTCTCATTTAGGTTCAAGGTTCTTTCAAACTATCATATCGTTCTCTCCTTGAGGTTTGAAACTGAGTTCACCCTTCAAACAGGCCTATTAGTGGTGCTCAAGGGTATGACTATGCTTAGAGGTTTAGAAACCTCACTTTTAGATCTAGCCTCCTTCTATCTTATTGATCTGCCCAATGGAATCTAAGCATTACTTAAAGTTCTGAATGGGTTTTCAAACATTTCTCATACATGCCTGACTTTGCCTCTCTTCATGTGGCTAGCATATGTCCTTAGAAGGTAGCCTGTAGATGCTTTAATAGGGTATTTTGGCTATGTGATTAGAAGTTTTGATATCTATCCTATTCATCACTGACCTTTCCCATGTTTTTAAACATGTTTTAGGTCTCCAAATTAGTTCAAGAACCTTCAAACATGTCTCTACTTCCTTTATAGGCCTGAAAGTGGAATGATCAATACTAAAGGCCTATATGTGACTGTGTAAGACACTTGATTGCATACTATGAAACTCAGTCTTCATTTTATCATTACTAGCCTTCCCCAATGGGCTTTGAGTTAGTTGGAGATACCTTTGGGTTTAGATCCTCTCTCAACACCTCTGTTCTCTTTCTTTTAGGCATGAGGCCAGTTTAGTCATATATGCCTACCACATGTAGATGCCTATTAGAGCTATTGATTATGTTAGGTGTTTAAACCCTCACATATTCTCACATTATAACCTTTCAATTTGGGAAATAAAAAGGAATAAAATAAATAAAGTATAAAAAACTCGGTAGATTAGGAAAAAAAAGACAAGCTTTAAAATGGAAAAAAAGAAAGAGAAGGAAGGGGGCGTGGCATAAAAGAGGAAAAGGAGAAAAAATGAAAGGAGTGGGAATTGGGAAGAGAAAGGCAATGCTAAGAAGAGAGGAGAGATCGAGTCAAGCAAAGTTTTTTTTTTGGATCGTGCTATTCCAATTTGGGCACCATAACAAGGTAAGTGATTTTGCTTAAATTTTGAGAGAAATTTAGTAAAATTTTGTGTATTCTTGTTTGCAAACTATGGAATTATATGATTACACTATGTTGTGGGTTTTAATAAATTTGGCATCAGAATATTTTGGGGGGAATCAAACAAATTAGTATATAATTTATGTATTCATATAAGTGTCTGAAACATATAAGTATACAACAAACTATGAATGAATGTGAATCCTAAAAACTGAGAACATATATTTGTTTGTACAACACGTCCTTGTTCTGCAAATCATGGTATTGAAAATATGAAAGGCTGAGTATGTAATTTGTTAAATAAGACCATGCTAAATGTATTCATAACTTTCAAAAAGAGTCTATATATAAATTATGTATAAACAAAATTGTGTGGGGTTATCAAAAACAAACAACGAACTTGTGTACATAGTGAACTGAGCTTTTTGTAGATAAAACAATAATATGTAACATCGATAAGAATATATATATATATATATATATATATATATATATATATATATATATCTAGAACATCCCTCACTAGAGGAATATAAAGGATCTACTTAAATATAAGAATATAGTTGTTAAATTACTTAGACAGTCATCAAAGCATATATCGATTAAATTTGAAAATATACACACACACACACACATTGCGATATGAGAATATTTAAAACAACAATAAGAGTATAAATATATAATGATCTGAAAAGTATATAGTATATTGCATATTCATAATAGCTCAGTGTTATGTGTAGTGAGTGTATGAAGAGTAGTGCACTATGTTGACCAAATTTTGGATTTTCAAGCCAAAATTGGTCACCTCCTATTTGAAAGTTTAGCTGCCTAAGTCCATATCTTTGGTCAAGTACAGTATGCAGGTTTCATGTCCAGTATGCAGGGAGTGTTCTTATACAAAGCTGAAGTCTTTTACATGTAAAAAACCAAAGTGTTTTCCTTTTGAAAGCCTTATTCTTTAGTCTTTTGGCTAAGTCCTTTGCATCGAATTCTTTTGAAGAGTTTGTTATGGTCTTTTGCTAAGTGTATTTCTTTCAGGTTTTATTCTGGCCAAGTGATGAATTCTTTTGAACAATTTGTCTGAAATAAATCTCTCGAAGATAAAGTGGTCTCTTTCATTTTTTCGAAAGGTCACTTCCATTTCTGAAGGGAAAGTGGACCGTTTCCAAAAGTTTAAAGGGTATGTTTCATGTTTCTGAAGGGTATCTTTGAGGCTAAGTGGACCATTTTTAAAAATCCAAAGGACAACTACAAGTTTTTCGAAGGAAATTTTCCATTCTTCCGAAAGGTTACTTCCATTTTCTGAAGGGCACTTTGCAAAAACTTTGTAGAAATTGTCCTTTACAAAAACCCCAAAGGAATTGAATTCGAGGGACAAGTGGACCATTGCAAAAATCCAAAGGGCATTTTCAAAAACCTAAAGGGTCACTTGCAGAAAACTTAAAAGAATTCTTTCAGAAATATTGTCCAAGGAATTCTACCAGAGAAATTGTCAAACACAAAAAACCTGAATGAATTCTTTTTAGATAATCATCCATGGACAAAATGCCGAGAGGAAGGGAAGAAGAGGTTGAAATAATGCCAAAAACACAAGTGTCGAGGATAAGAAGTCTGAAGTAATACTTGAAGGAGAATGATAGCCCATAGTACGTCAACTTCAAACTATGAAAATAGCCATTGGAGTTTAAAAGGAGTTTGGAGGGAACCTGAAAATAAATATGGAAGTGACACATGGCAGAATCCTGAACATATGTGCACAAGCAAACAGAGATAGGCAGGTCAATAGAGTGAGTTGTTATACCATTTCACATGTCGATAAGCTAATAAGGAATAGCTAGCATCTAAATGAATTTCTAACCAATGGACCCATTTATGGCAAAATGCAGTTCAAAGTCTCTTGATCTTGTTGGCATAGCCGAAAAGAAAACATCTTACAGAATGCAGTGTAACTATTCCATTCTCAAGTTGACACATGTCTGAATCATTTTTAGACTTCCCTTTACTAGATATATATGTATTCAGTCTATTCATTGAGGAGCCTCCGTTGGTTATAGTGAAACTCTAGTCAAATTTGTACTGTTAACTCTTGAAGAATATATAAGTGATTTCACCATTCACATATTGCACTATTGAGTATAAGTTCGAATCTTGTTGATAATGACTAATGAAAAGGTTATTTTCTAACATGTCAATCTATGGTCACTTACCAATGTGCAAAAAGGATGATGTTATAGGTCTTTGTTAGCATTCTTTACTAAGTGTATAAATGTCTTAGAAGTGGTATATGTGTATTCTCTTTGTAGAATCGTTCATCACCCTCGTAAACATTAAGTACCTTCTTGAATCTAACTTATGAAATATTGATGCAAAAATGTCTTTATTGTGACTTTGTGTGAACATTATTGTTTACCTTTAATTAGTAGTTTTAGTCATTTAGGAGGATATCAAATATCGGTGCACCACCACTTGTTTTATTAGTGTTTTCTTTCTCCCTTTTCATACAGAGTTGATAGATTAGAGAGAGCCTGAAAGCTGCATCAAGGGGAGCCAGCCCCTAATCTAGAGATTCATCTCAATAGAATTGTCACCCATAACAAGAGGGATGATTCCATTTTGCCGCTTGGATGAAGAGAGATAAACATATCTTCAAGGGTGCAAATTCAAGCATCAACAGATTTTGGCACGACTAGTGGGACTCTAAGTCCTAGAAGATTATTCAATATTGGTGATGGTCTTAACACGATTGCAAAAAAAGAAGCATATACATTCAGTACCTAGTGACTCTATTTAATAATTCAAAGTCTTTGGTTGATGATCAGTCTTTCTTTCCATGCCAAAAGTGACCACTAAGTTTGCTGCTAAAGGTGTACACTTTGAGTTTGTGGAATTACCTCCATATTCCACCAAAAGGTATAGATTTGTAAACACTCATCCTTACAAAATATATTTTGTGTTCAAATATTCCAAGTTTGTATTGCATTCTATTCCTAATATCCATATTAATATTCCCAATATGGCTAGAAGACAACCTTTTGTGCCTTTCTGGGGGGCATCTCCCTTGCAACTTGCCCAATATGATCAATCTTAGGAGTTGATCTTAAAAGTGTCCCATATTTTAGTGGGGATGGTCCTATTACTATAATTGAGCATATTAGGAACATAAAAAATTTATATAAGATCCATAATATCACCCAATAAAATGTATCTATTATGTTGTTGGTCTTATCTTTTAAGGGAAAAGTTTTGGATTAGTTTGGGACCCTACCTGTAAATTCTATTGGCTCATGGGATGAGTTGGGGACCCTATTGAATGATAGGTTTGGAGAAAAGAGTGATCACTTATCTCTAGCTGAGCAATTGACCACAATAAATAGGGCACCACATGAATTCATGCAAGATTTCAATACTAGGTTTCAAAAAACTTGGGACAAAATCCCAATTCTTGTGAGGCCAACTACAAATTATGTATTTTGTACTACTTGAAAGCATTGAATAGTGGCATTGCTATGATGATTAAATCTATGGGTGGAATCACATTTCCTGTTGCATATGAAATATCCATAAATGTTGAGAATTTTCTTGTCCATGCAGGAAAGATAGCTCCTAGACCTCCAATGCCACTATTTCCTGATTTGCATTCTCTTAGTCGAAGTGCAATTCCCACTTTAGCTCCTTTGCCTGGTCAAGAAAAATATTCCATTTCCTCTACCAATGAAATGCATGAAGTTAAAGGCCTACTTCAAAGTGTTACTAATGTTTTGGTTTCTCTCAAAAGGAAACAAGCCCAAAACTATAGACCTTATCAATCCTACAATCAATTTGGACAAATAAACATAACTTTTCAAGGTAATGCACAAGGACAAGGTCAAATCACCCATGATAAACCTTATCAAATCTATAATCCTAATGTTCCATAATCTTCCAAAGCCCTTGTTCCCATTCAAAATAATTTGGTCCAAGAACAACCTAATTATCCATCTTTTGAGCAAGGTCAAGAACATGTTGCTTATGTCAATGAGGTGTAAAATCAAGACATGACCACACAAGGTGATCAAACATCTCAATTTTCAAAATTTGAGATGTCAACACAATTCAGGATGGAGAGTAGACATGCTCAGTCTAATTCCACTCTCATGAATCATTTGGAGGGTGAGTTTTATACCATTAATTATGTGGGTAATATAAGCAATCAAAATGCTAGTGTGGCTGCCAACACTAGATCAAAGAAAAGGGTTGTTGAAGAGGTTTAAGGAACCAATCAAGGACCTATTTTGACTCCTACATCAGCTTAGATGAGAGGAGGACCTAATTCAACTCCTAAAGCATAAGAAAATTAGAGGATTTCAAATTTTAGGATAGCTGCTACACCACAAGGTGCAAATATTCATAAAGAGAACCCCAAGGTAAGTAATCCTTCCATTAATGTTGTAGACCAGATGAAGAAGCTTCATATGAAAATATCATTATGGGATTATCTAGCATTACCAGGTTAGAAAGATATACTCTAAAGGGAATTGCATGGACTGGGTACACATGCTAGCCCACCTCAAAATGACAATGTGGTTTTGGTCAATGGAACTCAATCTATAGATGGTAAAGCAAAGAAAGATGAGAAGACTCCTCCTTTCTACCTATATTTAATTATTGGTGAATTCTTGATTTATAATTGCATAATAGATAGTGGAGCAAGCACATCAGTTATTCCCAAATGCATAGTAGATAAGCTAGGCATCAAATACGAGCCAATGACTAAAGGAGTTTTACAACTAGATGGATCACCAACCAAAACTTTGGGGATAGTGAAAAGTTTGAATCTGATTCTTCATGCTTGTTCTACCTTTTTAATTCCTCATGATGTGGTGGTAGCAGATTTACCTCCCTATTTTACTCTTTGTTTGTCAAGAGACTTTACATCCAAGGTAGGTGGATACTTGGCAGCTAATTGGTCTTACATGGTGTTTAGAACAAAATATGGCACTAAGGTGAAGATTGAGTCAAAACCTATTCATAGAGATCACTTGAATCCATATTCACCCAAGGTAGAAAATGTTAACTATGTTGTCATTGATGAAGAGGAGTTTCACATTGATCAATCCCCATCATCTTCCCTTGAAAGAGTTTCTAATTTATTCCTAGATGAGTGGGGAGATGACAACTATGTGCATGATCCTTACAAGTTTATTGAATAATCTGGTCCTGGAGTATATTATATGCATGAGAAGGATTCTTTCATTCCCAATTTGATGAATTCAAATGAAGATGTGAATGGCTTATGGCAGCTTTTCTTTGATGGGTCTAGAAGCAAGGTTGGGGTTGGTGGGGGAGCAATATTGGTTTCACCTTCAAAGGAAAGATATTTTCAACTTTCAAATTTTAGTTCTCTTGTACTTGTAATGTATTTGATTATGAGGAACTCATTCATGGCCTAGAGTGGGCAAGGAAAAGAGGTGTCAAAGAATTGCAAGTATTCGGTGATAGTGAGCTCATTGTCAATCAAGTTAGAGGGCAGAATTTGACCAAAAAATCCTTGCTCAAGTCTTATAAGCATAGAGTTTGGGACCTTGTAGAAGATTTCATGGCATTTAACATCACTTCTATCTCAAAATAAAATAAAAAACATGCTAATAGGCTAGCAGCAATTGGAGCTCAATTTGATGTTCCAAAAGGCATAAGAGAAAACAAGAATCAACCTCATCTAAAGGTGATTATGAGACCTTCTATACCAGATAATGTCACTAATTGGAAAGTTTTTGATAGTGGCCAGTAGATAGCTCTCTTATTACAATAAGAAGCTAAGTTCTCTACAAAGAATCAGTCCAAGCTTCAACAACAATATGGAGGGCAGATTGTTCAACTGAAGTCTAACAAGCTTCCCAAAGGCCGAGTGACTCTTGAAAGCATATTCAATGAGGATGACCAACTCAATAAGGAAAAGGTAAGCATGGAAACCATGAAAGAAAACTATGAAAGGGTAGACATCTTCAAAGATAAGTTACTTGCTCTTGGAAAGGTATGCACTAGTCTAGAGAAGCACGATTTCATTGAACTATGCAAAGAGTTTAGTGATATTTTTGCATGGGAGTATAGTGACTTGAAGGGTTTTGATCCAAGCTTGGATCAACACACCATAGAGATAGATGAAAATTCCAAAGCCATCAAGAAAATAAAAATGCCAATCAATCCCAAGATTGAGTCTCTCATGAGGAAAGAGCTCACTAAACTGATCGAGTCTAAAATCATCTTTCCCATTAAGCATTCTTCTTGGCTGGCCAACTTAGTTCCTATTAGAAATAAAAATGGAGAGATCAGGTTGTGTGTGGACCTTAGGGACTTAAATAGAGTGTCTTTGAGAGACCATTATCCCCTCCCTTCCATGGAACAAATTTTGCAAGTGGTAGCAGGCAATGAGAGGTTTTCTCTCCTAGATGGTTACTCTGAGTGCAATCAGATTTTGGTGAAAGAAAGTGACCAGTACAAAATAGCCTTCACCACCAAATGGGGCACATATTACTATATGAAGATTCCATTCAAATTTTCAAATTCTTGGGTTACTTTTCAATGTGCAATGGTTATGGATTTTCAAGGATTAATCAATGACATTGTATTGGTTTATCTGGATGATGTGACAGTCTTTTCCAAAGATGTAAATGATCATCTGAATGACCTGAGGTATATTTTTGAGAGGTGTAGAGATTTTGGGATCTCTCTAAACCCAAAGAATTGTGTGTTTGATTTTCATGAAGGCAAACTCTTAGGCCCTATTATTTCCAAGAAAGGTTTGTCTATTGATGTTGAAAGGGTAAGTACCATCTTGGCATTGTCTTTGCCTAAACATAAGAAGGGTCTACAAAGCTTCTTTAGTAAGATAAATTTCATTAGGAGGTTTATTCCTAATTTTTATAATTCGATCAAGCCTTTGACCTCCATGTTAAGAAAAGATGAGATATTTACTTGGACAGAAAGGAGGATTTTTTTTTGAAGGAATCAAGCAAGCCATTGCCCAAGCTCCTACCCTTGCAAGTCCTAACTTCTCCAAGGACTTCAAGCTGTATACTTTTAGGAATGAAGAGGTACTCTTTGCCATGCTTACTCAAGCTAATGATGAAAATCTGGAATAACTTATTGCCTTCTTTAGTCAAGGTCTAGAAGGTTATGAGACAAGATATACATATGTAGAGAAACAAGTGCTTTCAGTTATAAGGAGTTTAAAGAAGTTCAGATATATGTTATCTAATAACAAGATTCACATTTTTTTGCCTCATCCTGGTGTGAAAGATTTTTTTTTGACCAGAGATTTTAATGAGAAAAGGGCAAGTTGGATCACTAAAGTGATGAAATATGATGTGAATATCAAGACAACCAAGTTAGTGAAAGGAAAAGGACTGTGTGAGCATCTTGCTTCAGATTTGAAAGAGCAAAGGGAGGTTGTTTTAGCACTTAATGATGATCCTATAGTAGGTGTACCTTTAACCACAAGGATCTGGACATGAGACATGATTCATTTCCTTCAAAATGGTGAGTGTCTACAAGGTCTTGATAGGGCCAAGAGAAGGTACTTTAGGCTACAATCTATTCCTTATGTACTTGTTGATGGAGTATTGTTTAGAAAGAAATTTTTAGGTGTGTTTTTAAGGTGCATTGATTCATATCAGATTGACAATGTGTTGCATGAGTTTCATGATGGACCAGTTGGTGGTCACTTTGCTCCAAGAATTACAATTGCAAAGATTATGAGAGCGAGTTACTTTTGGCCTAGCCTATTCAAAGACACCCATGCTTAGGTGAGAAAATGCCATAAGTGTTCTCTTTTTGATGGAAAAAAAAGCTAGCTACCTTGCCCATTCATCTAATCCAGGTTAAACAACCCTTTATGCAATGGGGTTTAGATTTCATAGGTTTGATCAATCCTCCTAGTGTTGGTCACAAGTGGGTGTTGACAGCCACTAGTTATTTTACAAGATGGGTGGAAGCTGCAGCTCTTAAAGAGGTAAATGAAAACTCAGTCCTAGACTTCTATGAAGGTATAGTAACCAGATTTGGAGCTCCTTCAACAATCATCTCAGATAATGCATTGGCCTTTTTAGGAGCAAGGATAAGTGAATGGGCTTTGAAGCATGGCATCTATCTCAGCACCTCATCTAATTACTATCCCTAGGGAAATGGACTAGCTAAGTTCACAAAAAAAAATTGATCAAAATCATAAAGAGGACTATGGAGGAGAATCAAAGAACTTGGCACATCAAGTTGAAGATAGCCCTTTGGGCTGATAGGATTACCCCAAAGAAAGCAATTAGGAACTCATCATATGCACTTGTGTATGGAAGGGAAGCTAGACTTCCTATCTCACTTGAGTTACCATCTTTAGATCTTACCTATCAGCTTCAATTTATTGAGACTGATAACATGGAGGTCAGATTATGTGAGTTGATGGAACTTGAGGAGACAACAGATCAAGATATGTAGACCATGACAACTCACCAATAACAAACAAAGAGGTATTTTTACAAGAAGTCCATGCCAAGAAGATTCAAGGAGACATTGTCTTGAAATGGGATGAAAATAGGGCCAAGTCTGGAAGACACACAAAGTTTGATGCTTTGTGGAGTGGCCCATATGTGATCACACAGTGCAAACAACACAATGCTTTCCAACTCTCAAGGTTGGATGGAGGGGAGCTGCATATCCCAGTCAATGAGATATATTTGAAACATTGTTACTGAGGCTCTCTTTCTATTGTACATAATTTCTTATTTTCTTTATGTTTCTTAACTGCTTAGGCATAGGTGTGAGTTTGTCTTTGTCTAGTTTTGTGTTGTCTTTTCTTGGTCTTGTTGTTGTTGTGTGGTGTGTTTCCTTGTGTTTTATTTTGGAAAAATTCTTGTTAATCACCTTTAAAAAACTATTGAATCCATTAGCCCTTAGTTGGATAAGGTTATTGGTCTGATTAGCATAACATGCATACTACCCTTGTGAGTCACCATTTTGTTGACCAAATTTTGGCTTTTCAAGCCAAAAGTGCTCACCCCTATCTAAAATTTTAGTTTTCTAAGTTTATATCTTTGGTCAAGTCTAGTATGTAGGTTTCATGTCCAGTATGTAGGAAGTGTTCTTATACAAAGCTGAAGTCTTTTACATGTTAAAAATCCAAGTGTTTTCCTTTTGAAAGCTTTGTTCTTTAGTCTTTTGGCTAAGTCCTTTGTATGGAATTATTTTAGAGGGTTTGTTATGGTCTTTTGCTAAGTGTATTTCTTTTGAGTTTTCTTTCAGCCAAGTGACGAATTCTTTCAGACAATTTGTTCAAAATAAATCTCCCAAAGATAAAGTGGTCTATTTCATTTTTTCGAACGGTCACTTCCATTTTTGAAGGGAAAGTGGATCGTTTCCAAAAGTCTAATGGGTATGTTTCATGTTTTTGAATGGTATCTTTGAGGCAAAATGGATCGTTTTCAAAATTCCAAAGGATAGCTACAAGTTTTTTGAAGGACATTTTCCATTTTTCTGAAAAGTTACTTCCATTTTTTGAAGGGCACTTTGCAAAAACTCCTCAAAAATTGTCCTTTAAAAAAAACCCAAAGGAATTGAAGCTGAGGGACAAGTGGACCATTCCAAAAATTCTGAAAGACACTTCATCTTTTCTGAATGGTAGGTGACAAAAATCCTAAAGGACACTTGCATTTTTCTGAAGGCCACTTTCAGGTCAAAGGGGTCATTTACATTTCTTCGGAAGGGTATTTTCCTTTCAAAAGGGACATTTGCACAAAGTCTAAAGGATTGTTTCAGAGAAGAGGTGGACCATTAAAAAAATCTAAAGGGCATTTTCATAAAGTCGAAGGGTCACTTACAAAAAATTTGAAAGAATTCTTTCGAAAAGATTATCTGAGGAATTCTTTTGTAGAAATTGTTAAACATAAAAAACCTGAATGAATTCTTTCGGGAGAATCATCCGTGGACAAAATGATGAGAGGAAGGGAAGAAGAGCTCGAAAGAACTCTTTTGAATAAATTGTTTGAAAGAATGCTGAAAACACAAGTGTCGAAGACAAGACGTTTGAAGAAATACCTGAAGGAGAGTGAAAGTCCGTAGGACATCAACTACAAACTATGAAAATAGTCGTTGGAGTTTAAAAAGAGTTTGGTGAGAACCCAAAAACAAATATGGAAGTGACACATGGTAGATTCCTAAACATATGTTCACAAGCAAACAAAAATAGGCAGGTCGATAGAGTGAGTTGTTATACTATTTCACAACTCAGTAAGCTAATAAGGAACAACTAGCATCCAAACAAATTTCTAACCAATGGACCCATTTATGGCAAAACACAGTTCAGAGCATCTTGATCTTGTTGGCATAACGGAAAAGAAAACATCTTATAGAATGTAGTGTAAGTGTTCCATTTTCAAGTTAACACATGTCTGAATCATTTTTAGACTTCCCTTTGCTAAATCTCTTTCTCAAGGCTATATATATGTATTCATTATATTCATTGAGGAGCCTCCGTTGGTTATAGTGAAACTCTGATCAGATTTGTGTTGTTTACTCTTGAAGAATATACAAGTGATTTCACCATTCACATATTGCACTATTGAGTATAAGTTTGAATCTTGTTGATAATGACTAGTGAAAAGGTTATTTTATAGCATGTCAATCTATGGTCACTTATCAATGTGCAGAAAGGATGATGTTGCAGGTCTCTATTAGCATTCTTTACTAAGTGTATAAATGTCTTAGAAGTGGTATATGTGTATTCTCTTTGTATAATTGTTCATCACCCTCCTAAATGTTAAGTACCTTCCTAAATCTAACTTATGAAATACTGATGCAACAATGTCTTTGTTGTGACTTTATGTGAAACTTCCTTGTTTACCTTTAAGTAGTGGTTTCAGTCATTTAGGAGGATATCAAATATTGGTGCATCACCGCTTGTTTTATCAATGTTTTTTTTCTCTATTTTCATAAATAATTGATAGATTAGAGAGAGCCTGAAAGGTGAATCAAGGGGAGCTAGCCCCTAATCTAGAGATTCATCTCAACAAAATTGTCACCCACAGCAAGAGGGATGATTCCATTTTGCCGCTTGGATGAAGAGAGTTGAACATCTCTTCAAGGGTGCGAATTCAAGCATCAACAAACTACATATAAGGAGATGTAGTGAACTAGGTGTAAAGTTTGTGATCTGTATATACATATATATGTTGTATTATATTTATTCAATACTAAAACCGTATTGTATTATTCCTAATTCCCAACCGTATTGGTAAATTCAATAGGATTATATCTGATTTCAAATATTTTATACCTTATGTAAAGAGTATATCCAAAACAATTATTCATATTTAAGATATCAATTATATATTTTAAAAATGAACATACTTTGAGTATATTATCCCCTATAAGTGAAAGCAAACATAAGTTATCTGGGAATACTTAAGTAAATAAATCTAATGAGTATAGTATGTATCAATGTAATTAAAACAATGAACATAAATTATATTGACTACTAATATAATAGAAATACGTGTTCGTTGTATTGTATTTGTTATACGGTAAGATATATATATATATATATATATATATATATATATATATATATATATAGTATTGTATTTGTTATTTATGTTGTATTAAGAGGGAAATACGGTAGAAAAATTATAAAAATACACCGTATAGATATATTTAATTATTACTCTAGAGAAATACATTATGGGAAAAATATGGTAGTTCATTCATTATAAATTTCTGAGTTATTCAATGATTTGTCTGGATCATTCAAAATGTTAATGGTTGAGAAATACTTATCGCATAATTTCATTATCCAAATCATGTCACCTAATTTGAGGTTACAAATTCCTTAAGTAATATGAAAATTATTATAGTAATTTCTAAGTTGAATGTTGCTTTGAATCAATTATATAAACCCGAACGGTGTGGGTGTTTGTATGTTAAAATTGGAAGTCGATTTGACTTAAGAAGAGTAGAATATGGATATAAATAGTCTATTGACTATAGCATTTGGTTCATTAATATTTTGGGAGTAATAATATCTTATAATAAATTGTCAATGTATTTTGAGAAAAAAGAAGTTATAATGGTTAAAAAAATAATATGAAATCCTTGATTTGAGTTATAGATGATTGTTGGCATTTACATATAGTATTTATATAATGTTTGAAAACTTGTATATGGTACATAATTTGAGTATATTAATAGGTACAAGTACATATACATATATGACATATATTAGTGCATTAAAATATGTGCCTGCATTTGTAATTTTATTGATTGTTAAAAACTATGGGATTAGACACTATCTATATATGCATACAGTCTCCTAAAAATGTAATAAATTATTTAAACACAAGAATATGTTTTCGTTAGATTTGTGACTTTACTTATTAAGATTGGTTGTTTAAATTGAGTAGTGTATACATAAAATGATGGACTATGATATTATTGTTTGTCATAGAATATACTATGTATTTAAATCTACTTACAAAAATTAGATTATGTAGTCTAAACATAGATTATACATGATTGGTATAAATTGTACGTGTTTACTTATTATTTATGTGATAAATAATATTATAGAGATTTATTCATATATTTGATGGACCAATTGTATGCATTTTGATTATTCATGTGTTTAGCATAATTTATGACTGTTAGTAGGAAGTAATTTGTATGAACCTATTAGTTATATTTATATTAACCAAATCTCACATTACTGGTACTAAGTAAATAGTGAGATAGACTTCACTAGCTTACTAATATCATCAATGTCAGATGAAAGTAATTTGATCAAGTGATGTGTATAAAATTGATTGGTCTTAGATATCAATAATTATTGAAAACTTTGACCGAAGTAATGTTAGTTAGACATTGTTATTTCATGTGTATGATTTACATGTTTGTGCGATATCATGTTATAATAGATTTTTATATGGTACACTTCATGTTTTTAGAAATCATATAGTAGATGAGTACTAACTTGTCTCTCTAGATTCTTGCACCATCACTATCTACTCATCCATGAAAGGAAGGTCATTATCTGATGGAAGATTTATGAGAGATTGATAGTCCATGATTGGTGTATAAAAATATTTAGATGATGCTCTCCCTCCCCACAATAGTACTTATTTTAAAACTACACTTGATACTATCATAGATACTGGAGTTCAAAGAACTCATACTTTGTGGAGCCTTGTATATTATATCTTGTATTTATTATTATTGAAACATTATAACTGATGAGATGTAATTATTTACTTATTGTACCATGATAGTAATATTTGCATATTTATATCAATTGTGGCTGAAAATCTGTAATTATTTTTTATATTTAGTTATGTTGTGTTTTATCTAATGATAGTGATCAGTGACGATTAAATATTATATACTTATTTTATAGTTAATATACTTAGAGTGTTTTATTTAGATCACTAATTAGATTCTCATGGTGAAATCTAATGAAAGAATACATTGATTAAATTTTAAAAAAAATCAAGTTATTCTAGGTACATCCCAATGAGGATGTTACATGTGGTATCAAAGTTGTGGTTCAAAATCTAGGACCTAATGAGTCCACTAATGTTTTTATATCTTTATGTTATCAGAAAGGAGAATGGTGAAATCTAGAGTATCTAGAGAGGGTCCTTCAAGTATCAATGACAGTAACCCTTCATTTGATCTTAATCAATTTATTGTTGAGCAAGTAGCAAAGTTGGATCAGATTCTCATAGTCATGAATGAGACTAGAGATCAAATTTTAGTCATGAAAAAAGACTTTAATGGCCATGAAGAGGAAGAACATCATTATGTACGTGAAGATCATCTCACTGCATAGGAAAACTCTCAGGAGCAAGAGCTCAGGTAGCCATAGAATTGGATAGAGATATGAAGAAGATGAATCCACTTAAGTTCAATGGAACTATTTTAGGTAAAAATTTTGAAGCATAGTTAACTGAGATGGAGAAGTGTTTTAATATTCAAAACTAATTTGAGGTCACTAAAACAATTTGGAGAGCTTATCAGTTGATTGGTGAAGCAACCACGTGGTGGGTCAACAAGAAATTGAAAATGAATCTTAACTTTACCACCACTACATGGGAGAAGTTTATGACTTTGTTCAGATCATGGTAGCTTTCACAATTATATTTTGACCAAAAGCTCACAGATTTTTGTAATCTAAAGTAGGAAGAGCTATTAGTGAATAAGTATTGAGAACAATTAATCAAACTTCTAAAGTACGTACCTCATTATCAAATTTATGAGAGGTTCAAAATTAGAAAGTTCATCATAGAATTGAATCCCTAGATTGGTGATGAGGTGGATGTCCATAGGCCATCTATCATAGTGCAGGTCTTAGAGAAGGTAGTCAAGCATGAACAAAAGATAAAATCTCTTGCTCAAGCCAAGGACAAGTTTAATAAAAAGTTTAGAAGTTATAAATCAACTTTTTAAAAAAAACTAAAAATAGAGGAATGAAGACTTAAGAAATCAATTCAAAAATCAGAGCCAGACTCAATAAAGGTTCAGGGAACAAGAAACTGAGTAATGGTTTCAAATGTGATTTTAAGAAAAATTAGTATGATGATAAGAAAGGACCATCTGGAGGTTGTTTCATTTGTGGAGGTGAACATTATGATCGTGTGTATAGAACAAGTCAAAGAACAAATGTGATAATCCTTAAAAAGAATTTTTTTAGTAGCGTATTCATGCAGCAGTTGATAATAAGTAAGCCAAATTTCAAGATTCACTCATAAAATTGTCAAGTATTTTGTTTGAACATCCAGTTTCCATTTTAATAGATACATGGGCTACATAATGTTTTATAGCTCTTACAATTCTAAATAAGTTATCTAAAAGAGCTATCTAGAGTTATGCCAAGCACATGGTTGGTATAATATGGGAATGATTCAAAAGTCAAAGTTGATAAGTGTTTAGTTGAAGCAGATATTAGGTTGCCCAAATTCACAACAGTAGTGGATCTTTATGCAACACCACTAGGGTCATATGATGTGATCTTAGGATTCAACTAGCTTGTGAATCATAAAGTCAAGATTGATTGATATCTAAAGAAGGTTGAGTGTCTGAAGGATTTTAGAAAGTAGACACAAATTCAAAGTAAGAAGAGAGAGTTGAAACTTGGGTAGATTTCTGCAATACAACTCCAGAAGGCTCAAAGAAAAGGATGCCAAGCATTTATCATCAAGATAAATAAAATAGAGGAATTTAAGGAACCATCTATCGAATATTATTCATTCTTTAGTAATTTTCATGATGTGTTTCTAGAGGAATTGTCAGGATTGTATCCTAAATGTGAGTTTGATTTCTCTATTGATATCATACCTAGATCGAAACCATAGTCTAAAGCACCATATAGGATGACAACCACTGAATTGGTTAAATTGAAGGCTCAACTCCAAGAATTATTGTTAAAGGGGTTGATCAGGACAAGTGTGTCACCATGAGGTGTACCAGTTATCTTTGTCAAGAAGAAGGATGGCACTCTTCAATTTTGCATCTATTATAGAATGTTGAATAAGGTAATTATCAAAAATAAGTATCTGCTACCTCGTATAGATGATCTTTTGATCAAATATAGTGAACGATGATCTTTTCTAAGATTGATCCTAGAGTAGAATACCATCAATTAAAAATAAAAGAAGAGAATATTCTAAAGATAGCATTTAGAACTCGATATGGGCACTATGAGTTCACAGTGTTACCATTTGAATTGACAAATGATCTGACAACATTCATGAATCTTATGAACAGTGTGTTCAAATATTATCTAGATCACTTTATTTTGGTCTTTCTTGATGACTTTCTTATATACTCTAAGAATGAAGAGGATCATCTTCAACATCTAAAATTGATTTTGCAATGGTTGTGGAAGTACAAGTTATATGATAAGTTGTCTAAGTGTGCATTTTTTTAGGAGAGAGTACAATATCTAGGACATTATTTATGCAGATGGTATTTCTATAAATCTGATAAAGATAAGAGCCATTATGGAGTGGCCAATATCAAAGAATGTGCACGAGGTAAGAAGTTTCATGGAATTAGTGCGCTATACAAGAAGTTCGTTTCAAAATTTTATAAGATAGCTAATCCAATTATTTCTCTGTAATAAAAGAATGAAAGTTTTATTTGGTCAGATAAGTGTTAAGTAGTGTTTCAAGAATTGAAAAAAAACTTACTTCAGCACTGGTGTTAAGAGTTTCTGACCCCAATAATCAATTTTTAGTGATCACAAATATGTTTGGGAATGGACTAGGAGTCCTTATGCAAGATGATGCAATGATAGCTTATGAATCAAAGAAGCTAAAACCTTATGAGGTGAACTATGCCCCTCATAATCTAAAATTTGTAACAATTGTGCATGCTTTGCAAGTGTGGAGGCATTATTTGTTAGAAAAATTATTTGAGTTCAAGACTAACAACTTGAGAATTAAGTACATCTTCACCCAACCAAATTTGAATGCTCGTTAGAGATGCTGACTAGAGTTCTTATTTTATTATAATTTTGATATCAACTATATCAAATTCAAGAAAAATAGAGTAGCTAATGTCCTAATTTATAGGAGGTACATAGCAATCATGGCTACTATCATGAGTACTTTCAAGGATCAAGTGATCAAATTTTTATCAGGGATGAATTTTACACTCAGGTCAGTAGGGCATTATCTATGAATGCTTAAAATCTTAGGTATAAAAGATTCATATTAGATATTAATGGTCTTTTGTGATATAATAGAAGGATGTATGTGCCAGATCGAGAGAATCTGCATAGCACAGATTAGATACTGAGTCTTTTGTGATATAATAGAAAGATGTATGTGCTAGATCGAGAGAATCTACATAGCACAGTGCTAAAAGAACTACACAATGCCTCATATTCAGGACATCTAACAGTAACCAAGCTCATAACAAAGCTTAGAATACTGTATTTTTGGAAGAAAATCAAGAAAGATATAGTGGACTTTGTGTCACGTTGTCTAGAATGCCAGGGAGTGAAAGTTGAGCATGTGTATTTGGCTAGATTGTTATATTTACGTTATATACCAGAATAGAAGTGGAAAGTGATTAATATAGACTTTGTCCAAGGTTTATCATTGTCACAAAATAATCATGACATAATTTTGGTATTAGTTGACAAACTAATCAAGGTAGCGCATTTTATACCAAAAAATTTGGCAGATGATATACCCACTCTTGCAAAGTGGTTTGTAAAGGAAGTGTATCAGTTGCATGAATTTTTACAGAAGATCATTTCAGATCATAATTTGAAGATGACTTCTAGATTTTGGGTAACCATAAATTTAGCTTTGGGTATGTAATTAAACTTCAGCACTACATATCACCCAAAGACTGATGGTCAGACTGAGTGACTTAATCAAGTGTTAGAGGATCTTCTTCGTATGTATTGCATGAATCAACAATACAAATGAGAATATTACCTTATGTTGGTTGAGTTTGCTTACAATAACTCATATCAATCAGTTTTAAATATGGTACTATTTGAAGCGTTGTAGGGAAGAAGATGCAAGACACCAATTAGTTGGAACAGGTTAGAAGATAGAGTAATCTTTGAACCTAAGATACTTTCAGAAATAGAAGATCAAGTTAGATCAATTAGGTAGAGATTAGATGAGGTCAATGATAGGCAAAAGAGTTATGCTGATCTAAAAATAATAGATAGGTAATTTTCAGTAGGTGATAAAGTGTTCTTGTAGGTTAAGCTGTAAAAGAGCTTGATTAAATTCAAAAAATCAGCTAAACTTTCATTGAGATATGTAAGACCCTTCAAGGTTTTATAAGTGATCAATCATATAGTGTATAGGTTTGCATTGCCATCAGCGCTAGCTCTATTGTATAATATCTTTCATGTTTCTTATCTTACAAAGTATGTAGCCAATTCTTCACATGTGTTGGATTGGAATGCTTTACAGGTTCTAGATTTTGGGGTGGTCATGGTAGAACCAATCAGAGTAATTAACACTCATAAATTTGGTTTACGTAATAGGGAGATGTCACAATGCAAGGTCTTATAGGACCAATGCTTTGAGGATAGTGCTACTTATGAGGACTATGATGAGTTCTACAAGCAATTTTCATATTTATTTGTTTGATTGGATACTTCATACTATGTTACTTTTTTGGTTAATAATATTTTTAATTTATAACTTATGTTTGAATAAGTATCATTAGAATGATCACTGGTTTTAGGGAGGAAGCATGTTACATCTCAATTTTTCGCTAAATAAATTTATTTGATTATCCATATATATTTATAGTTGGTTATTTGATTTAATTATTATTAATTAAATTGTAAGTCATATGTTGTTATGAGATAATTGTATGTTGCTTTGATTTTATGATTTCATTGCTATGAGTTATATATATGGTATATTCGTATATTATGATTATGTTGATTTTTTATTACAATAATATTTTATGATATATATATCATGATGATTACGGGCTAACTACATTCTTGTCATGAGTTGGACGCATGAGAGATTTATCCCTCAGAACATGATGGAGGGAAAGCATCATCGAAGAGGGTGATGTAGATGGAGGTGTTGGGGGATGATAAAGGAATGGCTAAAACCTTGCACACACAACGTTAAATAACACTCATTATATGCATAGTTTGAATGGTTAACATTAATATATTTTTTATGATTATTTGCATTTAGATAACTGTTTATGCATATTAGTTGTGTGTTAGCATAATTTAATGTTTATGTGGAATTAATCTCGTGTGATTACATTGTGGTATTATGTGTTTATGTCACGTTATTGTATTCATGATCATTCGTATGTTTGCAAGAATATTGACAAGTTATCTTTATGATACTTCAAAAATGTTAATTACTGTTAAAAAAACATAAATCGTCTATGTAACGTGATTTATCATATTTGAATAAAAAAATATTATTGACTTTATATTTGCTAGTAAGTTATTATGATTATTTTTTATTAAGTCATATTATTAATAAGTAATTGAAAAATAAAAATAAGAAAAGTGAATAAAATAATTGTGTTATTAGTAAATGTGTTGTATTATATTATAATTAGAAAATAAAAATGAATAAAAAAAATAAAGTAGTTAAAACTCGGTCGTTTAGGGAAAAGAAAAACAAGCTTTTAAAATGAAAAAAAGAAAGAGAAGGAAGGGGGCGTGACATAAAATAGGAAAAGGAGAACAAATGAAAGGGAACACGAATTGGGAAGAGAAGGGCAACGCTAAGAAGAGAGGAGAGATCGAGTCCGGCAAATTTTTTTTCTAGATCGTGCTATTCCAATTTGGGTGCCATAGCAAGGTAGGTGATTTTGCTTAAATTTTGTGAGAAATTTAGTAAAATTCTGTGTATTCTTGTTTACAAGTTGTGGAATTATATGATTGCACTGTGTGTGTGGGTTTTGACAAATTTGACGTCAGAATATTTTGAGGGGAATCAAACAAATTAATATATAATTTATGTATTCATATAAGTGTTTGAAACATATAAGCGTACAACAAACTATGAATGAATGAGGATCCTGAAAACTGAGAAAATATATTTGTTTGTACAGCACATCTTTGTTCTGTAAATTATGGTATTAAAAATATGAAACGTTGAGCATATATTTTTTTAAATAAGACCGTGTTGAGTGTATTCATGACTTTCAAACAGAGTCTATATATAAACTGCGTATGAACAAAATTGTGTGGGGTTATCAAAAACAAACAATGAACTTGTGTACATAGCAAAATGAGCTTTTTGTAGATAAAACAATGATATGTAACATCAAAATATATATATAGTGATTAGGAACATCCCCCACTGAAGGAATATAGCAGATCTACATAAATATAATAATATAGTAGTTAAATTACTGAGACAGTCATCAAAGCATATATCGATTAAATTTGAATACACACACACATAGCGATATGAGAATATTTAAACCACGATAAGAGTATATATATATATATATATATATATATATATATATATATATATATATATATATCGATTTAGAAAATATATAATATATTACATATTCATAATAGCTCAGTGTTATGTGTAACGAGTGTATGAAAAGTAGTGAACCGCATATAAGGGGATGTAGCGAACTGGGTGTAAAGTTTACGATCTATATATACATATATATGTTGTATTATATTTACTTAATACTAAAACCGTATTGTATTATTCTTAATTCCCAACCGTATTGGTGATTTCAATAGGATTATATCTGAATTCAAATATTTTAAACCTTATGTAAAGAGTATATCCAAAACAACGACTCTTATTTAAGATATCAACTATGTATTAAACCAGCGAACATACTTTGATTATATTATCCCCTGTAAGTGAAAGCGAACATAAGTTATCTGGGAATAGTCAAGTAAATCTAATGAGTATAGTATGTATCGTTGTAATTAAAACAACGAACATAAATTATATTGACTATTAATATAATGGAAATACTTGTTCATTGTATTTTATTTGTTATACGGTATAAAAATCTATATATTGTATTTGTAATAACATTATATTGTATTGTATTTGTTATATTGTACTATGAGAGAAATACGATAGAAATATATTGTATAGATATTTTTAAAAATTACTCTGAAGAAATACATTATGAGGGAAATATGGTAGTCCATTCATTATAGATTTCTAAGTTATTCAATGCTCTGTCTGGATCATTCAAAATGTTAATGGTTGAGAAATACTTATCACCTAATTTCATTATCCAAACCACATCGCCTAATTTGAGGTTACAAAGTCTTTAAGTAATATGAAAAGTATTATAGCAATTTCTAAGTCGAGTGTTGCTTCGAATGGATTATATAAGGTCGAACGGTGTGCGTGTTTGTATGTTAAAATTAGAGGTTGATTTGACTTGAGAAGAGTAAAATATGGATATAAATAGTCTATTGACTATAACATTCCGTTTGTTAATATTTTAAGAGTAATAATATATTATAATAAATTGCCAATGTATTTTGATAAAAGAGAATTTATAATGGTTGATGAAATCATATGAAATCCTTCATTTGAGTTGTAGATGACCGTTGGCATCTACATATAGTATTCATATAATGTTTGAAAACTTGTATATGGTACATACTTTGAGTATATTAATATGTACAAGTACATATACATATATGACATATATTAGTGCATTCAAATGTGTGCCTATATTTATAGTTTTATTGATTGTTAAAAACTAAGGGATTGGACACTATATATATATATGCATACAACCTCCTAGAAATGTAACAAGTTGTTTAAATGAAAGAATGTGTTTTCATTAGATTTACGACTTTCTTTATTATGAATGACTATTGTAATTGAGTAGTGTATACATGAAAATGATGGACTGTGATATTATTGTTTGTCATAGAATATATAATGTATGTAAATATACTTACAGAAATCAGATTATATAGTCTAAACATAGATTATACCCAGTTGGTATAAAATGTATTTGTTTACTTATTATTTATGTGATAAATAATATTGTGGAGATTTGTTCATACGTTTGACGGATTAAATGTGCATTTTGAAGATTCATGTGTTATCATGTTTTATGACTGCTAGTAGGAAATAATATGTATGAATCTGTTAGTTATATATATATTAACTAAATCTCGCATCACTAGTACTAAGTAGTGAGATGGACCACTAACTTACTAGCATCACCAATGTCAAATGAAGGTAATTCGATCAAGTGATGTGTATAAAATTCACTAATCATAGAGACATTGTTATTTCATATGTATGACTTACATGTTTATATGATATCATGTTAGAACAGACTTATTTATGGTACATTTCATATTTTTAGAAATCATACATCATGCAAGTACTAATTTGTCTTTATGGATTCCCGCACTATCACTATCTACTTATCCGTGAAGGGCCCTTCCCTGATGGGGGACTGTGTGAGAGATCGATGGTCCGTGGTTGGTGTGGAAAAATACTTAGATGATACTCTCCCTCTCCACAACATTACTTATTTTGAGACTACACTTGAAATTTCCTTATATACTATAGTTCGGAGAACTCATGCTCCGTGGAGCCTTGTATCTTGTATCTTATATTTATATTTATATTTATTATTATTAAAATATTATTCTTGATGAGATGTAATTATTTACTTATTGTACCATAATAGCAGTGGTTGCATGTTTTTACTCGCTGTGGTTAGAAATCTATAATTACTTTCTATATTCAGTTATGTTGTGTTTCATCTGATGATAGTGATCAGTGACAGATAGATGTCACTTGTTTATTTATAATTAATATACTTAAAGTATTTTATCTAGATCATTACTTAGATTCTCGTGGTGAAATCTATTTATTGTAATAATAATAAAATAAACTAAATAAAAAATAATATTATTAAATATAAATTAAGTGATATTATCATGAAACTAATTTGGTTTATTTTGTTATCCTAATTTGTAATTAACTTTGTGATTAATTCTAATTAAAATAAAATAAATAGAATGATACATTGATTAAATTTTTTTAAAAAAATCACGATATTCTAAATAGATCCCAGTGGGGATGTTATAATTTCAAACTGTATATTACAATAAACAATTTCGAGAGATCATCAATGTTTACAACCTTCAAAAAAACATCAAATTTTTTAATACCTTCTTTTATTTTATATGTATATGTGTTAGTTCTTTAAATAGTTATTATATTGCTGTTAAAAAAAGTTAATTTAATAGGGATGCAAAAAGATAAGTCGTTCTACTCTGATAAATATGGGATCCACCTTTATGCTTCATCATACATATTTTGGTGAACTGTCGACCTTTTATCTAACAAACACTCAGTGGATTGCCCACACTTTCTAATATCTCAAATTGAGAGTACTAGAATTAAAACTGTGATTACAATCGAAAGTTGTGTATGAATTCAACTCATCAACGCTGATAATTAATATATACTTTTGGGGAAAATAGTAAAACTTTAAGATTTGGCTTATTTTATAAAAATTGTGTTCATTTATTGAAAGTTACATATGAATTCAACTCATTGAGGTTGATAGTTAAAATATACTTTTGGATAAATTGGTAGAACCTTAAGATATGGCTTATTTTATAAAAAATTGTGTTCACTTGGTGCATACTTGACAAGACAGTGAGATTAGGTACATGCTTTGATAATTAATGTCTATGAGATACTGGACAATGTTGTGAGGTGGGGATTAGGCTTAGGAATTGACAAGTTTGTATTTGACAACAAGCACAACTTCCCCCACTCCCAATAATAATAATCATATATTTATTAATAATTTATATATTACTTATTATATTAATAATTTAATGACTTTATATGTTTTTTTATCATTTTTTAAATAAATAAACACTTCAATTTCAAATTTTAAAATCCAAACTCTATTTTTTTTCCCGACCGCCGATTTTCTATTTATACTTCTCAAATGGGTTAGAGGCCCTTGAAAGCAATCTGAGGTGTTAAGATTTTGGATTATTTTCATTTCACTAAACTTGTTAAGATGTGGCATTAGAGGCAACTGTGTATTTCTGCACAGGTCGGTTATGACTTTGGTGCAACTAGGATAAATTGATGCACTGGGTATCATAGTTTCCAACAGGATAATAGGTTGACTTGAGGGCTTCTACGAAACCACTCTGTGTAATTATAGATGTTTCTACTTGTTAACTTCATCTTCACTATTTTCATGTGTAGTACAATAGTTTTCCCACCATTTTTTAACTAATAAAGAAACTTTCAGAAGAGCAAATGTAATATTTTTTGTCAAAGAAATGATTAAGTGCATTGTATGAACAAATTTGGTCAAGTCAGTAATCTAGGGCATCTACGTCTATTTTTCCTTCAAACGTAGGGATGTATAGATTGACTTATACCTTGTATGGCATTTGACCACCAAATGGTGACTGTGAATGAGATGTGTTGGAAGGAGCCTAAACATGCTTGAGAAGTTACAAGAAATGATTAACAATACCTGCTTGTTCACATGCATGGTGTTCTACCAATTCTTCATGTTGCCTTTACAAAACATACTCTATCATTTTCTAGAACATTTTTGAAGTCAAAGTCACTGAGGATTTATCTACCATCTAAGGACATGTAAGAAGGTATGATGAAGGGTCACGATTCTCGATCCCTAACTTCCTATAGTCAAACCTCATATGAGTGGGGCAAACAAACAAAGATTTAATTCAAATATACCATGATACCACTCAGAAATTATATGAAGTATGATTGCTCTAATACCATTCATCTAGGGTTGAGGAGGAACCCAATGGACAATCTTACTAAAAATATTTAATGGGTTATGCACGGAAGCGATTATGAATGATAAAGTCCACAGATATATCAAAGTGTGGTAAGCAAAGGAAAGAACATAGAAGAATAATACACGATATGTAGAATTGTAATAGAAAAGTTGTATTATGCTAAGTTATATACAAGATTGGATGTATGGTGTCTATGTACTCCATAACTTCAATCTTATTAAAAAGCATGACTACACAGAATAATATTTGGATGGCGAAATTTGTGTTTAGAATGATAACATCTCAACGTTTCGGTCCATACTCTCAGACCATCTTCAAGAGAATTGATCGGACTTTGAATAATATACAAAAACCAATGATATGAGGCAACATGAATAATAAATTTTTACACAAGAGTAACATTTCACATAGTCAGTTGCCAATCAATTACTAGTAACTCTTTGCCTATTATTGTGAAGAAGATTCAAAACCGGTTTCCAATTATCACTTAGCTTGGTGCCTTCGTCCCTGTTAAGGTTTTTTGGGTTCATATCAATCTCAATGTTTTCCCGAACCTTCCTTTTTGTATGGTGATCCATTATGGCAATCATTTGAGCGTTTTCAAGACAAATATGGTGGCATGTTTTATGAGAGTGCTCAGCAAGGGCAGATTTAAAAAATTTGTTGTCTTAGATCAACACCATGTTCTTTTAATCTGACCTCCATAGACCTACCAGTTTCACCGATATATACTTTCCCACATGAACAAAGAATGAAGTAAACTCCTTTATATGAATCAAGCCTAACTGGATCCTTAATTGATTCAATCATTTTCCTAATGGAGTTTGGAGGAGCAAACGAGACTTTAATGTCTCTTTTTCTCAAGATTTTTGCTAATTTCTCTGAGGTTCCTTGTATGTACAACAATGAAACTCTTAGCTGCAAGTCACCTTCAACAGGTTTCTTAATCTCAAAAGGTCTCTTGGCTCTTTCCACAATTTTCTTAAATTGATTACCATCATAGCCATTCTTTTTAAATACTTGAGATAGGTTTTCCATTTCTTGCTCCAAATGTTCTTCATCAGAAAGTTTTAAGGCTCTGATAACCAAGGTGTTAATAACACCAAGTTTTTGAGGCGAAAAGTGGTGAGAGTCCGCATGAAGATACATGTCAGTGTGAGTCTTCTTTCTATAAACCTGGTGACAAATGGACCCATCATTTTTCTTAGAAATTAACACGTCCAAGAAAGGGATACTATTCTCAATTTCAACTTCCATAGTGAATTTTATGTCTTCATTTTGTTTATTGAGGTGGTTGAGGAATTTATCAAACTTTTCAATGCCATGCTGCCAAACTACATCAATGTCATCCACGAATCATTTCCACTGTTTTGGTTTTAGAGGAAATGATTCAATGGCTTGTCTTTCAAATTTTTCCATACACAAATTAGCAACAATAGGTGAAAGGGGAGAGCCCATAGCAACACCTTAATTTTTTCATATAAATCACCTCGGAAGATGAAGTGGATCTTAGGCAAACCTCCACAACTCTGTAGTGCTTTCATTAGTTAAATCTCTAATGGCACAAACAACACCATCAATGGGAATTTTTATGTACATTGAAACAACATCAAAACTAACTAACAAGTCTTCATTCAACCTTTCATTTCTAATTTCATTTATCCATGATGTTGAATTTTTTACAAATGAGCTTGTATTCCTAGCGAGGGCTTTTGTTTACTAAGAATTTTGCCAGTTTGTAAGATGGGGATCCAATAGTATTAACTATTGGTCTAAGCGGATTACCATCTTTATGAATTTTAGGTAAACCATAGATTCGTGGAATATTACAATATTTTGGTTTTAGTTTTCTTTTAGTATCATCATCAAGGTTTGACCTAATTATAGCATCGGTAACCTCTCTTATTACTTATTTGTCTAGATCATCACTTAGTTTCCTATAACTACCACATGCTAGATGATTAAGCATCTTATTGTCATAATCTTCAGATTTCATTATAACCATGGCGTTCCCTTTATCAACTTTCATAACCTTAATATCATTGGTTTTTTTGAGATTTCTGAGGGCCAAGGCTTCACCATGACTAATATTCATCTTTGACAGTTTAGCTTTTCTGATGACTACAACGCATTCTTGTCTGATTTCTTCAACTGTGTTAGTGGCAAGCTAGTAACCGTAGATTCTATGGTGCAAATTAAATCGTCTATAGGAACCTGTCTCAGTGCCACAACAAAGTTTAGAGCATATTCTAAAACATTCTATCTATGTCAAACATTTTATTATTTATGATGCCTCATATCATTGGTTTTTGTATATTATTCAAAGTCTGATCAATTCTCCTTACTATGGTCTGAGAGTATGGACCGAAACATTGAGATGTTATCATTCTAAACACAGATTCTGCCATCCAAAAAAAACTTCAATCTTCCTAACTAGAAATAATGCATAGTACATTAATATACAAAGAAGGAAGATGAAACATTGGTTAAACCTTTACAATATTTGGTAACAAATGCTTCACAGCTAATCATTACACTGATGACTTATGCTGACATCACTATCAAGTTGTGTGGTACAATGTTGACACTGCAAGTGATGTGTAATATAGTAGAAGTGGAGTTAGGACTTATGACCTTTGGCATGTGTGTGTTGAAGATGATGTTGAAGTTGCTCGTTACTGCAAACACTGTCAAACAACACCCATCTACTGCAAGTCGATTTAGTGTCTTAGATCCTCCCATATCACTTATATATTTAAAATTACATCTATTGGTCTCCTTGTTTGTATTGTCAAATTATTTTTATGATGGGAAGGGATGACCTAAAAAATATTAAATGGATGTGATGGGCGGGAAAACTACAAAGACAAATATGTGTATGGAGTTGAATAATCTTGTACACAATAAATAAGAAATTATTAAAAGGTTCCTGACATGAGATAATTAATTTAATGTGTTTACTTCTCAATTATGACCAAGAAAGTGGTAAAAAATATGAGGGAAATAGTGATATAGTTAGAACTTGCACATGAGGCAAGTGCCAAAGATTTGTACTGGTAAATCTTGTTGGGTGAATATTTTGTCAACCAGCTAACTGGTGAGCAAAATAGGTCTCTTCAACCACAACATAGGGAGATTGGTCGGCCAGATGTGCAATTTTACTACATCAACAGGGGACAAATCTCTCATCTCATCAAGGGGAGGTTCCCTATGAATATGCAGGAGTTATATACTATAAATATAAGCTGAAAATAACACTCAGGGGTAGGGCACCATCCATCTCTCTTCTTTCAGAGATGATGTTCACAAACGAAGGAGAAAATCCTAGTGCAGACACTGAAGACACTTCTCTTCTTTCAGAAGCGTTCTTACAGGGAACAACAAGAGTTCTTGCAGGTAGTGACAAGTAACTGGTAACAAGGGCGTAGTAACCAGCAAACTGAGATGTAGCACAAAGTCTCCACCTCGACTGCCCAAGAGTGAAATACGAAAGACAATGAGGGCACAAAGTCGTCCCAAGGTCCTTTACACATGAACAGAAAACAAACACACACTGAAGACAACTATGACAACACAAAGTCTGAAAGTAATTGGCTTCAGGACACCTTCCTTATTACTTCCACTAACTCTGCTTGTTAAATTGCATAAACAAGAATACATTTAGGAAATAGACATAAGAATAATCTCATAGAATGATACAAGCTATAACAGCACAAACTCTGAAAGTAACTTGCTTTCTTATTCAAACAAAGAAATATGATGAACAATCTGAGCTCAAAGTCTCAGTAATGCCTTTCAATTTGGGCAGAGTTTTGCTTCTGGTAACGGGAAGATCTCCTTCAAAACAAACCAAGAGATTACAATATATAGAGGCCAAGGAAGGCTTGGCACTTTGTCCCATGGTGCGGCCCATGCTGTGCATTAATGCCTTGAATGCATTTTTGGTTCTGTCAGGGAGGGCCATGCTGGAACAGCTGCCTTAACTGTGGTGTGTTGATCCATCTCGAATGTTTTCTCCTGAGCCTGAGTCACTTATTCTATCACCTGATATTCGTGCAACTGTCCACTTCACCTTTACCCCAAAGGAGACAAACAGGTTGCGCCTTCAATATTTGCAGGCCCAAATATCTACCTGGTGGACTGTTCCACCTACTGGAAATAACTCCTGCTGATATTTTGGCCTTTCCCTTTTTCCACTGCGATTTGAGCCCTCGGGCTACCTTTTCCTTTTTCTGGTTTTCTTAGTTCATTTTCTTGGCAGTTCTTCCTTTCGGCCTTGGCCTTAAGGCCTTTGAATGCATTCTGGTCCACGTTTAAGCCTGCAAAGATCAACAGACACTTTATTGCCACAAATTTGATGTCTGCGGGTCCATCATCGTTTGAAAGTTAACGACTAGTTGGTCGTCCTAAATTTGACGTCTACGGGCCTGCCAGCGTCCTTAGTAATTCCTTCATGTCTTTCCCACTTGCTCTAGCCGCTTTCTGCTATGAAACAGGGGAGGACACGTGGCAGCATCCGCTGGTCTTTGAGAGAAGCTTATCGGAATAAGCCTTGAAACTTACTAGAAACCTGAAGCGCGAATACAGACACTCGTCGTGCTCTGCTGAGTTAGAACGGGACACGTGGCACATTCCACGCTTTGAAACTTACTAGGAATCGTGTCTCAACAGACGACACTTGGCAGCTTCCGATTGACTTTCTAAGGGACACGCGGCAGCTTTCGCTGCACTTTGAGGTTTGATCTTTCTTGGAGGGAACTTGCCCTTCAAGTTCTTGAAAGACGGTTCATTTTTTGAGTGTCTACTGTCCCCCGCGAGGGTACCTACCCTTTGGGATCTTCCGGACGGTTCTCGGGCTTTAATTCTTTCGGAAGACTATTGTTTCTTTATTTCCTTCAAACAATTTGTTTGAAAGAATTCCTTCGGACAATTTGTCTGAAGGAAATCTTTATTTGGCTCTGCGTCTTTGACACGTGGCACATTCCGCTGCTTTGAAACTTATTAGAGACTTACGAAAAATGGGACCCACAACATTTCTTGCCTGAGTAGCTTCAAAAGGGGAACGTGGATGCAGACACTTGTCCCGCTTCGCTGAGTTAGAACGGGACACTTAGCAAGTTTCGCTTAACTCATAGAAGTTTTTGATACCTTTGAGAGTCTCGCGGAAGACGACACGTGGCGACTTCCCCTAAGCTTTCAAAAACACTACAGAAACATTCGGGACTATTTGGATTCATGCAGACTATGACACTTGGCGTGCTCTGCTTGTTTACAAGGGACACGTGGCAAGTTTTGTTGCTTTGAGAAGCAAATCATAATGTGTCTCGACAGACGACACTTGGCAGCTTCTACTTGTTTCAGTAATTCACCCAAGGCCCGCCATAGTCTTTACTCGATAATGAAACCAAAAGAAGATACAGTGACCGTTGACACTTGGCAGCCTCCGCCGAGCTTTGCAAATGACACGTGGCACATTCCGTTTCTTTGAGAAAAATATATTGAAACCTTTCACAACTGCCACTTGTCGCCTTTCACAAAACTCTACAAGGGACACGTGGCATGTTCCGCACTTTGGTCTTTTTCTTTTGTGCGCCCCTTTGAACTGTTTGATTGAACCAACCCTGGAAATGTATAAGTGCTGGTAACTTGCTCTTTTGAAGGAATTTACCTATTAAAGCCATCGAACCTTTTGAACCTGTTAATTTCAAGCATGTTGAGTCCGTAGATTTCTTCCTGTGAAGTCCGTAGAAACTGAGAAGCTTGAAAAATGAGGAATTTTAATGCTCACGACAAATTTCGAAAAGGGAAGAGACAATTTTGGTCTGTGCAGGGCCAAAATAGTCCATAGGTTGCCCCAAAAATGAGTGACATTTTTCGGGGACAACAAATGTCAAACTATTTAGCAATGTCAATAGATATTTATACCAAGCAAACTTGGAAATTGACGGTTTGTGCTCTCTCTCTCTTTCTCTCTCTCTCTCTCTATTTTAGATCGTATATTATAGTAAACAATTTCGAGAGGTCATCAGTGTTTACAACCTTAAAAAAAAAATACCATCAAATTTTTTAATACCTTCATTTATTTTATATGTATATAAGTGTTAGTTTTGTAAATATTTACTATATTTTTGTTAGAAAAAGTTAATTTTATAGGGATGCAAAAAGATAAGTCATTCTACTCCAATAAATATGGGATCCACCTTCATGCTTCATCACACTCATTTCGGTGAACCGTCGACCTCTATCTAGCAAACACTCAACCGATTGTTGATTATCCTATCAGCCACACTGTGTAATATCTCAAATTTGACAGTACTAGAATTATTACTTTGATTAGAAAGTTGTGAATGAATTTCAACTCATTAAGGCTGATAATTAAAATATACTTTTGGAGAAAATGGTAGAACCTTAAGATATGGCTCATTTTATAAAAATTGTGTTCATTTATCGAAAGTTATGTATGAATTTAACTCATTAAGGTTGAAAGTTAAAATATACTTTTGGAGAAAATAGTAGAACCTTAAGATATGGCTCATTTTATGAAAAATTGTGTTCACTTAGTGCATACTTGACAAAACAATGAGATTAAGTGGATGTTTCGATAATTAATGTCAATGAGATGGCGGACAATATTGTGAGGTGGGGATTAGGCTTGGAAATTGATAGGTTGTAGTCTTTTTTTTAAAGATGATATGAACCGGAAAAACTCTATCAGGGTGTAAATAATTATAAGTTTAAAAATCAATAAATTCTATAATTTCAAGTATTTATTCATTCAAATCATAATTACCAAGAAACTTTAATATAGGGATAAAGACCGTGTACCAATCCCCGTATCTACATGTTTTGATGATAACATTTACATACAATTTAGTCATCCCTTTATTCATTTACTCACATACCCTAATTTAAATGGTGTCTCCGTCCACTCATACACCCACGTCACCTGATAACTATGATTTAAATATATAAAACTATAATTTATTTTAATATTTATAAAAAACACACCTTTTTTTATATAAAGAAATTATAATTCACAAGATACCATCATCAATTTTTAATTGACAGAGAAGGTTGAGTTAAAATTCCAAACCTGATGGAAATTAAAGGCATCATAATGTAAATGTAAAAAAAAAAAATTCATTTATTCAAATGACGTGCAAGCAAATAAATCAGATAGAGTTGAGGATTGTTTGGCTAAAATTATGGTAAGGATCCAAGCGATGTTCATGGTGATTATAATTATTTAGATAACATTTTCCATCTTTCCTTTCCAATATAATTCCTTTGAAGCTAAATTTCTGAGAAAATGATAATAATTTGAAAGGGTGGAAATCATGTGATCTGGGTAATCTGGGCACCTTTCAATGTTCATTTTGACCTTGAGCATTGATATACATATTCCCATATAATTATTTAAATAACATTTTCCATCTTTCCTTTCCAATATAATTCCTTTGAAGCTAAATTTCTGAGAAAATGATAATAATTTGAAAGGGTGGAAATTATGTGATCTGGGTAATCTAGGCACCTTTCAATGTTCATTTTGACCTTGAGCATTGATATACATATCCCCATGGCATCCACTGTTCACTCCATTGTGTATCTACATATCGCCCATTTTATCCATTGCTTATAGTGGACTTATTTCATGAGGTGCATTCATGGAGCAAACGCAAGATTAAATATGTAGCTCTTAATTTTTGATGTTTTTGTTATTATCAATATACATCAAAATTTCTTTATTTTTTAAGAATATGTTTATCTAGAGTATCCAAGGTCATGTGATCTGTTGTTGTTAGAGATTTTTTTTTTTTTTTTTTAAATTATTGACTTTTTTTTAAACTTTGGATCTCTCCTTGTAAAGGCAAGATTAAATATGTAGTAATTATTTTTTAGTGTTCTTGTAGAAGCAAGATTAAATATGTGTCTCTTAATTTTTGGTATTTTTGTTATTATTCATATATATCAAGACCTTATTGTTTTAGAAGAAGTTTCAAGAATCTGATCATTTAAAGTATGGAAGGTTGTGTGATTTGTGGTTCAAAGTTTTCTCGAGGTACACTATGTTCTTTTAAAAGTTGGACAAGTTTTTGAATAATTTAATGCACAATATAATGAAAAAAATGTGTAAAAAGTGTCTTATTTCCACCAATATATACTTTTAACAATGATACATATAAAGATTGCGAAGTGGAAATTGGTAACAAAGCGAAACAAGAAATGTCTATGTGAGTGCATGTGTGTGCATGTGCATGCATGCACGCACGTGTGTATGTGCATAACTATGTACGTGTGCGTCTGTGTCTGCGTGTGTCTATGTTTGTGTGTTTGTGTGTGCGAGTGTGCAAGTGTGCACACACGCGTGCATGTGTGTGTGTGGACGTGTGGGTGTGTCTGTGTGTGTGTGTGTCCATGCATGTGTGTGCATGTGTGCATGTACGTGCACGTGTGTGTGTGTGCATGCATGCATGTGGGTGCATGTGTGGGTGCGTGTGTGGGTGCATGTGGGGAGTGTGTGGGTGTGTGGGTACGTGCATGCGGGGAGGTGCATGCATGTGTGCAAGTGCATGCAAACAGGGGATCGAATGGGTGGGCGTGTGGGGTGTGGGCACACGCATAGGCACATGCGTGTGCACGTGTGCATGTGTGTGTGTGAGAGAGAGACAGTTATAACCCCTTCCACCCAAAGGGAGGTGCCCCCCTATCTAGATATTGCCCAAAGAGGCAAAGCAATGGACATTGACCGAGCTACAACCTATCTCTGCATATGTGATTATCATTTGAATTATTATAGCTTATTCCCCTATCTAAAGTAGCCATTTCTTGAGGCTAGGCTATAGTCGACCTATTCCTGCTCCACCCCATATATAGATTTAGATTCGATAGGGGCCCTCGATTGCCCTATATAACTATCTAGCGAATCTAATTGAGTCCCCACCCCAAGGCACTATCTTAAATAGGACACAATTCGTTATGAATCGTCGATCCAAATGGCTCTAGATAGAACCCATAACAAGGTCTCGAAAGATAAGCAATTTTTTTTTCTGCATGTATCCTTTTTTTTGGGGGTGTTCACTAGGATTTTTCTTGATTGGAATTACAAGTACCTTGGTAGGACCCTAATACCTTTATTGTCATCTCAACAAATATTTTTTGTTCCACAAGGAATTGTGATGTGATTTTATAGTATTGCAGGTTTGTTTATTATCTCTTATTTGTGGTGCACAATTTTGTACAATGTGGTTAGTAGCTACAATAAGCTTGATGAAAAAGAAGGAATTTTATGTCTTTTTGGTTGGGGATTTTGTAGAAGAAATCATCGTATTTTCCTTCGACTTCTTATGAAGGATATTCATGTGATAAAAATGGAAGTTCAAGAAGGTATTTCCCCTTGTGTATATATATGCAATTCCTAATTTATTATTTTTCTTGTTTCACTTTGTTACCAATTTCCACTTCGCAGTCTTTGTATGTGTCAGTGTTAAAAGCATGTATTGGCATAAATGAGACACCAATTACACATCTTTTTTCACATCATCGCCAGTCAACACTCCCAATGCCCTCATCATTTTAATATCCCAAATGCCAAGGACCCTATTTGGATATTGTTAAATGCAACACCACCATATATCATTCTACCATGTTCATCTATCCCCATAAATGTTTTTGTTGTGAGGGCATATATTTATGCCCTTGTCATAGTAGTGCGAGGGCCCTTATCTTTATATGGGGCATTTGATTGATGAATTGAGGGAATACCTCAATTTCCCAAGAGAATGAGAACTATCAGTGGTCTATCCTCAACATCCCTATGCCAACCAATAGGGGTTGGTGAGAGGGGTGAGCACAGTGAACCACTCAACTAAAATTTAGGTTAGGTCGAAGGACCCCATATATATAGGGGCCGTCAACCTCCCAAGCATGTGGTGTGGTTGGCCACTCATTATGTTATACTTGTGGGGAATGAGAGACAAGCAATCGATGCTTTAGCAACCACCATTTCATTGGCTCTAGTACCCAATGGATTCCAAGGAATGGAATATTCTCAAGCACCTCTCACTGTGTCGGATGTTATTCATGTTCTTTCTTAGATAGTGATTATGAATGTCTTGTGCAACAATCTTTGATTGTACAGTTTACCTTATTTCCTTTGCCAATGGATGACATTGATCCAAATGCCACTTTTCTAAGCACCAACACCATTGCCATAGACAACTCTGAGGAACAAGAGCATCTCTTCCACACCAAGTTTTGGATGAAAGGTCAACATTTCCATGTCATCATTGACAATGGGACCCAAAAGAACATCATTGCATAAAGTACAACCAACACCTAGCCTTGACAACCAAAGTACATCCTAAACCATACTCTTTGGGTTGGCTTCAACAAGGGAAAGATATACAAGCCTAGCAACAATGCACTTTCCACTATAAAGTCAAGCCCATGGAAGACACAGTCACTTGTAACATCATGCCACTTGAGGTTCGTGACATTTTTCTTGGAAGGCCATATTTTCATGACCATTATGCTACATATCTAGCCAAGTCGTAGTGATGGACTATGCATGTCAAAGGTCATTTTTTCAACCTCTTGGAGTCACCTCCAACAACCAAAATCACTTTGGTCTATGCCAAACAATGTTGCAAGCTCATCTCACATGCATATAAGTTTGTGTTACTTATGGTCTACCAAGCATCTATGCAAGAGAGCAAGTGTGCATACCATAGTAATAGCAACTCAATATGATACTACAACAAAATGGAGATATCTTCGAAGAGTTGAAGGGTCTGCCAACACATTGTGTAGTAAAGCATCACAATAATTTGGTTCTTAGATCCCCTCTTCCAACTATCCATTATGGTGTAGATCTATTTGAGAGAATAATGAAGTGTGATGCCCAAATATAGGGCATTTTGAAAACGAAAGATCAAGGCTAGCACTTCTCCTTGTGGGAGCCCGACAGTCATCTCAGTAAGATAACGGTGAAGAATCGATACTAAATACTGCACATTAACAACCTCTTGGTCCAACTCCAAGGTACACAATATTTCACCAAGATCTCCCTGAAGTTAGGTTATCATCAGGGCCTAATCCATCTTGGGGATGTTTGGAAAACAACATTTAAAACACGGGAAGGATTATACAAATTGTTAAATATGTCTTTCGGCTTGACCAAAGTGCCAACAACATGCATGCACTTGATGGATGATATACTCATGCCCGCCCTTAACTCCTATGTCATCATCTAATTGAATGGCATCCTCATCTTTTGCAAGACTTGGGAGGAGCATGTGAAGCATATCTCATGCATCTTAGACACTTTGTGCTAACACAAGTTGCAAGCCAACCTGGGAAAGTGTACATTTGGCACTACACGGATTCAATATCTAGGCTACATCATTGACTATGCAAACATCTATGTAGATCCAGAAAAAATCAAGGTAATCTGAGAATAGCCAACTCTATGTAATCTCACTAAATTGAGGCATTTACTTAGACTTACTAACTTCTATCGCGAGTTTGATCTTGGTTTCTCACACATAGTATGGGCTTTCAATTAGATCATGTGTGCCAAAGCAACATTCTAGTGGACACTTGCGCAACAAAGTGTTTTTGAGGTGGTCAAGCAACCCTTGTTTTTGCATTGTCTGACATTGTCCACTCCTTCACATTGATGCATTTGACTATGCACTCGACACGGTACACACAATATGGATATTTGATCACCTATCACTTTAAGACATCCAACGACATCATTCAAATGTACTCCACCTTCAATAAAGAGATACACTATTGTGCAAGCAGTAAAACAACCTAGTAAGGAGAAAATTGTTCATTTTGATCATAAGCGACTTCGATTAATACGTACACAAAGAAAGCTACAAAACGTGTGCCACATGAAGTGGATGACTTGCAGTAGTCTAGTGATAAAGCATAAAAAGGAAATGGAAAATAAGGTAGCAAATTGCCTTAGCAAACCTTAGGTACACACACTCATCACGGTGTTGGACACATGCTGCCACAACTTCATTGACTAAGTAACTCTCTACCCAACAAATAAGGACTCCTCAAAGCCTATACCGCAATTGTGTAGGTTGAACATGTTCATGATTTCTACATGTCCAAGAAGCTCCTCTACAAGCTTGGCCATCTATGAGTTCTTGATGTTGCATCTTATTAAAGTCTCATCTAAGAAGTACACTACGCAAAGACGAGAACTTCCTTTGGCATTACCAAAACACTGGCAATACTACAACTATACTTCTATTGTCCTCACATGCGCACAAACATTAAGTGCCACATTAATCTTGCATCCCTTGTTGCATTGTCAAAGCCCATGAATAAGAAGCTGCAACTTTATGCACCTCTACCTATTCTATCCAAGCCATGGGAATCCATTAACACGGATTTCATGATCGGATTGTCTTTGACAAAGCATTAGAATGACCATATGTTTGTTGTAGCAAATAGGTTTTCTAAGATGGCCATCATGGTTCCCTATAAGAAGAGCATCAATGCGCCAAAAAACCACACACTTTTTTCAACCATGTTTGAGTTCATTTTGGGTTGCCCATGTCCATTGTGTCTAACCATGACCCACAATTTTGTCAACCACTACTTGAAACTTTGTGGGATATGGTGGATACACAATTGGTCCAATCTACAACATATTATCCCCGAACAGCTGGACAAACAGGGGTTGTCAATCGCACACTTGTTCATTAGTTGTGCATATACAACATTATATATCCATGCACTTGAGATAATAATTTGTTTTACATTCAGCATGCCTATAACAGAGCTTTGCATAATGCTACAAGGCATAGCGCATTCCAAACATGTCTTGGGTTTCAACCAATGACGCCCCTAGACATATCCTACCACGCATCATCTGGCATAGCCACGCACACAAGGAAAGGAAACGAAGTGTAGAAGTATCTGCAACATTAGATCAAACTAGGTTCAGTGGATGCTCTTGTGCTAACAACTAAAGTACAAAGAATGTAATGACTCACCACACACCTCATGAGTTCAAGGTGAGCAATAAGGTCTTGTTGAATCTTCAAAAGGGATGCTCCAAAGGTCCACACTGCAAGATCAAGCCTTTGCACTATCGTCCGTACACTATCTTGTGTGCTACTAGAGACAACATTTTCATTCTTGACCAACCGCAGTATTTGGGTTTGCATCCAACTTTCAATGTGGAACTCCTCAAGCCTTACTTGCCACAATTACTTGGTCAACGATAACACAACCTCCTTTATATTTGGAACATGAACACTTACGTCTAGCTCCAAAGAATTAGATTATTGAAGTGGCAACATCGTGCACCCACCAAGGCACACGTCAATTGTTCAAAGTGATCAAGACAGGGCAATACGTTGATCAAGCTAAACAATACATCTTTCAGCAACTTCAAGTTTTGTCCCTGTAGTTGACTCGTAAACACAATGGGTACCATTGCTCCTCAATAAAGGGTTAATGCTCTGTGCACAACGTTCACACGAGTCTACCACACACTCCTCACAAGCATTGAGTCTCCCATGTGTGGTATCTCATGACACGCACGCAACCTTGCAATACCTCAACATGTTATCACAACACCACCTTGTTTGCTACACAAAATTATCTACAAGTAGATGCATCTAAACTTTTTGGCACTATGCATCTGATTGCAACATTGTGCATCACTCATGCATGCTTCGTAGTACCTCTACAGACTACCACAACACTATACAAACTACAACACGTCCCTTCTACGGAGCATGGGTCTTTACACTTTGCATCCACATGTTAGGGCCTTGATGTTGCATGCAATGCCAGGGTGCACTCTTCATGTCTACACCATGTCAAGGACCCTGTCAACGCAACTACACAACTTTAAGTCCAACCATCACTCGACCAATAGATTAATCATCACCACCTCTATAACCACCCTTTAATGTAACCACTTCTTATAATGATTATATTGTACCCATCTGACCTGTAAGGGGGATCAGAGATGAAAAAACACGCAGGTAGACCAGATAAGAGATTCTTAGCATGACCTGAATATCTAATATTTACACACATGTAACTCGCATTCTTTTCAATCTAGACAAATTAGTAAGAAGCATTTTCACACTCTGATCACAAGGACTTTGCAATCCTAGTCATACTAAAACTTGTACACATTTGTACTTTTCTCTATTTTACATATTGAATAAAAATTGCAGCATTCTGCTAATACTTGCACATTAGAATATATTGTTGGTTTATTCTTGTTTAATTCTCCCCTGCACATTTTACAACCCACAACTTGCTGCCAAGCATAAGTTGTCCAACGCATCGACATCCTATGCCCCATGGTATGGATCACCATATACAAAACATAAAACAAACAACTGGTAAAAGAAATCATCCATCAAGTTTTCAACGCATTTGGTAACTTTTAGTGTGCATGATGTTCCAACTTCCTTGGAAGCTATTTGTAACTAGTAAGAGAGTTGCAATTTTATTTGCTTGGTATCGTCCATGACTATCTGGGCATCATTTGTGAGTTTTAATTGTTTGTTTAATTTCAGTCATTTCACCCATGGTTTATCATATTGCATTGATCTTCAGTTCTTGGTTGCAAGCACTCGTAAAAGATACTAATAATTTGGTCTCCAAACCCAGAGGGTAGAGCATAGACCGGATAATTTTTTTGTAGAGATTAATGCTTCTGATTTAAGAAGACGATATTCAAACAAAACTTCAACTGCAGGAGGGAATGAAGCAGTCAAGGGCAGGCATTGTGTGAATACGTCACATCATACTGGTGCAGCATAAACTACTGCACTCTTAGGTGTTGTTATGCTCTTTACTAGTTATCATCTCTATTGCAGCAAGATTTGCCATATAATAATATATTGGTACAAAGTTCTTTTTAAATATTGCAGGGAGATTCCCTACGGAACCCCTTTAAATATTAAATATGTATAATTCCCTGTATATAGATACTGATTTTCCTCTTTCTTCAATTATATTATATTCTCTATGAAAATGCCAATTATGAGCATAACCTGGTAGAAATAATAACCTAAATCACCTGATCCGTGTCAGTTTCATTCTTGGGGAAATAAAGTTTAGAAACGTTGGAGAAACAAATGAATAAAATAATGTCTATCGAATAAAAACAAGCAAATCCAACTTGAATGTTTTTCTAGGAAAAATATATTACCAGAAAAAAAATCTTTCATCATATTTTCCACAAATCTCAAAAATTAAATTTTGAATTTGCCAATTTCGAAAGTTGAGCAAAAACAATGGCCACATCCAGCAACCGAGGTTACAACAAAACACATATAATAGCTTTGCCGCTTGCATGTGCTCATGAATCAGACGAAACAGTTAATTGTCCATATCACGATCTAACAGGCTTTTCTCACATGAACTGAATGCAAGTTTGTGCCAGGCATCACAATTACAGGGGTCATACCAGAGAATCAAATTAAACCACAAATCACAGTGACTTGGTAGTGACAGATAGCCCGCTTTACTATCAAACCAAGAACTGAAACAAACATATGATATAGCCTGCATTTTTAGTTTTTGTTTCTTTTGCTTTACAAACGCTAGTTCATATAGCATTTTTGGCAGAATCAAATATGTCGGAAAGCAAAATTTACTTGAGCTCAAACATCATCTGCACAGTCAAATATGCTAATATACAATATCCAATGTTTCATTTGCATGGTTTGCAGTCTTAAAGCAACATTGAAAAAAAAAAAAAAAATCCAGTTAAGTCTCCAAAAAACCAAATGAGTGGTTTACTGTGTCAATGTTCAAGCCTAATGCACTTGAGACTGATAGCAATATTTTTCCCAAAGAAACATGCTTCCTGCCATCTGCATAAGCATCTACAAGACTAGGATTTTTATTGAAAAAGTCAAGAATGGATGACCAAGACAAAATTCTACAATGGAGCTGGCCTAATATCCAAATATAGATTGGATCAAGAATGTTACTGAAGATAGACCCAAATTCTTGACCTTTATGATGGAGCTGGCTTAAATGTCCAACCATAGATTGGATCAAGAATGTTATTGAAAATAGACCCTCTGCCCTGTGTTTCTGATTCCCAATGGCTAAATGCTATGTGCATTGTGTGAAGACAAAATTTTCATCCGTGGTAAACATCAGACTCCCCTGGTAAGACTCTTCAATATATAGAGTATTTTTTATCAGAGACGCTAAATAAAAAGAAGTGAGTTGAGTATATAGCATGTATTCAGCTCTCCATTTATAACAAATATGGTCGTCTTGAATCAATAATAAATAAAAAGCTAATAAGATTTTTAATAGTAATATATTTAAATATAGAAAAAACAAAATCTTAAAACAGCATTGAAGGCATTGAAGCTTTAGAGTCTCGTAAGACATTTTTGGAATCCTGGGAACTATTTAAACTTAAAATGATTAGAATCAATATCCTGGAATGCATGCAACTTAAGTCTAATCTAGGATCTTAGTCAAAGAAAAACAAAAGAGACAATAGCTGAAGTCCAGAGAACATATATACAATTTTACATGTTCCCCAAGAACTATCTGGAATAACAGACAAGAAGACAATCATCCATAAGACAAACTAAGAGATGAACTCTTAAATAATCCTCACTTGCCTGCAATGAAGGCAGAAATGAGTCGTGACTTATCACAATTTAGCTTGCTTCAAATGGTGAATCTTAGAATGCCATCATCAAAGGAAAAGACCAAGAAGCAGAGTATGCTCTAACACACATTGTACTCTGAGTGCACATCATATGAAACATCAATCTCAAGAACTGAACTTGTGCTCTGGGGATCAATTTTAAGTAGAGCTGATAAGTAATAAGCCATAAATATCCAAATTGATTCAATTCCATTTTGTAAAGGATCTGGGGAAAATGAGTTTTCCTCCTACTCTGACCCAAGTTTGCTTGCCCAAGACAACTCATGAATATCATTGAGTATCCATTCTTCTCCAGTTTGGCCTCCCAAAACTAATGCTCTAGTTCCTCCAACTACACAGGTACTATGGCCCCAAGCAAATCTTGGTGGTTGTCCAGGAACATTCAACATCTTCCACATTGGTTTCTCCTCTGTTGGGTCCAAAAGATAAAGTTGTGAGGCTGAGTGCAAACCAGCGACAGATCCACCAAAAATCAGAACTCTCCCACCTGGTAGACTAACAGCCACATGATCAAGCCTAGGTGGAGGAGCTATTCCCCCTGGATTGCCTGCGCCTGGCATCCCACTTCCCGTTAAGTGTCTCCACTTGGGCTCTTCTTCACTGATATCAATTGTATACACGTCACTTGACCTCAACTTTAATGGTCCACTTTTAGCTAGGCCCCCAAACATGAGAATCTTTCGGCCTTCATAGGCAGTGAGAGTGTGACCCAATCTAGAAGGAGGACTCCATGAAACAGGTATCTCTCTCCACATAGGCTTCTCCATGGTGAGATCCAGTAGAAAGGTATCACTGAGCATCACTCCAGAGTCTGCACATCCCCCTGAAACTATCAATTTTGTGCCATCCAGAGTACAGGAACTATGCCACGTTCGAGGAAGTGGAGGTGCCGAACCTGCTACTTCGCGCCAAGTAGGCTGTTTTGCATCCAAATCCATTGTGAAAACATCATTAAGTAAGCCCTGCCTGTTGCATCCTCCAAAAACAACTAATGAAGATCCGCTCAAGCATGATAAAGTGTGCCCCCATCGACCTGGAGGTGGAGAACTCACTTTTACATGTCGCCATTCTGGATTAGCAGCACTCAAATCCAGAACAAACGTGTCATTCAAGCCTGTCATGTTAATCCCTTCCCCACCAAATAGAACAAGCCTGTTTCCAGCAGCACATGCACTGAAGTTGCAACGAGAAGGCTCAACTGCACCACCAACAGTCAATTTCCTCCATGCAGCAGCTTCAAGAGTAGTAAGCTCCCTAGCAAGGCGACCCCATCCTAACCGTTTTGCACCAGGAACTGTTTCCAACACACGGGTTGTTTCCCTGCCCCATGCATTTTGACAAACCATTCGCCATAGATCCTCATTTTTTGTCAACTGATAAAGACGCTTGCAAACTGATCCAATAGATGCCACATCCCTGGGAGTTAACCGTGACAAAATCTTCTGTGCTAAAACCTCATCACTAAGCTGGAATATACCACAGATCTCCCGGCAGAAATGCCCTTGACCAATTGGAGCTGGCCTGTACAAGAAAGGATCAGAAAATGACCGATCAACATATCGGGCAGAAGCCTCTTTGACATAAGGAGATGGCAGAGGACCCAACTCAATCTTTGCTTCAGTGAACAACTGAATGCCAATAATGTGCGTAACTATCCCATCATCCCCAAGAATTGGAGTTAGGCGTAGCCTATTCACCAAAGGTGTTCCATCCTTTCTAAAATTCAACAGCTCACCCTGAAATTCAATACCTTCATCCATACACCTCCTGATTTCCGAAACTACCACAATGTCTACCAAGGGATGTCTTCTTTGAGCAAATGGGCCTCTGTACTGTAGAAATCGGCTGAAAAAGAAGAATAGTAGCAACAATGAATGTCTATATTGTCACAATCCCACTCAAATTCATAGGGAAAAATGTACAGTGCTATATTACTGAAAATTATTTTCATCCACACCAACAGATGGAAGAAAGTACACAAACAGGAAATGATAACCTAAAAGCGACGATAATGTGTATAATATATATACATATACATAATATACATTTATTAATAGTAAATTAAAAAAAGTTAAGAGTTGAAGATGACTTCCATACTGCATGAAGGCATGGCAACTTTGGAATAATTCACAAAATGACAGATTGAGAGAGACCGTTCTAGCAGATACTATACTCCAGTCCCAGATGCCTAAGTTCAAAAATTAACCCAAGTTTTTTAAACAAAATGACTAAAACAGTGCAGTGTAAAACTTTAAATCCTATTACAATCATTTATCAAACAGATCTCAGTTCAAATTAACAGTATAGATGGCATTGAAAGCTACACAATATAGTTGTGATGCTGACAAGCACTTAAAGCAACATGCATATAAATTTCCATAGTATGCAAGTATTCAGACGTCAGATGTTTGTTGACTTGGGACGGACTAATGAAACAAAAGGGCAAGGCATGAATAAAAGTTTGCCTATGATCTATGGGGACGCAATCCCACCTCTCAGTTACCCCTCACCATTTATAGGACTTTGGGGGTACTTCTAACCATTCTTGTGTTTCCACGTCCACCGAAAAAAGGACTCAGCAGAAGTTTGCAGACTCAAACACATCAAACCACCAAAGTTTCACAAGACATTAATCAGTTATCAATTGGAGAGGACCCTTGACAAAATACTAACTTCATGAAAACTGATAGTAACAATACCGTAGGCATTAGACCCCTGCAAACCATAACGGAAAGCATTCACAAGACAAGGTGTAAATAACAGAAAATAGAGACGAATGATAAGAGAGCTAATCAATTATGCACAAAAAATACAAGACGGTAGCACCTGCAAAACTGGGGTCACATTCAAAATGAAAGAAGATCTCTCTCTATAATACACCAAAATTCTATTTGAATAAACATTAATGTAAAATAATAAATACTTGTAAAATGAATAAATGTTCCCATTTATGGTAAGAGTGTGCATGCTATCTACACCCTAAATTACCATGACATTATGCCCATACTAAAGTGTCCCACGGCATGACACAGGAGGTGTTTCTGCATATCAACTATGTATTACTTTAATTAACTATGACAATACTTGGAACAAAAGCGAGCTTAAATAAACATAGCTAACTGATAATAAGACATTGTTCTTAGACACCAAATATGCCCTCTTCTTTTGGAAAGCTGAGTCCCCAAAGCTTGAGGATCAACAAGCTCTCCCATGAGTCTTTTTGAGATACTTCAGTTTCTTTACTTGGCTAACTTGTCACCTATGCAGAAATGTGTTGCGTGTGAAAACTGCTTGCATTTGTGTAGCTTATGTCATTTTAGAAATGGGTCTTGATTTTACAAAATGATGAAGGCATCTCACAAATGGTGCTTGGGATCAACATTACACAAGATGTTGCCAACCCCAAAAAATCCAATGGTTTCAATTGAAGTGAAGCCTTGATGTTAAGACATCTCACAATCCAGGGTTTGTGGGTTATGGGCCCTTGTGTGTGACTATCAGGTGGCACCCGTCCCCAATCAGCATAGAAATGGTTGTTTACTTTATCTGGTGGAATCCATGTGTCCAATTCTGCCTGGTAGCTACATACAACGCCATAGAAAATAAAATCACTCATACCATTAAAAACATGCATCTTCCATGTTAAACAATACTCCAACTTGTGCCGCATAAGCTGCTTGAATGAAGGTTGACTCTAAACTAGCAGATCGTATCAAATACTGAAACAACTTTTTGGTTCTTTGCTGGGCGTCTTCCTTCCACCACTGCAATTCTTGGAATTCCGTCCAAAGGTTAAGAAGGCAACGAGCTTGGATGCCTCCTCTCTTGGCTGACAATCTCTTCAACATAGTCTCTTATAAGCGTTATCCATGAGATCTTTTAACAAAATGGGACCTTACAAGGAGCACACTTACAATCAAAAATGACCCCTTTTGTCACAACAATATCAAGGGCATACAAACAAGAATGTCTAGCAATTTTTATTTCATGTCCCAGTGGCCTTACAAAATATGGCCCTTTTGAAAGCCTTAAAAGTCAAAGGAGAGGCACTTTGGTTCTTACAAAGACGAACTGATGCCCCTTTTTCAAGTCCAGAAAAGCAATGAACTAACGGCCCCATGCAAGGAATTTGCAACAATTGCCAAGAATATTAGGAATGAAAATTTCCAACAATTTGGCTTTACAACACAAAACGAGGCCCTACAAGGATGTGATCATAAGGGTTAACCAAGAGAGGACACTTTAAGCCACCTTTCTTTCCTGTTGAAAATTTCGAAAGACGCCAATTTCTAAATTTATCTTCAATCAGTTCAAGTTCGGAGAATATTAGAAAGGAAAATTAATGTCAACCATTACAGCTCCCATTACAGAAAGGAAATGCAATGATCTGATCAGTTCATGAAACATGAGGGAAACACCAAGATATATTGAATACCACAACTTTGAACTAAAAGATGCCAAAATAAAGATAGGAGAGCAAGATTTCTGTTGTACTCATGTAAATGGATCAGATGAGAGGATCTAGAGCAAGGAAGTCAGAGACAAGAGGATGATCGATCTACATTGAACCTTACTACACCAAATTTGATACCACAACTTTCTGCAAAAGCCCAACCAAGCAATTGTTGAAGGCGGCGTTAAGGGGAAAAGCAATCAGCCAAAAATTATAGCAATTCAGAAAATTGCGGATGTGAACCCAGTATGAAGGTCAATAAAGATATAAATCATGTTGATTTCGACAAATGATGTAAATATACCAACAGGACTAAAACATGTACAACAAATTATAGTAGTAGTGCTAAAAGGAACTCCAGCAACTACTAATGAAGCATCTAAACTAAATCTAGAAATAAATATAACTAGGTGTAGACCCAAATAGATAGACCCTGAGCAAGTTCATATATACAAAAACCTTATGTCGGAGGATCCCTAGCTGTCCATCAGATCCCACATGTTTGGGACCATTTCTTTGTCGATGGGGGACCTCCCTCAACCAACCCAAAAATCGTGCATTGAAGACAAATTTTGAAGTGGAAGACTACAATATCATCCCCTGGGAAAAAGGGCAACTGACACTTCTCCACACAGCCAAACAGTGAAAGTTTTGTGTAAGGATGGCCGTCCATTCACCCACTATTCCAAAATGGGGTTTTTTCAGCTAAGGTTGGAAGTGCTCTCTGCCGAGGTGAAGGTATGGTGGAGAAGGGATGATCATCCCTTCTTCTACCCCATGCAAAATAAATATGAGCAGAGAAGAGAAGGTTGTTCCTTCCGCCGCCCTGGTGGTGGCATGGTGGAGAGTTGAATGAACAACCATCAGCCACTCAGCCAATCAGAGTACACAGTGGAACCCAAACATGAACACGTTCAAATGGAAAAACATGACATTTTTCACTGCTGTTCAGAAAAATCAATACATCAAATATTTTGGTAGAAATACATCAACACACACTACTCTCTCTTCTATATCAACTCTACTCTACATCTAACTCTACTTATGGACTTTCTGGTTATTTCTCTTAAAATCTGCACTAATTCACTCTCTTGCAAGTTCCCTTACCAGCTTCACTCCTCTTTGTTCTAAAATCCAAAAGGTCATCCAAAGCCCCAATCTTACATTTGAACCACATATTTATCTCTGTTCATTCTTGTTCGTTACAAGAGGGAAGAAAACGGGTGAAGATGAAAAAACTCACCTTCAGCTGATAGAAGAAGATAACTGTTCATCTTCTGAATGTTGCCAGCTTGCATGTTCATAGAGTTTAGAAGCATCTACAAACTGTTTTGAAGCCACTATACATGTCAATTTCCTTTTGTTTTGTCACCTGCATTCTCTTCTTCGTCGCCTTTCATCTTAACCATCAATCTTAACAGCCATCTAATGACATACAAGCTGTTTTGGGGCCTCTAAGTTATCAAAGTCTCTGATAGGCTTTAAACCCTCAAAATGGCTTCACATTCGTTGATCAAGACTTGATCAAACAATTACAAGCCAGTCCTTTCCTTTTAAAGTTCATAAATCCTTTGTGAGCCTTAATCCACATATGTGGACATAAATCCTTTGTACACAATAGCTGTCGATAAAGCCCTCAAAAGGCTCTGTAGGACGCCCATCTATTATGCCATCCTTCAATGATCTGACTCCACATGTTACTCTCCTATTAGAGACGACCCCAACCATTGATCAAAAGCCAATCCGTCAGTTCTAATGCTTTTTTAAAGACATATAGGGTCCAAAACCTATCAAATCCTATATAGGCCCAAAAGACCTCCTCTACTATTGGATCAAGATCTGATTCAACAGTCAACAAGTCCTATTGAAATAGAAAGGATTCCAAAGCTCAAATGAATCCTTGAACATCCAAAGCCCATTGATCAGGATTTGATCAAACAGCTCTCAACTCACTTCGTTATCAAATGGGGCCCAAAGCCTAATATAAACCTCTACAAGGCTTCTATGTCATCATTCACGAACTGATCTGACAGTTCTTGAATCTCTTTGAGATCATAAAGACCCCAAAGCTTAATATTTTGTTTTAAATCCCGAAAGGCTTCTTCTGCAATTAGGTCTGTTCAAACCAAACAGCTATATGATGGACCTATGTCATTACCTTCTAGATAATATGCTGCTTGACCAGACAGCTTCCCAACTTATGCAGGGTAATTTGGTCTCTCCCAGGATGCTCTTGCATCACACCCTATTTAAGGTGAAGATATGGAAAAGGAACGATCGCCCCTTCTTCTACCCCCTGCAAAATGGAATGGAGGAGGAATGATCATCAGTTCTTCTATCCCATGCAAAATGGAATAAATTGAATAAATTCAAACAAGTGGTGGTCTCCCCTCTCGACAAATTTACAAGATTAAAAAAAAAATCTGGAGAGAGCAGAGAAAATATTCAATGACACCAGGACAGAGAAGGGACAACATGCCAAAAATGTGAAGTCAAAATGGAGGAGAGCCCATTACACAAGATAAGGAATCAATTCCAGCATGTCAATTTTTTCAATTGTAGGTTCCAACTTTCAAATGCTAAAAACGGGTCAGGTATCATGAAGTTAAATTCAACACGTAGCGTAGTTTGATAGACTAAACTTTGATCATGAGCAACTCTCATCTTTAGTTGCAGAGGCATACCATGTGTCAAATGACTTCTGGACATATTTATATGTAAAATTCAAACAGTAGCTGAATTCATCTGTCTCAAACTGTTTAACTTGGGTATCACTATAACAGCCAAGATTGGGTAACATTTGGAAGATGAGTCATTTCATCTTCCCTCCTAGTTGGTCTTCCTTCCAGCAAAATAAGAACCATCAAGATAGAATATTCATTCCAAGAGAGGGACTTTTAGGGGATGACTTTTTGCAATTGACCTTTAAATTACTGGGTCAATTTAGGCAGTGTGTTGCAATTCAAGTTTGAAAAAAAGAGAATTTTTTTTTTTTGCATGTGTATTTTTTCCAAATATTTAATGTATGTGCTCCTGAAAAATTAATGAAAAGAGTCATACTTTTCCCACTATGTGTTTCCATTGTTTATGTTTACTATCATGTTGGGCAATCTGGTTGGTTGATTGGCACTAGTCAATCACACATCACTTTTGGCATCGACGCAGATATTGATGCTGAAGCTGACCCAAGAAGTTGTCAAATGGCTCGAAGATGAGCAACATTTGGAAAAGGTAAAAGCGGAAGATAATGACAACCACAAGGAAGCAGTGAAGATATTGCAAAAATGCTATGAGTTATGCAAGCGAGGTTAGATGACATAGAGTTGACCCAGGGAAGAGGAGTAAAAGCGAAGTAATGAAAGTGAATATGAGGAATAGCAAGAAGCTCAACCAAATGAACTAGAGCTAGAGCCAACAATAGGGGTAAAAAATAATTAAAATATAGACTTAAAACTATTCTATGTTTCTAATATCCCTATGTACCATATGAATCCTCATCAGCAAAAACCCTACACTTGAAGAGAGAATCAGAAACAGCACCGCTGAATTAGGAGGTAATCCAAAGATATATACCCCTATCTTTTCTGAAATTTTGAACCATTAATTATTGATTGATTAAAGTTACAAACATAAAGAGGCATTTTGACCATGCACAGATCAAGGACCTCAAGTGGGTCAAATTCCATGCACCAAGTTGAAAGGTCATGCATCACTATGGTGGGATCATGTGCAATTTCAAAGGAATATACAAGAAGTTTTTGTTTTCTGATTATCAACTTACTTTGTTTAGAAAATTGCAAAACCTAGGATAGGAGTTGAGTGTTAAGGCATATATCAAAGAGATTTGTAACTTAAAGATCCAATTTGGTCATATAAAGGAATGTTCCAGTCATGTGAATGGTTAAGACTCTCGATTCAAGTTGAATTAATTATATGTACATTGCATTTTGTAGTTAAGCCATATTAGTTGGCCTCTATGTCACAAGGTACACCAAATTTTATGGAAAAAGTTCAAACTTCGCCAAACTTTATCCTCGTCAAACATGAACTCAAACTTTATTCATTATTTTTACATGGATGTATTTGACATGTTTTTGCATTATTTTATAAATATGTGTCTATATATACATATACCAACTAAAAGCAGGGGACGAGAAGCTCTCTCCACTCTGTCCCTCTGACATATTTATGCTTCTTTTTAGAAAAAAAAGATAAAGAAAAATATTTTGTTCTAACTTAAAGACATTTTTTTTTCGAACTTTGTCCATTGGCAAACTTGAACTGAACTTTAACCTCATCGAACGTGAACTCGAACTAGAACCTTGTGACTCAGGTTGCCCTTGAGGGTAGAGAGAATATTTTCTAAAAATTCAGAGAGTTAAAGTCGCAGAGACAGAGGACATGAGAAACAGACAAGTGGAAGAGACCAAGAGTTTGAAAAGCAAGAAGATAAAGGTAAAAAGAGATCTTCACGACATAGTTACAGATGTCATATTCTTTTAGAGAAAGACAATGTATACAAAAAGCTCATGGTAGCAGATTTAAAGGATTCCTTTTTAGATGTGACCAGCATGGCCATCGACGTTTTAGATTTTTTTAACCAAGTAGCTCAAGTTGAAGATAAATGATAAGAAGAAGAAATTGAACTTGAGAAAGATAAGAACTTGAAGCTATGCTAAATGTTGTTGAAGCCAAAGAAGAAAAAGGAGGGATTTTGGAAAAGGAAGAGCAATTTTACAACTAAATGCAATTTGATTATTAATATTGGTGGATTATTAATATTGGCGGAACAGATAATTTGTTGTCTATGGATATGGTGCAGAAGTTATGTCTGAAGTCGCGGTTACATATAATGCTTACATGCTTGCTGAAAGGTCCTCAAGCTGTGGTGAAAAAGTAGTTTATAGCAAATTTCCACATTGGCAATTACTAGGACAAAGTAGCATGTGATGTGATCACCAAGGATGTGTGGCACATGCACTAAAAAGGCATTGGCAGTATGATAGAAGTGTAGTTTCATGATGAGAGAAAAACAATTGCAATGTGAAGGAAGAAGTGGGAGAAAGTTGCAAGTTGCAAGTTGATGCTATTCTCAATAACGAAATTCCTACAGGAACCTAAGGAAATAGATGAGAGTTGCAAGTAATAGGGGTTTCAAGTGCAAGAAGAAACTCCAGTAGAAGGGAAAGAAGGAAAACCCTTGTTGAGATTTAGAATGTTTGAGAGTGCAGATAAGAAAGTGCAAGAATTTACAGATAGAGAAATGACCAACAAATGAGATGATTGGAAGATCATCCTTCTTGGGAAGTGGGTGTATGAAGGATCGACAAGGGATCTAAAAAGGCTCAGCACCTTCTTGGAATGGCTTAACCAGAAGTGTTGTAAAAGTGGTGTAATACAGTTACCGGAACAACCATTGAAGCTAAGATGATCGTGAGAGAGAAGAGAAGCGCAGAAGTTAAAGTGTCAACATATCACATGTAAGTGGTGCATGAACAGGCAAAAGAGAAGTTGCTGAGAAGAAAATACATGTTGAGGACCATTTATCAATTGGAAATATCTGGGGTGTCTTCATTTTGGCCTGAAGGGTCAAAAGAACCTTTTTGCATGTGGTCATAGAGTAGAAGTTTTGCGGAGAAAGGGTGGTTGTCCTTTCTCCTGTATTGAAATGGGATTTTTATCAGCCAAGGTTGAAGTGCTCTACGCCAAGATTGAGGCGGAGTTAAAATGGGATTACCATCCATTCTTTCGCCCCATGTAAAGTAAAAATGGGCACTGAAGAGGCAGGCATCCCTCCTGCACCATGCGAAAAAGATGAACATCAAACGGATGGTTATCCATTATTCTACCATATGCGAAGAAAAGATGGGCGAAGAAGTGGAGAAGCTATGGTTTCCCCTTCCTCCCCTACTCAAATTTTGGAGAAGGTTAAAAAAAGGGCAGTAGTTCCTTCTCCCAATGAATCTATAAATTAATAAAAACAAAGAAATCAAAAGCAAAGGTGGTAAGAGCGTTTCCCTTTCTCCTGCTAACATTCAAATAACAACTTGACAAAGAACGGACAGCTGTACCTTCTCCCAACATGCCAAAATTGGAATAGTGAATGCAAAATGGAAGTGGCAGAGAAAGAACAACTATCCATTCTCCCAAAATTTGAAATTTTGAGTTTACTTGGACAAGAGAGAGAATCAATTCCAACATGTCAAATTTTTCACCTACGGGTTCTATACATCCAATGCTAGAAACAGACCATGTGTCATGAAGTCAAATTCGTCTAGTAGCATGGTTCGAGCAACAAAACTTGGATCATGCGGAACACATTAGCAGTTGCAATCGCATACCTTATGTCAAAAACGTAAAATTCAGTATTAGTTCAAACTTCAAATTATCCATGTGTGGTTATTTATCTTTAGCTTGATTTCAATGCCCAAGATCTGATAACAATTGGAAGATGCATTAATACAACTTCTTCCTTAATTGCTCTTCCCTTGATTAACAAACAATATCCATCAAAGTTAAAATAGTCACTTTGGAAATAATGATAAGAACCTTTTGGGGAAGACTTCTGGGAAGGACTTTCAAAGTATTGAGTAGAAAGAAGTTGGAAAAAAAGAGGGAAGCTATTAAAGTTATTAATTAGTTGTTAGTTAAATATTAACTAATGTTTGGTTATCAACCTTGCCAACTAATGTAACTTATTTTATGCTTAATAAAAGACAGACAAACACAAGTGTGTAAGTCGTACGCCTTCCATTTCTCTTCATTCTTTCAATTTTTATATCTGCTAACATTGGTATCAAAGTTAATCGTTCAAGGAAACCCTAGTTGGGTACAAACGAAGCAAGTTGTTTGAGTAAACCCTAGGAGAAGGGTACCGATAGTCCAATGGAGAAGAAGTTCAAACTTGACTTGAAGATTTAGTTCATAATTTGTTGAGGCAGAGACAACATGTAATTCAGTGCACATGATTTGCGATTTGAAGGTCTACAGACATGACACGTTTTGCATGTGCAATGAAGCAAAAGGGAGTCAACACTAAGGCAATGAAGATAGACTTTTGTGGAAGAGATAACATGATCAATAAGGAGAAAGACTAGACATGAAGAAGGATCAATTTGCAGACAGAAATTAACACAGGAAGACACAATCATGCAGACCAAACATAGGTAGATCGTCAAACATAGTCAAAAGTCGCGATTTATTGTTTTTGATATAGTTTTATTAGCTAATGGGGAGTCACTCCCAATAGAGGGGATAGGATATTTTCAGTATTATTCAATACTATGCGAACATCTACTATCCTCTCTCCTACAAGTGACTCCCCATCAACTAATAAAACTTTATCTGAAATATTTGGATTTTCATTAAATGTGACATATCAACCCTTTCCACACAAAATATATAGATGTGCCAGAATCAATCAAACACCAACTGGTAGCACTGTCATTCAAGTATGATGCCATGAGAGCATACTCTTCCTCAGAATCTTGTTCTTCAACTACTACCACATTTGCACCCTAACTTCTTTGTTGGGAAAGTGCATATTGTCGCTTCTAGCAATCCTTTTTTACGTGCCCACCCTTATGATAATAAAAGCAATTCAACTGGTACTTGGAAGATGAATTAACAAGGATATATTTCCACTTCCCCTTTCACTTAGTAGCAAATACACTCTCTATTCATCTAGCACTGGACTCATGTTTGTCCAGCAAAATTCGCGTTTTGTGGATTTCAAAACTAGAACGACACAGTGCAAACGTCAACCAAATGTGAAATACCAAAACATAGGGCCGCGTGACAATGGAGAAGTTGTGGACATAGGACACATGAGGAAGACACATAAAAAGTCACAATTTTTAGAAACTAAACCTAAGTGCTAGGGCATAGAGTTGTGATTTTCTCAAGCTGCAGAAGAACACAAAGACAAGTAGAACAAGAGGATTTCATCATGATTTGCTTAGTCAATAAGTGGTCACACATTTGTACAAGAGTTGCTTGAAAGTGTATTTTGCAATCATAGCAAAGAAGCGATTTGAATAGCAGTTGCAAACCAAGAGATGTCGTGGACAATGACCCAAACACGATTATGTGGAATATACATTCCAAAAGGGTATGCAGAGTATACAGTGCAAAAATGTTGTTTTGATAATTGATTTTCAGACTTCTACCAATTTCCAAACCTATAAGCAGGTTATCTAACATGTAAGCAGACATTACATACATGTTTGCATTGATTTCCAAGTCAAAGGTGAAAAAATTGTGTTAATAATGACCAATATTCAAAACTCGGTTCTGCCAAAAGCACAAATATTAACTAGTCATAATTACTATGTCTGGAGACAAGTATTTAACAATTGTCGAATATCGTGATTGTGATAAAATCATTCTCGACGCTAAAGCACAACCTATTACAGATTTTGTTGATTATAACAAGCATCATAAGAAGCCCTTACTATTGTTGAATTTATCTGTGTCAAATGGTATAATTCCTGAAGTCCAAAATGCCACTAAGGTAAGTGTGCTTTGAAACATGGATTACATAATCATCGATTACTCGCCAATTGCTCAAATACTCTCAAAATATTTGGAAAACCCATTAATCACCACCCATACTCACCAGTTCTCGGGTTTTTTGTCTCTTGGCAAGTACTAGTTGAGTAATCATGAGTACTCGACGAGTACTGTGCCAATACTCGTCGGGAGGCCTGTACATGACATGGACGCAACCAGAACGCGTCCAAAGCCTCCATTCACACATAGAAGCGCAACAAGATGAGTCAACAATGCCTCAATGCCCTGATTTTTGTGCAATGCAACCTTCAACTTTGCACAAAAAAGTTGGAGAACACATCACGAGAGCCTATCAATCTACACGAGATTGATCCCTACAGTGATTGGATTGCACAGGAGGAGGCCCCTATGTTCATAGAGGACGAGATTGTTGATTTCGAGAGGCAAGCTATAGAGGGTGTAGTTGCAGTAGGAGAGATTGGATTGGAGGACATCCTTGAAGATGAGGTGGAGCCACAAGCACAGATGCAACGTTCTAGAAAGAGCGAGGAGGGGCAGCCAAGTGAGAGGATTAGACTTTCTCAGCCTCCCTTAGTTTTTCAGAGAGCAAAGAAGAGAAAATTTTAGATTCTTGTAATTTGTACTTGTAGATTCTTGTATAAGTATCACTGTATCAGATTGTTGTTGACAACTTGACGATGTCACAGTTGTATTCACATGATTATGCGATATTTTATTTGTATTCAAATCTAATAGGAAACACTCCCAATGTTTTACAAACTCATTTGACACATTTTCCAACTGTAATTTCTATAAAATTTATGTTTTTTTTAAAAAATTCAAGCATTTTTTTACTTTGTCGATTATTCCCGGTTGATCGACCACCCATGCCCATTACTCTCCGATAAAAAAATATCCTCCTTGGCCAATTACGGTTATGTAAACTATGCTTCGAACCACTCTGAAAATTAAGTATCAACTTCAAAGAAAAATCAGGGCCTGTACTTGAAGAATCTACTATTTTTCACAAAGATATTCGAGGATGGCTCCTATCAGAACATCTTCAGATAAAAAACCTATAAGCCAGCTCACTATCATTAACAAAAATGTGGATGATGAAAATCTGATTGCTCCTATTCTAAACAGCGTGACGCCCTCATATGAATCTTTTGTGGAGGCTTTACACTTCAGTGGAAACCCAAACACTAACATTTGCTCAGGTAGTTCCTATTTGATGTAGAAAGAATGTAGTCGAACATGGGCAAATGAGTCCAATGCTAGACAAACAAAATGCATTTGTTGTTGAGTCACACAGGAAGTGGAAACATATCCCTATTGATTCATCTTCAAAATACCAAGAGAAATGTATTTATTTTCATAAGGTTGGGCATGTCAAAAAGGATTATTGGAAGCAATAGTATGCACTTTCCCACCAAAACAATTAGGCAGCAAATGTGGCAACAATTGAAGAACGAGATTCTGAGAAGAGTATGCCCCTGTGGCATCATACTCAAATGATAGTGCTACCAGTTGTTGGTTCATTGATTCCAACACATCCATAAATTTTACGTTTCGAAAGGACTAGCATGTCACATTCACTACAAATCCAAATATTCTTGATATTATAGTTTCATTTATTGATGGGGAGTCACTTGCAGTAGAGGGAATAGGAGATGTTCGCATAGTATTGAATAATGCTGGAAACAATCATAATAAGGAATGTTAGATATGTTTGTAGCATAAATAAAATCTCATCTATTAATCATTAAACATAAAGTTACAACATCATTGTAAATTTATGTAGGAAGTAGTGTATTGTGTCTGAACAAGACCGAGTAATTGCCCCTAGGTATTGGGCAAGGTGATTGTATAGGCTTGTTGACCCTGCCACAGTCAACTTAAATGTAGTTGTGGAGAGAGATTACACCGTACAAGGTGTGACGAATGATGAAATTCCTCATAGGCTTGTTGACCCTGCTCCAATCAACTTACATGCACTAATTGCAGAGGGAATATCTACTATAAAAAACATGAGAGAATGCAATTCCTCAATCAAATGCACAGGTTGTTGTGTGAGAGAATGAAATAGCTCTGTCAAAGGCATTGGCTCAGAGGACCGGAAACAAGGTTGTTAACTCAACAAAGCATGGTCATTTTTATCTTACTTCTAACCTTTATATGGTACTTGAATTACCAGTTTAAAAACCCTTTGGATGCAAATGGGGTGGGCAAAGTCAATGGCACTGTGAACAAGTACAAGGCTCATCTTGTTGCGAAAGGCTTTTCCCAACACGAGGGAATAGATGAGGAGATGGTTTTAGTTTTTTCTCCTACTATGGAGTTGGTTTTTACTTCTGCAAAAATAGTCACACTTCGATTGCCTTTCTCCATAATAGCTCAGTTTGGTTTCTTAAATGGAGTTTTGAATGAAAAATCTACATGGTGTAGCCTAAAGGTTTTCAAGTGCATAGAAATGATCATCTGGTTTGCAGGATGATGAAGTCCCTTTACATACTTAAGTAGGGTCCACAAGTCTCATATATTTTGTTTGATCAACATCTCAAAGATTTTGATTCAGAACTATGGAGGTCGGGCTGAAGTTATCAACCAATGATAATTCATCTAACTTCAACCAATGATAATTCATCACCGGTCAATGAATCACCCTAATGCGAATTGGTTAGCAACTTGATATATCTTATGTCCACACAACCGGATCTTTGTTTGATGTTGACCATCTTTTTCAGTTTTTCTCTATACCTAAGTTCCTACATTGGACAACAACAAAATGTTTAAGGAATACGGATTTCAAGTTTATATCTAAAGAGCAATATGTAAATGTAATGACTAAATTGTTCGGTCCCACTTTCTTTGTAAAATTTCAAGACAAACTTAGATAGTCTTTGGTTTAGTCATCGAGGGTATCAAAGTTATTAATTAGTTGTTAGTTAAACATTAACTAATGGTCAGTTATCAACCTTCCCAACTGATGTAACTTCTTTTATGTTTAATTAAAGACAAACACGTGTGTGTGTCGTATGCCTTCCATTTCTCTTCATTTTTTGTGTTTATATATGCTAACAGAAGCTTGAACTAAAGTGAGTGAGTGCAGCTTATACCATAGGTCACAAAAGGCCCAAAACTCAATTTAGGGTAGCATGTGTTGGAATTTGAGTTTGATAATACACACTAGATCTTTGGTTTCCCTATATGCTTCTCCCAAATAGTTGATGTGTGCGTTCCTGAGAAATTGATTAAGTCATATTTTTCCTATTTTGTGTTCATTGTTTGTGCTTCCATTGTCATGTTGTTCATTATTCAAGTGAGTGGCACCAGTTATTCATTTGACCATTGACAACGCCATCATTCAAACACTCTTTCTTCCAAGGGGTGAAATTTGGTCTTCCACTTTAAAAATTTTGTCTTCAATGTGTGATCTTCAAGTTCAAGGAAGAAAGGTCGTCTATCCTTTATTTTGTTCAAGATAAAATGGAGACACTGCAAGCATTGCGAACTTAGAAATGGTCCACAACATGTAGAAATAATGGATGGCCAAGGATGTTCCTGCATCAAAGCCATACCATACAGATCAATCACATGAAAGGAAATTTGATTTTCTCTTCATAATTGTCTTCAAGATGTGATCTTCAAACTTGGTGAAGAAAGGTCATTCATCCTTTCTTTTGTACAAGACAAAATGGACACACCATGGGTGTTTCCAACTAAGAAATAGTCCCCCAACATGAAAAACTTGATGGAACCAAGGATGCTCCCGCATCAATGCCATAAAACATAAATCAATCCAATGAAATGAAGACTATTGTTGAAATGGAACCAAGGTAAAGAGAGAGAGAATAAGAGGTAAATGGAGAACAAGGCTCTCGTCTACATCAAATTCAGGAGCGGAAGTACGGCTACCATCGTCATTGATCCACCACAAAGGCCCAACATCAATCAAAAAATCCTAATTCCTATTTAATGAACTATGATTCATGGAACATTGGAGGAAGAATATAACAATCAAATACGCTGCAGTTAAGTATTGAAGTGGTTATGACCATGTCCATTGACTGCTACTATTATTGATTCAGCACATCGTCCTCAAGTTGATTGTTATGGATCAATATATTGTGCACATAGCCACAACCTTATGTAGTCATGTAATATCACTAGTTATTTTGTTTACAATCGCATGCTATGTGGCATTGAGTTTTGGTCCTATGTCCTAAGTGTTAAAGAATTTATGTTGTAAAAGACCACCTATAAGAAACAAGGTATAAAAGTATATTCATTAAATGAATGACTATTTATATTAAATAAGGTCCTAGTTACCCCACAAGTATAATTTAAGTCCCATGTTAGCCTTTCTATGTCTTTCTATAAATAAGTGTTTTATAGTGATCAAAAGACTCTAGAAGGCTGGCCTCGACATCCCAAGATACACCCTATCCTTGGGGACCTAAGGTTATAGGGGTGGAAATAGAGATGTGTAACATTGCTAATTGCTAGTCCTAAAAGCTAAGGATAGGCAATTTTCAGGGTGACATTCTTGGCAAGACCTAAATAGCACTCAAGCGTTGAGGCCAACAGACAAACTTGCTTTAAAGGAGCTCTTTGAGATGATCCCTGAAACTTATCTTTCCAAATTGCAACTACAAAGTGCAGGACTGTTTTAAAGGGATTGGAAGTGCAGCACTCAAAAATCCTGCTTCAACTATAAGACATAGATCCTATATAATTGAGCGAGATAATCTAATGCTATCGTCCCATGATTGGACAAGCAATTGCAGGTCAAGGACCCTGAAGTGAGATGGTAATGACATTGTCAAGTCATTCGGAAAGTAATACCTCTTCCAAACAAAAGGTGTTGGGATGGCTAGTAATGCATCAAGGATTATCTGTCAAACCATGGTTGAGAAAGGTTGGTATTGTGGATGTTTTTTACATTGTGTGGGGGAAAGAGGAGACAATTAACCATATCTTGTGGAAGTGTTCAACAGCTAGATAGTTTTGGGACTGATTACGAACTGAATTTTATTTCCTTTTTACTGGCCCTCTTTCTTGATGAGGACCTCTTCTAAGAGATGCTTGGATGCTCAAAGTACGGTTGCAAGAATCCATGGCATGCAATTCGGTTGGAAGCAATCAGTTTTATTTAACGGACGAGATGCAAAGCTACCTTTCAGGAAGACGCCACCCCACTCAGATTGAGGAAGTTGCAACTTTTTAGAAAAGATTTTCCTTTAGTTGTACAATCTAAGCTTGGGCAGTTTCGGAACAATGTGAATTCTTTTCCCATTGGGGCACAAGTACAAAGCTTCATCTCCTTGCCTTGTGTAGGAGCACCCCACTCAGATTGGAGAAGTTGCAACTTTTTAGACAAGATTTTCCTTAAAAGTATACAAACTAAGCTTGAGTAATTATGTGAATTCTTTTCCCATTGGGGCACAGACACAAAACTTCATTTCCTTACCTACGTAGCGAGAGATTTTCCTTGTAATCCTCATGCTCAGCCGATGTAAATCAATTGTTCTTTGGACTCTGGAATCATATTAATATAAGATGCATTTCTTCAAAAACAGGAAAAGAAAATCACCTGCAGATATTAAAAACCGGCCACACATTGACTTCAATTCAACAATGTGCAACAATATCAAAAAGACTATTAATTCACATCTCTGATACAAGAGAGTAAACACACGTAATGTTACAGCCTTGTATGTGAATCTGTGCAGAGTCTTAGATTAGCATTGGAAAAAGCCAAATGTGATGGAGAGCAAACGAATCTGCACACATTAGCCACAAAGGCCAACTTGTAAATTGATCTCCATACTCTAATCTATCCTTTATTCTCTCCTGCATCTGTGGGCATATATAGCTATGAGATAAGCCAAGGAATCTGTTTACTCCAATAATTTGAGAAGCCATCAAGACAAGTGTCAGATTGTGAGTGACAATTGTTTGTAAAGAAGACAGTTACAAAAGTGATTCAACTGACTTAGCACTGAAACCTGTAATGGATGCCAAAATTGACAACATCTCAGGAGGTTGAGATTGGGCGTTGGGCAGAAGCAAGGCTGACATGAACTCACGGTGTTGAGGTTTGGCACTGAATTGAGGATGTAAAGAGGCACACAAAGTTTTCAACGCCATAAGAATTTGGCATTGAAGCATTGTGCACCTGTTGAACTGGGGCTGCCACTAATCTCCAGAGCTGTCGTAAGCTGTAACTTGGTGTAACAAGGATTTGGAACAAAGCTTGGTGTCAAAGACATAACATGGCGCCAAACAAGTGTTCCAAGATTTGGCATTGATTGTTGGATAAAAAGATTGGAAATGACTATTCCATGGAATTTGGGGCCGCTAGTTGTTGGCAGAGAGGCAGATTTTGGTACAATCAACATTGATGCTGCTGGTGTTGGCACAAATGCAAACATTTCCACCACCAATGTTGCCATTGATTGTTGGCACGAAGGCCGATTTTGGTGCCGGTGTGGGAACTGCTGGTGAAGGGCAAACTTCGGCACAACTGGCTTTGGCACCTCTAGTGTTGGCGCAAAGGGAGACTTTCACACCATGGACATTGGCATCTCTGGTTTCCGCTCTCTCCTCAGTAGTTGCAATGTTTCTGTCTCCTGACTACACATTCAAGTTTGATCCAGCATTTTTAGTGGCTGCTACAATGACCACTGCTTTGCTTTTCTGTATTGTTGTTCTGCCTTGTTCTTCAGTCATTGGAAGGCCTGTTGTTGGGACAAGCAACACAAACCATTCAATGTAAACTTCTTTTATGTTTAATAGAGGATTCTAAAGCTTTTGGCAGATTCATATGATCCCGTGCATCAGCAGTTCTGTTCTAGATAGAGCTTGGCTATATTTGGTTCAACCAATATCACTGTTGTCCCGAAGGAAAGTTGGTTCTATGCAAGATTCAATCCTCCTACAAAAATTAAACAAATAATTGCCTATTTAACACGCAGCTGCCCAAAGACCACAACCCTCACAACCAAATCTACTTCAATTCGTCTTGGACATGTATCCCAGATCTAACCACTGAATTTAAAGTGTATTACAGGACAAAACAGCCATAACTAAAGAAATCCCAATTAGTTCTTCCCACCATAAAGGAATAATATTTTTTTGTTGAGTGATCTACCTACTGGAATGGAAAAACACATCAGATAATGTGTATATGAGGAGGTAACCACTACCCAACTACGAGATAAAGCCACCTGAGACTATGTTCAATAATTCATTTGGTTTTCTGACAGTATGGCTTCAAGTACTGTAGTAGAGCTAGGAACAAGGAAGAACATTAGAACCAAGCGACCCTGATACAGCTAACTCGAGATTTGAACAAACATGAACAAGGAGTAATTGTTATTTTTATAAGGAATAAAAAAATAAGAGATGAGAGAAGGAAAAAAAAGAACAAAGCAAAAGCAAGCAGAGAAAAAAAGAATGGTAAAAATTGGTGATACACATACAAGTATCAGGGTGTTGATTACTAGTAATATTACACCCTTTATACAATAAAGTGCATTTATGGAGGTAGTACACTCAAGGTTATATTTGTGTTGATACTGAATGTGTTTACTTTCATCTCACCATTGCTTTTTCTGCTAAATGCCAGGTTTCCTCATCTTTAAGTAGATCTCTTAACCTAGTAATGTATGTTGAATCTTCTTCGACCCAGTAGAATCAATAGTGACTTTGTGACTAGTGTGAACTCTCAAGCATTTATGCTCTAGTAATATCTTGGCCTTGAGTTATTTTCTGAGTGTTGGCATTGCATAGTCTCAACATGACAAAATATTGCACAAAATATCAACCTACATTTTGGTTCCGACATTTAGCAGCAAATAAAGATTCCACAATGCAATGTCATCTCAAATCACGCATGAGCATGTTAAAGACTAGTTTGATGAGCATGCCTTCGAATTTGCGAAGAATTCATCCGGCCGAGTGAATATAAAGGCAAAGAATTGGTTGACATAGCAGATCTCTAACCCATAGTATGAGATCTCCTTTGTAGAACTCCCAGTGCACATTTATAAATGGTTGGCGACCAATGACATCAATCATCAAAGGAAGCTTGGATGGAAGGCGACATGGACAGAGGAAGACCTTGCTAAGCTTCAAGAGATCGATGAAGTCTAGCCTTGCACGGTAGGTGTATGGTAGAGAGGAACTTTTAATAGCTACATATTAGAGTTTGCAGTTTCAACCTATAATTGTCCAAAGGAAGTTGAGTACCAATTTTTGACCCCATCTGCGAGGCTCTTTTGCTGCACATACCCTATTTTTGTTTTAAACATTGTTGGTAAAATAGGGTTTTGATTGTTTTCCAATAGAGAGCTAAACCCATTCCATCCCTCACCCCCCCCCCTCATGCATAGTCTAGGCAAATGGTAGGTGTATCATGGCGGTAGACTCATGCGAAGTATAGTAAGAAGGAAATGGATCCTTGAGAAGCTAACAACAAAATGGAGGGTCAAAAGGAGCGGGAGCTTAGGTTTCATAGTTATAGAGAGGCCAAACGGTTGGTTTTCAATGAAAAGGACCCAAGGAAGAGGGGAGAGTTAAGTCAGGGAGATGCCACAAGGACCCACACAGAACGAGAAGGGCACAACTCTCATGGAGAGAAATTGCGCTCTAATGAAAGTGAAGCTATACAAGGCCAAAAAAGAGAGTGTTGAGCGAATTGGAGAGGACTCAAAACCTAGACTACTGGACGCTACAACTTGTGCATGCCTACAAACCAAAGGAGAAGACTTCAGAACAAGTGTGGACATGATGGACACTAAGGACTTTAGAAGAACAGTGAGTCAACAATTTGTGATTGACTAGGTCCCACCTATAGTAGTCGCAGGTATAACTACAAACATTATACCAAATCAAAACGAGTCAAACAATTGGACCACAAAGCAAGGTTGGTGGTGGTACTTCTAGTATTGCATAAGTACCACCGCAAGCTCCTATAGCGACAGGCACAATGGAACCCGCAACAAGACAAGTGCCACCCCACACAAGAGAAGGTAAAGGACCCTCGTCAAGCATAGTTCTAGGAGGCTCAAGAGGACCACCATCCCTAGGGGCGGTTTTGCAAGGAATATAGGTGGACAAGGTCCACCCGTCCAACAACCACTAATTACTCACACCACATCTTCTACAAGATGTCTATGAAGTTGCCAGAATATCAAAGCGCAAAGAACGATTCTGAACATGTGCACAAGTGTGAGATCATATGGCGCACAAAAAGAGCCATGCCCCAAGAGCGCAATGCAAGCCAATTTGTCACTACATTGTTGGATTGGGCACACACTTGGCATAGAAAGCATGATCCAAATCAAATTGCCACAAATTATAGTCGTTGAAGGACACCTTCCTCAAAAGTTTGATATTCTTGAGTTTGCACAGCACAACATTGTTCAATAAAGGAGATAAGGCAGGGACTTTTGGAGAGCGTCTGCACTTACGATGTGAGTTTCAAAACATTGTTATCAAAGTTTTGTTAAGATATCCATCTACATCAACATGCACCAATGGTTTATTGTTGGAATTTTGGCCTCGTTCAAACAAAAAAATTCAACAAGAATATTCATGGATGTGCGTGAGGCACTTGAAGCCGCATTGTGAATAGAGGTTTGTTGGAAGCTTTTAATGCACATCAACCCATTGATGGAGGCACATATACCTAGCTAGATAGATTGTCAGAAAAAAGCTTGCAAGAGACCCAAAGACTCTTATAGTGTGCAAAAATGTGATGTATATGGGCATACTAAGACAAAATGCCCGCGAAGCAACATGAAGATGGTTATCAACCCATGCGAGGTCTTTCATTAGGCAAGGCACGACCATAGAACATGCCCTTATATGCAGAGGGCCAAGCAAGTAAATGTCTCATCTTGGTGCAAAGTCTACAAAAGCAAATGCACAACACTGTAGATTGCAAGGTCATTGATGAAATGCACGAAGCGCAGACCTCCACCTAAGGCAAGGAACAACCTCTTTTTGCACCACAAGTATCCCTAAGTATGGAGGAAGTCATAGATATGGGCACCAAGGAGACAGGATCAGAGGACGCTGACCTCAAAGGGCTTGCTTTTAAGTGTGGTGCTTTGGAGCACTATCAAAGGGAATGCCCCGAGTTTCCAACTTACGGGCATTGTTATGGCGAACACAAAACCGAAGATTCTCCAAACCTTTGTGGTTAGACCCATTAAATCATAGTTCTAAAACCATACTTAGTAGCCTACAAATTTGACTCAAACTCGTAAAATAAATTTAAATAACATGTAATAGACTATTGAAAAGCATGAGAAATGAATGTAGAAAATGCATAAGTATATTTTCTATTAGTTTTAGACAATGAGGGTACAATGCTCAGTTTTAGACCCAAAAAAAAGTACAAAGATTACCAATGCACTATAATATCGTCTCTAGCTCCTTGTACTCATCTTGTACGCCATGGAATTGGAAAGTAAAGATTCCTCCTCTGATAAATGATAAAAAAATGTTTTAGCAAAGCAGAAACAGCAAAAAAAATTGTTTGTAAAAGTGAAAATGACGTTTTTTATGCAGCAGCTGTTATTATTAACAATAGTGAAGTTTTTAGCATGGGCTCCCAAGTTCGCACTAATTACTTGGCTCACAAAAAGGTGCATAGTTATTCAACAAGCAAAACACAAGCGAGTGCTAGAAGAGTATTGGTTGTTTTCTGCAAGTTTTAATTCTATGCTTTAAATAGAAAAGGAACAAAAGAGCGAGGGAATGATCCAGATAGCCCAACCTGAAGAAGACAAAGAACCTAGACCGGAAGTGCATAAAAAATAACTACACAAAGAACGAAGCAAACACTACAACAAGGAGTGGGATAAACATGTGGGAGAGGAAGATGCTAGTCTCGCCTAGAACAAAAATCCAATGTGCACCAAAAGGGGAAATGCAAACCTATCCTGATGGGAAAGCACATAGGACCATCGAGATCATAAGGAGCTTGTAGGGAGAGGTGCAAGCCACATGAGACATGGAAAACAAGAAAAGGGGAAGCCAACGGAAGGGACCATCCCCTAAATAAGTGGAAGAGTTGACGCAATCTCTTGAAAAGAAAGAGTTTCACCATAATTGAAGTCTTGGCTTGCACAAAGCACGGAGAGGCACACGCACAAGGTGGAGAAAAACACAGAGAAATCAAAGAAACTCGTAATACACCTCATGATCAAGAGTTGATCATAGACACAAACATTAACGGTTGGTTGGCCTATGACACCAAGGTTGAGGTCAATATCCTCACAAAGGAGGCTTGTACAATAATGCAAAGGCCTCTGTTGCAAACTTCTTCTCACGTGTTGTTTGTGGCTAACAAGACCTGCATGCAATCACTTGGTATATTGTGCAATGTAGAATTAGGTATTCTAAGAGTGAAGTTTGCTGACTTTGAGGTGATTGAGCTAGCTGAGGCAAATAATTATCTTGCACTATTGAGAAGGCCATGGCACTATGAGAATAATGCTGATTTGCACTTCAAACAACGCTATATGAGCTTTGTGAATGGAGAGCAAAGAGCAGTCATTCCCCTATATACTCATTATGGACCAACTTCTGTAGAAAGTGTGGATTTGGAAGTGTGGTATGTCTGCCTCAAACACCACTAGCAATGCATTTGAGCAATAGTTTCAAGAATCCCATTAAGTCACTAGAAGGAAGTGCACAATGGTGAAGACATGCAAGACAAGCCCTATGAGGGGACAATACACGACATTTGCAGCACAAAATTCCCGAAGGGGAAATAAGAGCAAAGGCACTTTACCCATAAATGCACACAAATGGGTACCATATGTGGCATGTCTAACAAAAAGCATGCTCCAGAGAAGCCAAGGATGGTTGGAAAAGCTCCCAAAGGATGATGGATCTACTTGGGCGCAAATGTACATAAATGATATCGACACATGTCTACCCAAGGAGGAAGAAAGGGTGAGCATATTGGTCCACTTTACGTAGTACAATAACTCGTGGGTGGGCTACAAAAGCCTCATCTTCCTACATGGCCAAGAGCCAAGAAGCCCATATGTACTTCCTTCTTGAAATGCAATGAGAAGAAAGTACTACCAATGTAAAAGGGAGATAGGGAGTCAACCAAGCATTTGAAGGCTTACAAGGAGGCTTGCCAACAAGATTCCTTAGCACTACCTGAGAGGTTATAGCCTCATGCTTTTTACAACACAATTGAGTCGTGGGCACATGCATGGTACATCCATAGCGAGACACAAGGAAGATAGCAAGGGAGTCGTTATGGGATCACTTCTGCCAGAAAATTTTCATTCCACTTAGAGGAAACCCACCTAAATGGACCATTCCAAATAATGAAACAAACCATTCTTCAAAATGACGCGTAAATGGAGGACCACATCAAAGAACTATATGGAGAAGATGAGTATGTTGTGAAGGAGTCATTCCAAGGAATTGGCTTAGAGACTAAGCCATACAACCAAGAGGAGGAAATGGTTAAGGAAGCCGACTACACAAAGGAACGTGCGAAGAAAGAGTCCTCGCAAGACGAGCAATTGACAACCTTGAAGGGAATTTGCAAAGAGAATGTGCCAAATAACCTAAGATTTGGGTCACTTGAATATAAAGACCTCGATTGGCGAGCACATAGTTAAGGATGCATAGGGATAAGAGATGAAATAATATAATGAACCCCTACACACAACTGAAGTTAATATTGAAACGAAAAAAGATCCCAAGATCACTAAGACTAGAGACTATCGGTCAGATGCAGAGGTGGCACACATTGTCAAACTATTAAAAGGAGTTCCAAGACTTGCTCTCAAGGAGTTACTAGAAGATGATGTGAGTACACTACTCCATTGGAATAAAATCATATTGCGTGATGGTGCAAAACCAATCAAGAAGAAGCTCGATGAGATGAACCCCAACCTGCACACAAAAGTAAAAGAGTAGACAGACAAAACATTGGCAATATGAGTTAACTTTCCCATTGAAGAGTTTGACTGTGCAAATCCCATAGTCATCAACATCAAGGGCAAAAGGATTAAAATTTGTGTCGACTTTTGCACACTAAATGAAAGCTTGTGTCCCAACACCATTTATGGAATAAATTTTGAAAGGAGTAGAAGGTTGCAAGCTATACATTTTCACAGATGGTTTCTCTAGTTACCATCAAGTTAAAATCCCGGAGGACAAACAAAAACAACTTTTGCAACGAAGTGGGGATCCTTCACGTATTATGTTATGCCCTTTAGATTGAAGAATTTGTTGACTATGTTTTTAGCACATGGTAGTGGATTCCTTCAAGGAATTTATTCACAAGTTCCTTCTAGTATACTTGGAAGAGTGGATTGTGTATGGCCTTTTGAAAGGCCATCATCAAAGTTTGCGCTTAGTGTTTGGGAAATAGTTTTGAAACTCACAGCTAATCGTCGAGAAACCCCTGAATGCACGAGTCAAGATGCCAGATGAGAAAATCACGTAACAAGTTTTTAGCACGGACTTGCAAATTCAAACTACAAACTCACCTATTGCTATGTAATAACAATCAGCACTAAAAAACATTTTTTCACTTTTGCATTTGATTTTATGCTTTTTTTTCTCTACTAAAACACATTTTATCATTTACCAGATGTTGTGAAGTGATTTCATTCGAAATAGGATTTTGAGGGGGGATTTGAGAGATAAGAGTCTAAGAGCATGGTTTTTCAGATTTATTTTAGTTTTTTCAAATTTATTTTTCCATTTTAGATCTATTGTATCCTATAGAGTTTGAAAATATTTTTTTTGTTCTTTTTTCCCCATTTTCTTCTTTCTTTGATAGGCAGTTAGGGTTTTTATTTACTTGCTTTCTTCAGCATTTTATAGGGTTTATAGTTTGCATTTGCAGTGATATACAAGAATCACATCTTCAGCGTTCAGTAGCCACCATAGGAAGTCCGATGACCTTGATTGGAAGCATGTCACAAAGGATCCAAAGTACAATCCTGTGATATGAAATTATAGTAGTTTTTTAATGAGAAGAGGTTGCCTCAAATACCACCTGGCACGAATTCAAGGCCAAGATGTGCGAATGTGCAAAAAAGTGGAGCCTAAAGTTACAAGAGAGATGAATGGTCTCCTTGCTATTTATGAGGTGAAAAAAATGAAAAAAAAAAGAGGACAACTGCAACAAGTGCATATGTGATGAATTCCCCCTTAATTCTAATGAATTACCAAGCTCTTGTATTGGCACGTGGATTCGGAGACAAAGCTCATCCACTGGAGATAGTTCAAGCCAACTACCTTTCGCTTCATAAAATCTATTTGTTCCTAACAATACCCCTAGTGCACAACCTTTGCTCAAACGTACTACTTGGAACCTAGATAAGCATAATCAAACGCAGATGATGGTTGTTTTTTGGTACTATAACAACATACCAATCAATGTTGCGAAAAGCCCATAATTCGAGACACTGGTATCAGCATTCACTGTTCTCAAGAAGAAATTCTAAACACCTAAAGTTCATGATTTATATGCCCCATTGTTGGAGAAATTTTTAAAATACCAAGGGGATAGTACATCAAAAAAGAATATGGCGCAAAATGGGCTGCAATATTTTGTTTGATGGGTGGACAAATGGAAGGAAACGCACTTTGATAAACTTTATAGTGGCTTCAAATGAGCAATTGGTGTTCTTGGAGTTCATTGATGGCTCCCACCAAGTGAAAAATGCAAAAACTTTGTGTGATATGTTGGAGGACGTGGATGAGAAAGTGGGTGTGAAAAACGTCATCCAAGTTGTAACTGACAATGCGGCAGCATATGTAGCAACAAGGTGACTTCTTGAGGAGAAGCACCCCACCCCTTTTTGGATCCCTTGGGTAAACTATTATATTTATCTCCTATTTGAAGACATAGGAAAAATTACATGGCCAAAAAGTGCGGTTGAAGAAAATATAAAAATTACCAAAGACATCTACAATCATCCTCTGAGGTTAAAACTTGATGAGAGAGCACACCAACCGTAAAGAGCTTGACTGATCAATTGTCACATGATTCACCACAAACTTCAACAAATTGCAGAGCATTGCAACATCACCAATATTTCTTAAGCAGATGTTTGTGAGCACATGGTGGTTGAAGTCTCCCTATGGTAGGTAGGTTGAATAGAAGAGAGTCGTAAAGATTGTTTTTGATAATGTGTTTGCGAAGAACACAAAAGAAATCCTTAAGATAACTTTAAACTTAACGGCTTTTTATTTCTCATTTATATTTTATACTTTTTTTGGTTCACATTTCTCTTAATTTTTATTTTACAATTTCGTGATATTTTGTTTTCAGTGAAATAGCCTCTAGTCAAAGTTTACGCTTGGTGGATGGTAAAAAACCACGATGGGTTATCTGTATGAGGCCATAGACTAGGCCAAGGAAGCCATAGCACATTATCATGAGAAAAATAAAATAAAATATGAATTCATTTAGTGCACAATTAATCAAAAATGGAACAAGTAGATCCACCAACATACATGCAAATTTTTCTTCTTCGATTCATTCAAAGCCAATGAAGATGTTATGGATGGCCCCAACACAAGCATAGAGAGGATGACACTTAACGAAACCCTTATGAGAAACAATTATATATGAGTTGCAAATTTATAAGGGTGCACAAGGGAGGCTCTTTTCTTGAGTCCTTTGATTGTAGTCTTATTTTTCATAGATACTAAACTTCTTTAATAGATGCAAACCTAGTTGCCTAACAAAGTTATAAATGTCCTATTTGTAGATTTTTTTTTTTTTGTGGGGGGAGATTATGGTGTGAAAAACACCAAATCTTCTAATTCTAGCCATCTGTATTTTGTGCCAGCCATGTAAATCTTCTAGGTGTGAATGTGATTGAAGCATGCTTGAGGCCATTCACATAAAGAAGCACAATAGGTTGACAACACAACGCCTCAATGACCTTATTTTTGTGCAATACAATCTTCATCTTCGTGTGAAATGGGTGCAAGGGCAAGAGAGTTGTGATGTGATTAACTTGGATGATATCAATCAATAATCAAACTAGATTGTTGAGGATGTGGAGACTATGCTTATTGAGGAGATCGCAAACTTTGAAAGGGAAGTCATTGAAGACGCAGTGGCAATGAAGGCATGAGCGCAAGCGAAAACATTAGGTGGGGTTGTTGGGGATGATATGTTCAAAGATGATTTTGTTCTAGAAGAGAAATCTTTACCTTCCACTTCCAAGTCACAACCGATGAGTACGAGGAACTAGAGGGGGTAAAGGAATTTGTAAACTATTTTATGACTTTGTAAGTTTCTATGATGATGATCAATCATCATATGATATTAAGGTGCATTGTAGTATTTTTTAATCTAATACTAATGCAAAATATACCTGTGTATTCTCTACATCGGTTTCTTATGCTTTTTAAAGAATGTTTTACATGTTACTTAAGTTTATTTTATGAATTTATATTTTTTAATTCGCAGAAGAATTGCCTAGTTTTACTAAGTTGCAAGTTTGGAACTATAATTTGAGAAATGCAAGAAATTGTAGATTTCACTAAATCAGAAGTGTGTGTTTGCAACACCATCCAACACTTTGCTCAAACGTGTCATACGCAAAGGTGTGCTCATGGACACAACAAAGATCATCATTATATTGCAAGTAAAGGCTTCACGCAGGAAAGGAGATGCATGCATTTTTAGGACATACGAGCTACTACTACAAGTTCGTCAAGGAATATGCACAAATTGTGGGTCCCATTGGAGAGTTACTGAAGAAAAGGACGATCCTTTTGAGTGGGCTGAGCAACAAGAAGCATTTGAGATACTCAAGGAAAATCTAGCGAGTGCGCCAATTCTATAGTTCTTGGATTGGAAGACTCCTTTCCACATTTCCCGTGGATGCTCCTAGGACTACAATATGTGTGATTTTCACACAGCGAAGGGAAGGTATTGTGGACCATAGTAGAAAAACTCTACAACTGCAGTTACTCGACAGCCAAAAATCGTGACCTGTACTAGGGACTCGGCAATTACTAGACACTTTTATTGCTACTTTAAAAAAATATATAAATTCATAAAATACATTGAAATACATAAAAAAATGAAATGATTGTAGAGATTTAGAGAACACATAACTCAGTCATAAACATGTTTTAGATTAGTTTATAAGCAAATAAGAATACAATGTGAATATCGAATTCTTTATGTTAAACAAAAAGAAGACTAAAATGGCTCATGGAAGTTCTTCTCTCCAACTCCTCTGTTGCCCCTTATTAGTGGAAGGTAAAGACTGCTCCACTGTGACATCATCCACAAACTTATCATCCAACTCCAAATCCTCGCCAATCCCTCCCAATGCCTCTGCTTCCCCTACTGCTATGGCTTCTTCTGCTTCCCTCTCTAAATCCACGACCTCCTCGATAAACATGGGCTCCTGGAGCACATCATCAGACTCAACAATCCAATCTGAGTATGGATCAATATCATCCAAGTCAATTGCCTCATGACTATCCGTCCCTTCCACTTGTTTCACACGAACGCAAAGATTATACCGCACAAACATAAGGTCATTGAGGCGTGTTGTTAGCCTATTGGCTTCTTTGTTTGAATAGCCTCAAACATGCTCCAATTTCTTTCACACCTAGAAGCACTACATGGCTGGTACAAGATGTGGATGCCTAATTTTTGAAGATTTGGTATCCTTGCACCATAATCTTTCCACCACAAAACTGCAATAAGAGATTTATAACTTTGTAAGTCAACTAGGCGTGCATTTATAAAGAAATAACGACATTTCAATGATACAATGACAATCAATTACAATGACAAGCATAAAGGACTAAATTTGAATTTATTTTTTTACCTAGTTGATTGATCGTTCTTTTTCGAATACATAGAGGTGAAAAAAAGAGCCTCTCTTCTGCACTCTTGTAAATATGCAACTAGTCCACAATTATGTCCCCAGTGGCTTCGTCAACCACCATCCTCTCTATGCATGTATTTAGGCCATCCATGACCTCCTCATCCACCCTAAATGAATCTACAAAGAAAAATTTGGGGTTCAAATGGTAGGTTGTTGCATATATATGTCGATGGAGCTATTTGTTCCATCTACAATCAATCAAGCGCCAAATAGGTTCATATTTTTTTTATTTTGCCCATAATAATTTGATATGCTCTCATTGGCCCTGTACATGGCCTCATAAAACTACCCCATCAGATTTTTTTCTCCATCCATCAAACAGAGAAATCTAAGCAGAGGCTCTAACACCTAAAATCAAATAATGTATAATTTTAAAATTTAAATTAAGATAAATTTGAGTTATTTTTTTAAAAATAAATAAATCATAACTAGAAAAAGTTAATTCCACAGTTACCTTTATGACCTCATCGATGGTCTTTTCAAAGCCATCACAAAAAATGATCTTCTTGACCTTTTATCCTTCAACGTTCTTGCTATATGGAGACTCCATCCACCGTGTGCTCACAAACATCTGCCTAAGAGATGTTAGGAGGGCTATATGCTATGCAATGTGATAAAATTCATAGCAAATCTCGTGGCGCTCGATTGCACTAGCTTTTTTCTGTTGGTGTGCTCTCTCATCAAATTCATTACCCAAGGATGATTCTAAATGTAAATTGTGACATCTCTCGCCTCTTCGACCACATTTTTCATCCATGACATCCGTCCTATGTCCTCAAAAGATCAATGCAATGGGCTAAGCATGGCTCCAAAAAAGTGACGGGTGCCTCTCTTCAAAAAGTCTTCTCGTTGCTACATATGTTGCAACATTGTTGGTCACAACTTGGACGATGTTCTCCACACCAACCTCCATGACCACCTTGTCCAACATATCACACAAAGTTTGTGCAATTTTCACTCTGTCATAGACATCAATGGACTTCAAAAACACTAAATGTCCATTTCAAGCCACTAGAAAATTAATCAAAATGCAGTTCCTTCCATCTGTCCACCCATCAGACAAAATGTTACAACCCTTCTTACACCATACTCTTCTTTGCTCATCTACAATGAGCTTTGTATCTTTCACAACATCCTCTAGCAGTGGGCCTCTCAAGTCATGAGTAGGGGCCTTGAACCCCTTCCCAACAACGGTCAAAGCAGTTACCAAATTCTCCTAGTATGGGCTTTTTGCCACATTAAATGGAATGTTATGGTATCAAAAAATTGCCACTGTGACCCTTGCTTCATTATGCAAATCCATGTTCCAAGTTATACCTTTGAGTGAAGGTTGTGCCCCAAAGGCATTCCGAGGAACAAAAAAACCATGTAAAGGTCAACTTGCACTGCCTCTACTAGGTGAGGCCTATCCTTGAACCACCTTAGGGGTAATAGAAGACCCAAAGGCTTCTAACTCATCAGATTTAGCTTTTGTTGCCCTCTTATTTGATACATCTACAAGTGCATCAGCAGTCCTTTTTTTCTTTTTTTTCTCATGTGCTGCTAGGACAGCAACCATCTCCATTTAAGCCTCAAGTGGTGCTTTGTCACATAGCCACACATCGTTCCCTGGAAATCATGCTATGTGGTACTTGAAGCAATTCACCCTTGCACTCGTCTTAAACCCACAGTAATTGTTTATCATAGAGTTGAACTCTTGGCCTTCAACACAATGTTTTTGGGTTGGGTTATCAGACTTCTTAGGCTGACTACTACCATAAGAATCAAATGCCATTTTGAAGTTACAATATGTCAATATGCAATTGCAAATGGTCTTGAAAGTTGGAGCTCACACCTAGCAGCTTACAATAGCATACGATTCGGATTAGTGATTACGAAGTTACAAAATGATAAAATTATTTAATTAAATACTCAACTTTCAAAACAATAACAATATGATAAAATGTGATGACTTTATGTTTATTGTATTTTGAAAAATACATTATTGAATGAGAATCATTGATTATTCATTATAATCATACAGAGATTTTAGAATTTATATTAATATCAAACTGTGTTTTATAATAAAATACAATCTGATAATAATTTTATTATTTACTATTGTTGCAAACTTGCACTTGCTATGTGTTGTGGTGTGCATCGGCAATGGAGGACAAGCCAAAATGAAAATAAAAAAATTAAACAATATTTGTACTTGGTAGTTTGCCATTTGGTTTGGAATCATACTCAAAGTTCAATCATAGATCATTATCATTTATCACTGATTGGTCTCAGAGAATCACAAAATTATTAAAGAAATTATAAAAACAATAAACAGTTTACAATGTGAATGGAGTCAAGGGCCTCAAACCTGTGGGTATTATGTAAAATCAGAGATGTTGCTCAATGCTAATAGGCTAATAGACAGATGGTTGTGTCTTAGTTTCTATACCAAATGGTAAAAGCAAACGGCGACTACGACTATTGAAAATAGCAATTTCCTTCAACCCTGACCTCCTACGATGACACACAGCAAAGGAAAAAATGACAACATAATGAATTTTTTTCGCACTTATGTTTTTTAGGTTGTCGGGTTTTGGCTGGTTACCAGGCCAAAAACCACGTTTTTCAACGAGTAACCGCTCGTCGAAAACCACAGTTTTTGGCCTAGTAACCGGCCAACGGTTTTCCAACAGTCTACCCATTTCAACAAAAAAAAAAGGTTTTTTGCGAGTATGCATTTTTAATACAAAGTTGTAAACCACCCTATATCTATTTTATGAGTTGGAAGTTATCTCAAGCCAAGAAAAATTACACTACAACAGTGCACAAAGACTTGGAAACGGTCTATGCCTTGCAAAAGTTTGTCCAATATCTCTTGGCAACATTGTTTGTGTTTTACACATACGATGAAGCCTTGAAATACTTGGTGACCAAGTTGGAGTTACATGGGCACTTGTGTTGTAGACCCATTCATTTCCAAGCATTCCAAGACTTATGCATTACCAAATCCTTCACCCCATCGGGACTGGTCCCAATACTGTGCGTATCAAGTATTGGTCTTAATTCAATATGCATCTAATACGGCCTAGGTATTGCCCAATAGGGTCAAGTATGCCTAAAGTTCGTCATGTGACGAACCTGAGCATACCAGACCATGTCGGGCAATACCGAGTCGTATCTAAGGAGAACCCACAATCAAAAAATGTTTTTTGTTATTAATTATTTTTTGGTTTTAACTTTTAATAAGTTAGAAGTATTCAGGTATATATGCATATGCGAAGGGCTTCTATCCACCAAAAAAAAAAAAAAAAATCATAGAAGATATGTCTTTTGTGCACTTTACGTTTGAAAAGACATCACAATAAATCCATTTGTTGCAAACAAAATTTGTTTGTTACAATCGTGAATCCATTTGTTGTTGTGGAATCCATTTTCCCATCCTATCACAAAGCTACAAAATAGCATAGGAGGAAAGGGCCTTTCAAGCTTTCTTCTACCATTTTCCAAACTCGTTACCACTACTACAAGACATGACTATGTTAAAAATTGTTGCATGTCGTGACTTTATTTCCCCTATTAAATGGCGGCGATCGCGTAATAGATGAGAATCAAGATATTAGTAGAAATTTAGAATGAATATAAAAATTAAAAAAATAGAAGTGGTGATCATTATTTAAGTTTTAGTTTTTTTTAGCTTTTTATAATTATTAATAATTGATAAATATTTATGAAGGTATTTATATAAAATGTAAATACCTTTATGAATATTACTTAAAAATAACAATAACTTAATACGCAAATAAATATCCTAATAAATGTTTTTTAAAAAAATATTATTTATAATTTCTGAAGCTATATAGTAATATTTAAGTAATTGATAATATTTAATGTAATATAATAATATCCCATTGGTAAAAACCTACAAAATTTAATAATATAATAATTTTACGTATTTATTCCAACTATTTTCTTGTTATTTAACTTATTTTGTTGACTTAATGCATATTATGTGGTTAATTTTGCTTGTTGGGCTATATTTTTAATATTTTATATTTTTTTTGGTAAGATTGTACCTAAGTCATACCCGACAAAGTTAAAAAATTGATGTATTGGTATAACCAAACCTCATACACATACCAATCCTACAATCGGCTACTTAGGTTCCAATTCATGAATGTAGTGAAGCTAGGTAAGCAAAATTGTGGACCAGATCGCTTGTTGTGCATTACCACAAAAGAAGACGTGTAGCCCACTAGAAATGCCCTGCCAGATGCCCAATTCTTCAAAGTGCAATGAGTACTTGGAAATTTAATAGAGATAGTTACCTTTTTAACTTATGGAATTGCACCAAAGCACTAGCCGGTGTAGAAAATAAACAACTTGAAGGGCCATGCTTTAGCAATTGATCAAACAAGAACAATTCAAGTTCAATTGCAAAGAAGTGTTGAGTAGATGTGTAATGGAGCACGATAACAAGGAAGTGTTACAAGAATGCCATGGTGGCATTGTAGGAGGACATTACATAGTGGAGGCAAACGCAGGCTAAATCTTGTTCACAAGGTTGTGGCAACCTACTTTGCATATGGATGCACAACATTGTGTGTAGAAATTGGACATCTGCCAAAGGGTTGGCAAGCCAAGCAGAAGGGACAAGATGCTCTTGATACTGGTGGTCGCACAAGAGTCATTTGAAAAGTGGGTGATTGAATTTTTTGGGCCAATCAACCCACTTGTGCAAAGTGGAGTGCAATACACCATCACCGCAACAAACTAATCTTACAAGGTGGGCAAAGGCAGCCCCCACTAAAGATTGCACAACAGCAAGTGCAACTAGATTCTTGTGGGAGAACATAGTTACTACGTAGGTGACAGCCCTTTGAGCCTTACAAGTGATATGGGCTCACGCTTCATGGTGGTGATGGTGCACACATTGCCAAGTGAATTCATGGTGGCAAACAACATAGGCACTCCCTACCACCCACAACAAACAGAACCATGGGGACATTCAAAAAGATTTTGGGGATGGTTTTGACAAAAAATTGTGATGTTGGGCACAAAGATTAGGCTGATTGGGTCTCAACGGTATTATTGGCATACCAAACAACATATAAACAGTTGAACCAGAAAACCCCTTTTCAGTTGGTGTTTGGAAGTAAGGTGGTAATTCCAATAAAGTTCCTAGTGCCTTCATTGGGCATAAGCCCTTAAGATGCTTGAATGATGATGCATCACTTAAAAAGCGGCTAAACGAACTGATGAAGTTGGATGAGGAAATATTAATGGCTCAATAAAGTCAAGGGGTCCAAAAAATAGACAAAAAGTCTAGCATGTTAAGAATATCAAGGGAAAAGTTTTGCGCGAAGGTGCTGTAGTGCTATTATATGATTAACGCTATGTAAAGCACCCTGGGAAGCTACATATAAGATGGATGGGATCCTACATCATACGTTCTATTTTAGGGACCGACACATGCAAGTTGTACCGATTGAATGGAGAAATGTTGCTAGGACATTTCAATTGAAGTAGACTCAAGCCCTACTTTGAATAATCCAAGGAGTGTACCAATAACACTGAGATGGCCAAAGAAAAATTACAATACAAAATTAAGGTGGTTCCAGGTATGTATTTAGTTGTTTTGTGTGTGGTTGTAGCAATAATATTTGGAAGATAAGTCATGTAAGATTAGACACGTGAGTCGAGCATGGGTGCTTGAGGACATAATGCCAAATGCCTAAGTCTATGGGAGGGACTTGTCATAAAGACCTCCCAGAAGATCTTTGTGCAAAAGCTTCTTGTGCAAAGTTTTGATCGACAGTCGGTTTAGCCAACATTTTAATTCTAGTGCACAAATCTTCTTTGGCACAAAAAATTGTTTGTAAAGGTGGAGGAAGTTCAAGTTGAAAACCTATGCAAGAGGCGCATGGTAAGAAGGTAGGACAAAACCAATGCAAAGGAAATCTACGAAAAGGAGGTATGCCAAACTAAGAAGCTTCACAATAAAGAGTGAAATTTCCAAAACAATAGGCACTAAGTAGAACTACAAAAATAAGCAATCGCATTACATATAGAATCGGAACTAAGTTATGCACCATCTACCCATCTAAATAAATAGAGGGAAGGGTGTATACTCCTCTTTATAGGATAGGAGCATGGTATATATTAGATATAGAGGAGAGGGGCACCTCATATCAATTATTCGCTAGGCTCAAGCAGGCACTGCCCAACCCCGGATAGAGATGCAACTCTATCTATCTCTTGCCTGAAGGCAAAAACTATGCAAAATAAGAAACATGTGTGGCCCCAAGTATGTGACGAAGGAAGATATGGCATAGGTCACACCACATGGAAGATGGCAATGGCGGATGATATCATCATGATGACACTTGGTGGAGGACAAATTGGCAAGCAATCAAATTTGGCACATTAATTGCAAGGGATTCTATAAATACAAGGGGGTAGACCTCATTGATCATATTCATTGCCAACAATATTGAATCATTGATGAGCGAAGAGGAGGTTCAACTTTTGTGCCAAGAAATAAGAGGATAACCTGCACAAAAGAGAATAATTATCCACAGAGGAGAAAGAAAAAATGTCAACCATGAATAGGGAATGGGGGAAGAAACAAGGCTAGCAATGAAGGGTCAAAGGTAGGAGAGAAGACATTGATGAGAAGGCAAAGACTGATACACCGTTTCTACCGCCATTGACGCAATTTCATGACAGAAGAAGTTGGCAAAGTGTTGCATACAAGTTTAGGATACCCCAAGATTGACAAATTCAACCACCACTTGCCCAAGTACCAAAAACAATTGAAAGATGACATACAACCTACAACTAATAATAGGGATGAAGATGGCATGCTCATACGTGATGCCACGGTGCGGGATGAGCTCAAGGAGAACAAGATTTTTACCAATTAACGAACTACCCTACTTCGGTAAGCCTCAAGAACTTATCAAGCTTTTGTTGTTAAGAATTCATGGAGGTAGGTTTTATTTCACAGGGCAACAAATGAGAATATTCACAAAAAGAATCAATAGAAATTGGGTTACAAGACAAGGGTGAAGATATGCGTAGCAATATAGAAACCCAAGGTAGAGAATGCGCATACACTCACTACAACCCAACACACCACTAAGAATTATTTGCTAAAATTGATTTAGTGTGGAGCTACGCACATCATTTCACCTCTAATTAGCACAAATATTACTATAGTCGACCAATGGTACTCCGTGATGCAGGAGTATCTTCATGCTTTGAATATGTTATGTTCTTGGTTAAGTCTTAGAGAGTCTAGGTGTGTTAGATTGATTTCCCTCCAATTTGTGATATTCAAATTTGTAACTACGTTTTCCATAAGCATGTAATAAGGCCTAATATGTCCAAAGGCCAAGATTATATGGATTTCACCTAAATTGGTTTGAAGATCATATTTCATATGATTCGAGATCAGTTGGGCAAGATCTAGTATGGTTGAGATCTTATTTGTTTGGAAAAAGTGGTTAACTCCATTTTTGGAGTTTGTTGCATGAGTCTAGAATAGAGCTTTAGTGTCTAAGTTGAGCTTTTCTGTTTAGTTGAGGGATTCCTTCAACCCAAGGAGATGTAATATGATGGTTTGAACGTGTAATGAAGATATGATACGTTGAAGGACATTTTGATATGTTTTGTTGATACTTTTCTGATGACTGTGTTGATGGCCAAACATGGTAGTGAGGGGAAGTTTGACAGTCAATATCTAGAGGGTTATTCTCATTATTATAACTGCTCAGATCTTTAGAGAAGGTAAAAACAAGCCCAATGAAATTTATTTGAGGTCTTGACACTTTACGGTTTGCCCTATAGCTTCTTTTGTTTGCAGACTAGGCCCTAACCAGGGTTTCCTGTTTCTATAAATATGTACAGTGAAAATTCTTAATTTTTTGAAATCATTGATTTCTCCATGTATGCATCCACTTTACAAAGTTTCAAGGTCAAACTCAATGGGTAAGGACATATTCTAATTCAAACTTGTTTCTAGCCTTGTATGTATAGAAATTTTGAGATAGAGTGCATAAATGGTGATTTAAGGGCAAGGAATGAGTAGATATTGGTTTAGATAGTCTTTTTAGGTCATTTTATATTGATCATGTGGTTTTTGAGCTTTAGATCATCCTTGAACTCTCTGCAACTTCCTAAACAGGGTATTCTAGAGGCATAATTAGCCCTAACACAATCTACAGTAGGGCTAGTCCTTACAAAGCAACCCTAGGAGAATTTGGGATATTTTGTATAAATCCTTAATGGGTATCCAGATCTTATTTAATTTTTGTGTTATGATGAATCAAAGAGAAGTTATGTTTAAAAAACAGGGTCAACAAGGCTACAAGGCCATGAGCCCATGTACAAAGCAAAGGAGGTCTTATGCCCTGGGGTGTGGTTTTTGATCATTCAGAGGTATCTATATAAGTGTAAATAGTCTAGATAGAATGTGTTTAGGGTGTCTAGGTTGGTACTTATTGCTTTTGAGTCTTTCTACACAATTCTTTGTTGAGACCCAAGTCTTATTGCTTATGTATTGTCAAGTGCAACACAATTGTTATAGAAAACCAAAAAGACTTTTAACAAAAATTTCTTCGCCGCTAATTCTATTTCCCTTAATCGGAAAATGTTGCAAGTTTTCAGGCCTAGACTCCTCTCTGTTGACCAAATAAGGAATTAACTAGCTCCTTATTAATTTAAGGCAATTATTTAAAAAAATATATAGTTTATAAAGGCTTAAAAATTATTAAATAAATATAATGCTTAACCCAACTTTTTCTCTAAATATTTATTGTTTTAAAGCTTAATATTAAATATATAATAAACTTGCATGAACTTTCATAGCGTTAAAAGAATGCTCTAAGCCAAGTGTCTCCACACACAGGGACCATTCTACCTTCTCTCACCATGCCTAGCAGCCCTTTACAGCAGCCACACCCTTTAATGACACACCCTTCTCCAGCACAATGGCACGTTTAGATGATTTTCCTCACAATGGCACACTCAAATCAACAAAAATACTTGCATCATACTGCTTTTTTGGGTGCTCTTAGATCAAATCTTTCACTCTCACACTTGGTAAAGTTGTGACCAGCAGAAATAAAAATGATACTTCAGACAAGGACTGAAACAATGGCCGCCAGATCAGCAAAATGAATGATCCAAGAAACTCACCCCCAGCTGCACTTTGGAAGATAAGGCTGCACCCAGCCAAGAAGAAGACTCCTTTGCTACACCCTTAGCAGACCTCAAACAAGAAAAAAAATAACGTTAACAGATTTTAGAGCTGGATAGAGCCTGAATATCTCAAACTCCATACCCATATTGTAATTAATGTTAGATTGGTGGAGTCAGCGTTTGGTGTGTGATGAAGCCATTCTTGTAATTATTAGTGAGGTGGCATGTAGGTAGGAAGTAGTTGAGCATTTATTGTAAGACAGGTGAGTTGGGTGCCTATATAAACCCACCCCCTGCACATGAGAATCGCTTTTTGAATGTTGTTACTAGTTGTATTAGTTGTAGTTATCATTGTGTATTAACTCTACAAGTATGTACCATATATAGAGATATAAGCTATTGGCAACCACTAATGGAGATGGAAATGTTTGGGTTATATCTATGCTGTTGTTGAATGTCCTTACTTTCACGACACAATTAAGTTTTTTGCTAAATGCCTAGTTTGCATATGCTTAAGTAAATCTCTTAGCCTGATAATGTATGGTGAATGTTTGTCGACCCAAGAGATGGTTACTCGATAGCATGGTTCAGATACTGGTACTCAGCAGCCCATTATTTTGACTCAAACTCGCGACTCAACAAACTTTTCACAAGTTAAAAAATATATAAGTTCATAAAATAAACTCAAATACCTGTCAATCCTTCAAATCTGATTGAAATCAGTTCACAACAATTGGTAAACGATCAAATGTGTTTTAATAGAGCAGAAAACAGCATAAAAATCGAATGTAAGAAGTGAAAAAAGACGTTTCTTTCAGTGCCGGCTGTTATTACACATCAATAGGCGAGTTTGAGTCCATACTGCACACTCGCCACACGAATTTCTCACGAGTTTCTCTCCTAGCCCCTTGACATACAAGTTTTCAATTTCTCAACGATTTCTTGCTAGTTTTAGAACTATGCTTGATAGTTTCTTTGTGTCTCGAATGAGTTCTTGGGGGCTTATACTAAAGTGATATGTTGGCATTGACTTATTTTCTAAGTATTAGCGTTGCGCATGACAAAGTGTTGCGCAAAACATCAACCAACAAACGCCCTAGGAAATAAAAAGATTAGTCAAAGTTTTAATGCTATAAAGCACAGATTTCCTCTTCATTAGTATATAGTTCGTAATTGCATATTATTAAACTATAGTATATTAAAATCTATACTGTATGTAATAATCTAATCAAAAACCCAACATTCCCCCCCTTATTACATATGGTTCAAAGACTCAGAGAGAATCAACATCGTATGTGAACCAAAACACACTCGCAGTTCATCATATTTACAGACGATAGTGAGATTGGCCTCACTATACCTACTAACAACTAATGAACGATGACAAACCCAATGTTCACCGAGAAACAACGAATCAGTATGAACTAGGACACACACATACTCATACATGCTTGTGTGAACAAGGACGCACACGATTATTCACAACAAAGAACAACTCTGTATGAATAAGGACACACCCAATTATTTCGTCAAAAAGATACCAGTAGTGGGACTAGACTTCACTATCGCATCCTTAGGTGGCACTGGGCCACACATCAACTGTCTTCCTAGTTGGACTGGGCCTCACCGAACAGTTACAAAATAATTGTAGTGCGAGTGGGTCGTCACTACACTTTATCAATGGGATTGACCTCATTGATCATCTCGTATGCAGCCGAATACCACAGATGATCACCATCTTGAGCTGTGTAATCGTTTTGGCACTAGATTTGCTACTAAAGCACTGAAATAGTCTCCGAGCTAGTAGCGAGCTCAACACTAGTTACTACCCTCCAACCTCCTCTGAAACTTGGCTCAACTAGCCAAGTTGATTCTCATAGCCCGATGGACCAAAAACCAGTGCAAGAAGCATTCCAACAATTTCCTCATTGTTTTCCCTTGTACTTGTCTTGTTCACGAGTATAGGATTCCCCCCCTTCAATCAAAAATATTTTATGGGTATTAGGAGGTACTATCAACAATGCACACATATACATAAATAAAAAAAATTGGTTTAGAAAGATATGAAATGATGTACCTTTCTACAGCAAAAACTATTTTATCTTACAAACGATAAGATATTATTAGAGAAAATCCTCTTGCCAGACAGTTTATACTACAATTTGACATACATTGGCAAAACTCCGTTACAAACCACCCCCTGGTTAAAAAGTGGTGAACTTTGGAGAAGATTTTGGGCAAGTTGTTAAGGCAAAACTCCTCTACGGCCACTAAAACAATTAAATCTAAAAAACTCAGGATGTTGGAGAAAAATCATTTGAATTTGGGCACAAGTTGGCAAAATTTTGTTGGACAAACTACTCTTAGTTTAGGAGATACCGAATTAATTCGAGTCTTCCAAGCTAACTTATAAAATAATTTAATTGAACTATAGGGTTAAAAACTTTATAAATAACAGAAGCCCTAGATTTTCATAAAGGTAAGACTATATGCAAAACTTTGTATTTAAAAAAAATATTATTGCTACCTGTGGCAAAGTGTTGGGCACTCAACTTCTGCTGGTGCGCCTTCTTCTACAGGTGCCTCATTGCTTCAAAATTTTATTTGTTGCATCCTCTCTCCTTCACATGAGCTTCTTCTACAGGGCACTTTGCTTTTTCAAAACAACTTTGGTATTTGGCTGCTATAATTACCTCACTTTTTCTTCCTCACGCCCAACTCAGGGCTACATATGGCTGCACTCTCTTCTGAAGCAGGAATACATAACGCCTTCTCCTCGCATTAAAAATTTGCTATGTTTCCTCTTATTGATGCCTCATGCCCCTTTGCCTGATCTTGCTGCACCTTTATTCTTTATCAGACTAGCCACATCCCTCTCTATGTTGTAAGTTTCTATATACCTGAAGAATTTTTATTTGCATTTTGATTCACTATGCTCTCGAATTTGCACACTAATCTCAATCTACAGTATCTCCATGCACCCACGAAATCTTCTCCTCTTCATTTTCATGGTAAAATTATTACTTCAACAAGCACCCACACTGTTCTACACTCAGCTACAACACATACTCCTCTCATCTTAACCCCCAATCTCGCAAATTCAAACGCCAGAGTCAAAATTTGAAAGAGCCCTATTTACCAAGCACCTACCTCCAGTAGCAATCAGACGTATAAAAATTATTTTATTTCCTGAGTGCCCAAGTTTTCTCTTCTAATATTTGTGCCTTCAATCTGCACCACACCTCCATAGAATGCCTCCACACTCACTCTTCTACAATAGATCACCACTGCATGCACTATTTATTCTGTAATAACACCTTTGGACTCTTCATTCACAGAATGCAAAATTCTAAAACTTCATATATTTAAACTACAATCTAAATTGAATATACAACTATCATCAGTCAGGGCAATTAGAGGAACCATGAAGCTGCCCCTTTGTACTTATCAAAACACCATTTTTCCTAGAAAACTCTCGCATGCTTTTGACACTAACCTATTCTGATACCAAATTAAAAAAATTGGTCAAAGTTTTAATGCCGTAAAACACATGGTTTCCACTTCATAATGCTCAATACAGACACTGTTATTTTATTCAATATAGAGGAATATTTATACATGTTTAGATGTCCTATTTACTAGGACATTTACTTTAACTCATTCCCCCACCATTTCTAATCCCTATGTGGCTTGTTATAACCACTCAACAGCCCAACAAACTTGCCTGTTATTAAACTATATTATATTAAAACCTAAACTATGTATAATAATCTAATCTAAAAACCCAACAGGAATATCCAAAAAAAAAATATCCCAATAAAGACCAAACTAAGCTTGGGAAAGACTAACCTGGGTGAACTCAAGGGATCCCTAGCAAGACGAAGGTAAGATCACCCACAAACTGATCCAAGACAATCTTAAGTAGGCCCGAACAAACTTGATCCATAGCACATAGGTGAGCCCAAAAGCTCATTTACTTGAAGCTAAAAATGACAAGGGATATACACAATGGGGGTTAGATAGCACCTTGACATCCAAAATTGAGGAAGACATCTCCATGTGATACTGCAAGAAGAGGATTTGCATTGATATGGATTTAAATATGATGGATGCATTACAAAAAGGGGAGTTGCCCCTATTTACAGCAAAAAAGAATGCTATCATGTCGAGGTTTTATTGTTTAATGTACCGTAGTGGACAACTTGCAGTAAACATAGTTTTACCTAAACTATTTGGAAATCAATGATCATAATTGTGGTGCATATTCTTTATTAAATCCATCCTAAAATGCTTGGAAATTAGTGATCATTCTCGTGGTGCATATTCTTTATTAAATCCGTCCATGTGTATGAATGGAGCTTATTTTGGAATGAAATAATCATTTTCTCATATTTGTCTTCTGGCACTAGATCTAAGTGTTGTAGCAGCATCTGTCATGGAAATGCTTAACAAGTTCTCAAGCAGAATAACTGAAATTGTAGGTAATTTACATTTGAAATTTCAAAATTCTATTGAATCTAAATAATCTTTCTTGTAGGTAATTTACATTTGAAAATTTGAAATTCTATTGAATTTAAAAAATCTCCCTCAGAACGTTAATTAGCCTATTGTGGGGTCCTACACAGAACAAGGAGCACCAAGTAGATAAAGCTTGGAAACACCTCAATTTGCATGCATGGAGGCTAAGGTGATGTGGACAAACACCAAATTGGGGGCATTGTTGTGCAAAGATACTCACAAGGGAAGCAATGAAGGTATTGAGAAAAATCAGACTCCAAAAACTACAAATTTAGTGGAAATGTGCCAAAGATTGACTTTCTTTATCTTTTGAGAATAAGTTTATGACTAAACTGAGGGACTGGCTACGGGGTCACCTTTGTCATTGATTGTTGCCAACTTATTCATCAAGGAGTTTGAGAAATTGGCTTTACACTCACATCCTTTCAAAATGAGGTAGTGGGACAAGTTCGCATATGACACAAACACAAATTGGCTTGATGGTGAAAATAATCCCAACAGTTTTTGAACTATCATAATCGTATTGTGGAACAAACACAATTTACAATAGAGATGAAGATTAATATACCTTCTCCTCTTGGATGTGTTGGTTTCAAAGAAACCAGATGGCCCACTTTCCCATGGAGTACACAGGAAGAAAACACACACCAATCCATATTTACAAGCAACTTCCCACTACCACCCCTATCAAAAAATTGTCATTCTTTGCAAACTTGCAACACAAACCTTTAGAATTGCTTATGATGAGCATGATAAACAAAAAAAAGGCTCCAATCTCTAGGGTTTTCAAGGAAAATGGATACACAAAAATGACAAATTCAAGAAGCTTTTTGTATGGCCATCCAGGGGAAAATGCCAAAACAAGAAACAAGACAAAGATGAACAGCAGGTAATGATCCCTTACATAAAGACATTTATGAAGAGACTGCAAGAATTTTAAAAAAATCAACACAAAAAAGGCTTTTACTCCTAATTCTCTCAAGAATATGTTTGATAAGCCAAAGGACCCAATTGACCCACAAGTTTTATTCCTTGTGCATGTAGCAGGCCCTAAATTAGAGAGACAAGTAGATCAACACAGATAAGGATCAATGAAGATGTGAATGACCTTTTACATGATCAAGAGGAAAGGTCGGCTCTTGCTTAACACTCGCATAAGACTAAACACCATACATGTGCTGAAAATGCTAGGATCATTGCCAGGGAAGACCACTATTCAAGATGGAGAATTAGAGAAAATAGACAAACGCACAAGTAACCTCAATAAGAATGATGATCAAGTGACTCGGGGAGGACCATGATAAATCTCATTAAAAACAATGTCAGTGGAGATAAAGCCTAAGAAGAATAAAATTTACAAAATGGGACTTGTATTCTACTAGTGTTATGTAGGGACACGTCCCCTAGATTTTGGTGACGTCTTGGACATCTGGAACGTTTTAGGGACTTGGGGACTTGGAGAGGAAGTCCCCAATCATTTTTAAATTTTTATTTTTTTATTTTTTTAAAATCTAATGCTTTTACTTTAAAACAAAACCCCCCACCCCAAAAAAAAAATTGTTATTTTCACAAAAACATTCAACCCTAGTCTTGAAAGTACCCTAGAAAATATTAAATAAAGTTTAAACACCTTAATTTCATTGAATAAAGTTGAAATATTTAAATACTATTTTAATAGACATCCCCCCGCCGTCCCCAAAAATCTGGCAATCTTTATGCCCTCCCGGAAACCTGTCCCCGCAACTTAGGTAGCTATGTATTCTACAGCTACTAACCACTTGGCACTAGCTACTTATCACAAATAACTTCTAAAATTCATTATTTATGGAGGTGGTTAGAGGTTTTTATTCAATACAGACATTCACAGGAAGATATCCTCTAAAGATGGCTCTACAAAAAGGACTTGAAACATTGAGTAAAATAAGCTCTAACACAATGATCCTAAAATCATAACAAAACAAACTCAAGCATCGTGAAAAGCCTTATATATTCAATTTATATATAGTTTGCAAGAACGCAAAAAACATTGTCCAGATTAAGCAAGGACAATTAAAAAAAATTATATTATACAAACACACACACACACACACATATATCCCCCAAGAAGGAGATCGCTGAATTCAAGGAGAGGCGCTGCCATTTCACATGAAGAAATTGCTGCCAAGGAGATATCGCTGCCAAGGCACAGCACTGCCATTTAATACAGCAGTCATTAAACGGATATGAATGGAAATGTCAAATAGAATTGTTGCCAGAAGTGGACGGAAGTGTCAAACGAAATTGTTGTCGGAAGTGAACGGACATGTCGACGAAAATGTTAACGGAATTGTCAACGGAAATGTAGACAGAAATGTCCACGGTCACTTTTTTGGTGAAAAGGTGCCTCTTGGATGGGACACCTCCTTTGTGAGAAGTTTTTAAAGGCTATATAAGGGAAAAGAGATGTTGAAGTATTACAAGCATTCAATTATGTATTCAATCATCTAACTTTGTATAAGCTTCATGCTATACAACCATTCTCAAGGACAAAAACCCTTGTGATTATAATAGCGCAAGGACGAAACCCCTTGTGGACTTATATTTTATTTAATTGATTATTTTGAATACAATATTTATATTTATAACAAATATTATTTAAAGGAACTCTGTAAAATCTAAATTAATGTAAAATATTTCGATTTGGATTATTACAATGGTATCAAACCTGTTTTTCTTGCCAGCTTGTGAACCATGGGGTCACTACATAAAGAAATTATGGATAGTTTCAAGTCTTACAACACCCTTTCAATAGAGATTCGAAAAAAAATCTCTTTTTCAGACTATTTGGATTTAAAAGAGTCATGGAATGGAAATAGCCACTATGAGGAAAACGAGTTTGTGAATCATAGTTATGGCAGTATTGAATATGATGAGAAATTCAATTTTCAAGAGATCCTCGAAGAAAGAAAGATGACAAATTGCAAGACTGACTTCCATATCCAAGAGCAAACGAATGAGGCATCCAACGTTGAACTAAGGCAATGCCCAAACATACTTATCCAAGAAGAAGTTGATATTTATGGAGACTTGTCTATTGGGAAGAATGACATAAAAACTTTGGATATTAGAGATGCACACGAGTTATCTATCCAAAACACTAATGATGATGTTGATATGTGTTGTCTATGTCGAAGTGAAGATAAACTTCAGTGTGTGCAAGAGAGAGGTCTTGAGGATAGTTCCTTGAACACAGGTTCTAAGTTTAATAAACCAATTGATTGTCTAATTAATGCACACTATCAACAAGATATCATGGGCTACAATCTTAAAAATAAACAAGATGGAGAGCCAACCAAAATAATTGATAGAATATGGAAAAAACATCCACTAGATAACCTTGATGCCTTGGAAGACGAACAATCATTAAATGCACCTCACTCGTTGAAGGACCGAAGAGACTTCCAGTGATATTATGGATAATAAACAAGACTCCACATATGCACCTTTTCTTTTAGATTTGCCTGGGTATCTTGGAGTAATAGGAAATTCACATGTTGAACATGAAGAGTCCTTGGAGGTGTGCTTAAAACATTCATAAATCAATAAAGGCAATCAAGTTGTAACTATTAATCTTGGAAATGCTACACTTGAGAGCTATGACTCAGAGATAAATTACACAAAGCCATCCACACCAAAAAATGAACGAGAAGTTGATTCCATGTCTGCTTCTTCGGTAGGAGGGGCGCAAGTGATATTGAAATAAATAAACTATAATGATGGGCAATTAAAAGATGTCGATGAATGGCATGCCAAGGATGTGGTGAACCTAACAACTAGACAAAAAAGTCCAAATTTGTTCATATTAAATATAAGGGTTGTGTATCCATATATCAAGCTATTAGAGGATGTAGGTCCTCAAGAGTGGCTTTTTAAGGAGCTTGAAGTTATCCATAATTCAAATTTCATATTCCCAAAGTTACAATATCGTGAGTCTCAACAGTTTGAACTTGGCTTTGCATCTAAAATCGTTAAACCTTCGTTAGTGTATAGAGAAGAAGACATTCTTCATGTGAAGTTTGTATTCAAAACATGGGCTCCAAAATTGATATTAGAAAGTTTAAATTTCTTAAAATCACAAAATATGTGAGTTGACATAGTGACCCAATCATTGCCCTATGAATTGTCAGATGTCCAACATAAACCATAGTTTGGTGGTCTTTACATTGTTTAAAACATTCTATTTTCTATTTTAGAGGAAAGGAAAAAGCCCTTGTTGAGAGACTCCACTTTACATCTGCCACTTAAACATAATTATATGCCGGAGCATTATTGTACAACAAACTTAATTAGCATGAAGAATTTCAAACAAAACCTTGCAATTCCAAAATGTGTAGTAGATGATCATCCGATCAAAGTATGGCATCACGAAATAAATAAAATTCCTAATATAGAGGCCTACTTCATCATAAACTGTGATAATATATATTAGGGTGTTCACCAAAAAAGTCCAACGTACTGCAAGAAATGTATGTTTCACTATTCTTGGATGTTCTTCAAAAGATTTCGTATCAAACAAACATGGCTCCGTTAAATAGCAGAATTTTTGTGTCTGAAACCTGCAATTCTAAAATCAAGATATATCGTTTGAGCGAACAGCTATTGCTTTTGGCATTTAAATTTGTAAAAACATTTCAAGGCACGGAGGGAAGTTCTGATTTTGTAAGAGAGAACAACGAAAGGAGTTATAAAAATGCTAGTATGGAATCTAAAACGCACTCACAATATTTGAGCAAACTACCCAACATTAATAACCAGTTTTCCTGCCTCCTTTCATTGTTTCTTCTAGACATGACAACATTTCTCTCAGATTTGTTTAGGTTCATCAATATCATCGGTCTTTGCCATGATAAACTATCAGAGGCAAATGCTGATAATATTATAGATTCATTTGAAGATACATTTGTATCAGCTTTATTTGCACAAGTTCCGATCGGTTATCAAAAGCTAGATCTTCCGCATAGAGCCCGAAAAGTAAAGAACAAAGTTATTAAGAACAAGTTTGATATGAATACTTTTGTTCAGATTAGTTTCCAACTAGATCTATTTCCCACGAGAGCACATGCTACGGTAACCTGTTTTGGTATATTGTTCACAAGCCATTTTACAAAGAGCAACTAGGATACTCTGTTTGGTGTTCCCCTACAGTCTATCATAGTCATGTGGGATTTCATTTCACCATTAAATCTTCCAAGTATAGCTCACTATATTTACCGGAGAGAATAGATTCATTTCCCCCGAATTTAGAGATGCAACCGTATTCCAGCAAATTTGAAATAGTTGTGAAGTTTGGTATATCATGGCTGCAAAAGGATTGTCAGTCTGATAATTTTAATGAAGCTAAGTTATCTGCAAAAGACTCTACAGATATAATATATGTGTTTTTGAATGTGCAGGAATAGCTTTATACATTTATACTTTTCTATGATTCTGATCAAGAGAAAATCGTGGATCGATGTCAGGGCATTGAAGGATCTATGTTTGCATTCCATGGAAATTCTACATGTACTTGGTACTCTATCGTAAGGAATGGCTTAAAGGGTTTGCGTAAGATAAAGTACATGTCTGCCGAAAATGTTTGCATCCACCTCTCAATTGACAAGAGCTATTCATGTTTTTTCTACTATACTTCGTTGTTGAGTGAAAACAAGAAACCTAAAGATTTCAGAGCGTTAGTTCTTTGTAAAATTGTCTCGTGGAAAACATATACAAACTTTTCTGACATTTTGGTGGTTCCCAATGAGACTAAGGTTGTCATACGGTATTTGCTCGTATGGAGTTCATATGATCCTTCTACTTCTTGATTGTCAATAGAAGATGCAACGTGGAGAGGAGCCTTACTTCTTGAGCATTCCAATTTGCAATTGCTTGAGGACAAGCAATTTGAGGCAAGGAGGTCTGTAATATCCCCAAAAAGGACATCACTGAATTCAAAGAGAGGCATTTTCATTTCACATGAAGAAATCGCTGCCAAGGAGAAATCGCTTCCAAAGAGCAGCGTTGCCATTTAATACAACAGTCATTAAACAAATATAAACGGAAATGTCAAATGGAATTGTTGTCGGAAGTGAACGGAAGTGTCAGACGGAATTGTGGAATGAAGTGAACAAAAATGTCGACAGAAATGTTAACGGAATTGTCGATGAAAATGTCAACAGTCACATCTTTTGGTGAAGAGGTGCCTCTTCGATGGGACGCCTCCTTTGTGAGATGTTTTTAAAGGCTATATAAGAGAGAAGAGATGTGGAAGTATTACAAGCATGCAATTATGTATTCAATCATCTAACTTCGTATAAGCATCATGCTATACAACCACTCTCAAGGATGAAAACCCTTGTGATTATAATAGCCCAAGAACAAAACCCCTTGTGGACTTATATTTTATTTAATTTATTATTTTGAATACAATATTTATATTTATGAAAAAATATTATTTAAAGGAACTCTGTAAAATCCAAATTAACGTAAAATATTCCGATTTGGAATATATATATATAACATAGAGAATCAACATATTTCACAAGGATTCTAGTGTTTGAGTAGCAGTTGCAGAAGAAATAGTAATACACATGAAAAGGTAAAGACAAAAATATCATACTTGAGAGATAAAACCTCTAAAATGAGATGGATGTATATTCCTTGTCAAACTTGACATAAAGTGATTCAGTTTCACTTGGTTGCACCTTCAATTCCTTGAGCTTTTCAAGGTAGCCTTCCATGCACTTGAAAAATCAACAAGCTTTATTTTGCTCATTTCACAATTGATTTGGCTTATATGGGCATCATTGGCTTATGCAAATACTTTGTTAATGTATTTCTCAAGCTTCTATGCTACCAATAATGTCACAAATATGATGCAAAAGATTGTCTTCAATTGCAATTCAAGAAGTCATCTAGCCTCCATTGCTCTAGGAAAGCATTATTGTTTCTCATTGGCATCAGTAGGATCTAATTTCAACTTCTTCATAACGTCCAAGAAGCTTTTTCAACATGATAGATCCTCCGTTTCCTGGTTCCAAAGATAGAAGTTGAGACCATTCAACTTGAAAATAGGAGTAGGAGTACCCATGATTGAGAAGGTGCTATCAAACAATACAATTAGCACCAATTTACACTACTGCTATATAGCTCCCAAGATAAAATTTGGCCAATCCAGGTCAAAAAAGAGAATAATAAAGCTCAAATCACAAAGTCGCCCAAAAAAAGTTGTGTGAAGGTTGTATCAAGTTTTGATACAAAAGATGAATTGATCTAGATGCTAACATAAATCTCCTCTTCAAATTTGCAGCCATACGGAGAAAGTTGATTTCTGCACATTTCTCAAGATGGTCCAAAAAATGCCAAATCTCAAATCAAGAAAAATGAACAAAGCATTGATGAAACTCAAGCCTCAACTCCAATTCTCATTGGAAGCATGCACTACACTCTTTGTTGCTAAAAGGGGAAAAGTGAATACCCAATTTGAACAAGAATACTCAATGAATGAAAGGCACAACATCAGTTGCAAGCAAGCAAAGCATGCAATGACAACTCAAGGCTTTGATGCCATGTAAATAAATCCTCGAATGTATATGCTACAATACATGCATACACTATTGAGAGCAAGCATTCTCAATATATAGGCTTGCAGGTAAGGCATGAGCAAGTCCAAGTAGAGGATTCCAGTAAAATGCATAATCACGTGGACGTGGAAGATTCCGCAGAACATGTGCAGGTGCAAATGGAAGCATGCATAACTGCAAGTTGAAGATTCAATAAAGCGTACACACGGACAAGAATGTGTAAGTACATGTGGAAGATTTCCCAAATAGAGAAAAAAAGATAAAAGATTAAAATATAACAAGAATAATAAATCATCACATAGTAAGCACCATGATGGCTACTTATGCTTCCTAGGTAAATATTATCACCAACAACGCATAAGTAAATATTATCACCAACAACATTTGTATTGGAGTCAAGGTGTTGGTCATTTTCAAATCTACTTTATTTAATTAGACGTTAATCTATATTGTAAACACATTTTGATGCACTAGTATCCAATGGCGTTATGTCTTCCTTTGTTCAGTTCAAAAGAGGGAGCATTTTGTTTTTGTTTAGGGCCTTCTCAGTTCAAAAAGTCGGGCTGTTAAAAAAATTGGAAGATTTTGGTGTAAAACAATTAGAGTGATGCAATTGAAATTATAAAGGAGTGGTCATTATTGTTGGTTATTTTTCCACATTTGATGATGGTACCCATACCCATTCCCACTTAATGGTATTGATGGGAAACTTTTTATTTTTGTCACACTTACGACTTGAGAAAATACATGTATAAGGCTATCTAGGGCAATTAGACATGGGTATTGCTAGACATTAGATCTTAGGTGCTTACATATTATTATGTGATAATTTATTAATTAAGTCTTTATTTGTGTTGGCGATTCAGGTCATTAGGTAGATCAAACCCTCAACTATTTATGGACGCTTCTCCAGTCATCAAAGTTGGTTGGTTATAAGTCTTGCACATAAAGTCTCGAATTAGTTGTGCTAACACTCATTCATGAAATATTTCCTTTAATTTCACAGTAAATGATTTGCACGTATCCATGACAGGTCACTCAATCCTTCTAAGTCTCTACGGTGCCTCGCGCAATTTGACCATGTCAGCAGCATCGCAGGGTGCCCTTGCATACTGCTTACACCTTTGTGCACTCACACAACACTTGGGTTCACACAGCACAGAACTTCAACTCCGTGCAAGACCTCTAGCAGCACGCAGCCAAGTGGACCTTCACACCACTCTGCGGCATGCCAGGTGACACTTCTAGCTGTCGCACCATGTCTGCACATCTATCAGTATAACGTGCAATCAGAAGTCCAACCATCACACTCATGGGACGGAAAACCGTCAGTTGTTGCAATAGATGAACCATTCCATAACTGTCCCTTCTGTAAATGCCTTCTTGTGCTATATATATAATTGTAAACCCTTCAAGGGCATGCATTGTTCTCACAATTTAGTCTAGGCAAACCAGATAGGAAGTGTTACCCTCTCTGGTCATGGGAATCTTCATTGTCAACCTTGCTACCTGTTGTACACATTGCATTTTTTTCCCTATTCTTTGTCTACAAATTGAAGTAGCATTATTCTGCTAAATTATGTATCTAAGTGTGTAAAGGTTATTCAGCATCTTATTTAGATTCCATAGCATATTCTACAATTCTAAAACTCTTCTAGAAAGAATTTGGGCTGCCTGGAAATTGCTCCCTAACTTTATTCACTAGCAATTCGAGGGTCCAAGGGATGCATGGGATATACCCCAGGCCTATCTGGACTTACCACTCTGTTGGTGGGTCCCTTAGCCTTTTGCATTCCTTTGCCAATAAAAGGATAGCAAGGAAAGGTCATTTTTGTTGAAGATATTTGTGGAACTATAACCTTCAGCAATGTCTCACATGGCACAACTTGAATAGGGTTCAATTGTTTCTCTCAAAGGACAAACCAGCTTTTCAAAAACTTTGTGAGATTATTCCTGAAAAACATACCTTCAAATTACAATTACATGGATTGGGTCCTTATTGGAGGGGTTGGAAGTGGTGCAGTGGGAATGCTTTTTATAATTATGCTACATTACCTCATACTTCCCCCGTACTTGTACCGGTCTGATTCCGATACCGGTACGGGTCCAGGTACCTCTCCAGTGTGCCTCAGATTTGCCTAATACCTCCAGTCCCTCCTAGGTTTGGCACTTTCAAACTTGGGAGGTACTCAACTTTATAAAAGACACAACAAAAATATATATATATATTTAAAAAAAACACTAAGAAAACATTAAAAAAGCAAGCACCTAACTAAACCTAATTCAACCACTAACTAACAAAATCTTAGCTGCATGACACATTTTTTAATCCTCATCTTTTCCCTCTTGGGCAGCTTATAAAATGTTAAAAAAAGGTCCTTCAAACAAATTTGTGGGGCAACCAATGAGGGGGTAAAGGATTTCCTTTGGTAGCTTGGGATGTTTACACCCATTGAAGGGATCAAGGAAAAATAGGGGTTCTGAATGTTAGCACTCAAGGAGTAGTTTTGGTGGGCATATGGATCATCAGATCAGTGGAAGGCAAAGCCCCTTGGAAGGTTCTTCTCCTTCAACAAAATATTTCTTCTCATCATAGTCAGGGAATTAGATGTCCCTTTCAATTATGTGATATAGTTGGTAATGTCAAGGCCTTTACAATCTTCAGTTCAGCAGCGCTAAAAAAAAATTGGGCTGCCTAGCAATTGCTTCCTGACTTTCTTCATTGGCATTTTAAGGGTCCAAGGGATGCATGGGATCTACCACTAATCCTATACCACTCTATTGGCGGGTACCTTGGCCTTTTGCCTTTATTTGTCAATAAAAGTTTGGCAAAGAAAGGTAAATTTTGTTGGGGAGATTTGTGGAACTATAAACTTCAGCAATGTCGCACTTGGCACGAATTGAACAGTGATCAATTGTTGCTCTCAAAGGACAAACAAGCTTTTCAAGAACTTTGTGAAATGATTTCAGAAAATCATCTCTTCAATTTACAATTACATGGAATGGGTCCTTATTGGAGGGGTTGAAAGTGGTGCAATGGGAATGCTTTTTACAAGTATGCTATGTTACCAAGTTCTTTCCTGTACCCAGACTGGCATGATTGCGAAAGTGGTACTGGTCTGGGTACCTCTCAGTGTGCCCCAGAATTGCCTAATATCTCGGGTCCTTCCCAGATATGTCCTGGGTTCAGCACTACCATACTTGGGATGTACCCGACTTTCTAAAAAGTAAAAACAGTCGTAACAAAAAAAAAGGATTTAAAAAACCACTAAGAAAACATCAAAAAGAAGCAAACACCCAATTAACCTTGGTCAGCCACTAACTAGCTCATTATTACAGTTAATTTTCTTAAGTTTGTATGGACGTAGCCAAACCTGGGGCCCCAAAAAAATAAGCGAATCACTGTACCTGTACCCTAGCAACTTAGCAATTGTGACTATAGACATGGATGACCACATGAAGCACACTTCAGCCATTGTTCTTCGTTTGAGCAAGTGGTGGGGCTTAATGATCCTGACTGCAAGGCTGTTCGGAAAGCCAAGGCCTCTTTCAAGCACAAAGTTTTGGGTTGGCTAGTGATTCATCAAGGATTGACAATTGAATCAAGGTTGTACATAATTAGTAATTCAGATTTGTCATGCATTCTTTGTGAGCAAGAGAAAACAACTGAGCATATCTTTTGGAGGTGCTCCAGGGCTAGGTCCTTTGTTGAACCTCTTTCTTTGTGAGGCCCTCCTTTAGGAGACCTCCTACATGATCAGGGAGAGCAGCAAAAGCTTATGGCATGCAATCCATTTGTCCATTATTAGTTTTTTGAAGAAGACATATTTCAGGAGGATTATAATATTATTCCCCGCTCAGTTTGGAAAACTGAGACATTTTAAGCAGGATTTGGTTATCCTTGTTAAAGCTAACTTCGAGTGGTTCTGCAAAGATGTCAGAATACTTGCCCATTGAAGCTCAAGTTCAGATGTTTTCTTTTTTAACTTTTACAGGGAAAGATTCCCTTGTAATAATGTTGTTCGACAAATGCAATCTTTTTGTTCCTTGAGGAAATATACAAATATATGATGCATTTCAAAAACAAAGGAGGTCAAAAAAAGGAGGTAGTTGGCTTTCAATGACAGGCACCTGTCCAACCTCTACCAGATCTGTGTCAGCTAAAGTTTGCTGCCGATTATTCGATCCTACTGATTGATCACCAGATTTGTTCTCCCAATCAGAATCATCATGGCGTAAGGCTTGAAAAGGATTCAATTCAAAAGCACTTTTTCACCAGGCAGCCTTCCTATTTACCATTTTCAGTGGTCCAATGATGTTCTTTGTAGTTGTCGATCTGGTAACTGTTTTCCATTCTCAACTCACCTAAACTTAAGCCAGCTTTCTCTTCTGCCTTCAATAAATCACTTTGATCATCCACAGGTTTTGCATTAACTTTCTGTCTGCATTTATTGAGCTTGGTTTGGCCTTTTGACTCTTTGAGGTATGGACATAAGCAAGCAATATGCCTGAACTCAAAACAATTTCTGAAGGGTGTACTCTCATAATCCAAGGGTTGTTTCAAAGCGTGATCAATCAGTGGAAGCTTAGTCATGGCTCATAAGGGTTTTTCTAGATCCAAGACTACCGCACACATTCTGGGATAGATTAATCTTTCTTTTGTGAGCTGGAAAGACACTGCGTAAGGACTAAAGGTGTATCTATATTGATGGAAACTACAATTTTTAAATACAAGGACAGAAGCCCTACCCATACCAAAGCTTGAGAGAGAAAACCTTCCAATGGATTGAACCCCACTGTCAAATGTTTAGTGCACATTCCGACTCTCTTAATCATCCAAGATCCTCTTGAAATACCCAATCCATGTCTTTGGATTTCAATTAGATTACCAAGAAATATCCTCTTGGAAAAATTAAGATTGTTATTCTATTCGGAATCTTCCAGTCAGTGTTACACAGCGAGTCATACCTGGAGCTCCAGAAGCATCCCTTTCACCCCTCACATTTCCCAGACAGGGAAATAGGGAAAAAGCATCCCAACATGTCCCTGTTGTCATTGACCTCATAATGTATTCTGGAAACAGCATACATCCCTGAAACACCTCAGGATGTGGCAACCGCATTACCTGCAGACATGGACATCAAATCATGCCACAGTCCACAGAAAATATACCCAAAAAAGGTATTAAATATAACACCTCAACTTTTGAGATCTTTTGGTTTATAAGTACACTCATTTGATGATTTCCCTTCGACATCTTTAGGAAAAGCTACTTGTCCTGATTGTAGAGCCTCAAGATCTGTACCTTGTTCATGAAAATTTCTATATTGCTCTTCATATTTATATCTATCCAGGTGAAGTTTTACTTCTCTTTTAGTGATTCTTACTTCTGTAGTAAATTCCCTAGACATTCACTGATAAAGTCATACAAGACAAGTCACAATATGCTCAGAATCTGAAATTTTGTTGGTAATCATTTATGTAAAAACATTTGAAGAAATAGTGTATGCCTATTAGCAATCCCACTAGTCAGTTATGCAGACATCAGCTTTTTTCATCAGATTGAGACCAAGAGTCGTGTGTATTTCAACATTTTGAGGATGAGTGCTGAATTAATTTCTAGAATCTACATCTATGGGCATAAGATTTGTTTGCAGGTAAGACATGTAGCATTTTTACGTTTTAACATTCTCAAACATGTTTAGCATGTTTGCAAACTCTATCCTATAGGATGTCCACACCCTATAAATTTCAATTGGTATCATCCATGGCCATAACTGCATATCTAACCTTCCAAAAAAAAATTAAGATGAATAAGGTTAGAAGCATAGTTACCAAATCCTGCCGGATCTGGTCCAAATCCTGTTGGATCCTTATTTTTCAGATGTAACGAAGCAATCCATTTGACTTCTAATTTTTTTTTATTTTTTTTTATTTAAAAAATTAAAATTCATTTACCTGCAAACTCACGTTCCAGCTGACTTGTTTTGTTCTGCCCAACAAATAAATTTTACACATGTTTGTGTCATATAAATTTTTACATATATGGTATACATTTATAGAAACACTTGCTCTTCTAAACCGGACTTTCCGAATTTTTTCTGGAATTCCAGATTTTTGGATTTTCCCCCTTACCCATACGAATCCAGATTTCCAAACTTGGTTACCATGGTTAAAATTTAAAAGCAACTAATGTGGATTTGGCAAGCAGTCATATCAAGGAAGCATCAGCCTCAACAGAGTTAAAAAACCCAAGCTGGACGAATGATAATCATTTAATCAAAACGCATGCAAATTACTCTTTAGTTCTTCAAATGTTTTACTGAAGGCAATGCATTAGAAGAGCATGACGACAAATATAGCACCCCAAACTCACCTAGAAACAAAAGTGTAGCAAAAGTCTGAAAATTTGATATAAGGTGTTTAATTGTGATGCAATCTATCCCACAATCTACAGGCACCAAAATGTGTGTACCATGAAAATACTCACAGAAAAACAAAGACCGGGAAACTGTACATAATGAACACCGGCTAGTATCCTATTTAATACTTACCATATTACAATTGCCAATGTGGTAAAGACTTCAACTCACGAAGGATCGGAAAAAGATCCACAGAAAATGCCAACAAAGCCCTAACCAAACTATATGTGGCAACGAGAAAACTAGCAGTGAACATAGTAAGCCTGCTCGTATCTGATATATTAAAAGGTTAAAGTTACCAATGTTTGATTTCCAAAAGTCCCCCTCTTTGGATCTCTTGAGAAGAGCCCATGACTTTCCAAGAGATAACTAGCAGTTGCCCCAAAGATGCAAGTTACGCCAAAAGGGATGTAATATTTTGTTTTTGTAAAGTGGGGTTTTGTAAATTGCAGGGGTGTAAATCGTTATGACCGCTGACCCCATCTTAACTTTTGTGTACAAAGGGTTAAGCAACAATACTTTTATATTTATATGGAGTCGACGGTGCAAAATGAGATATGTGTTTCTTCATATGGCATGCAATGCTTTGTGCGAGGAGGAGATGTTCCATTTCATAGTGAGTTTGAGCAACGGCGAAATAGTGGGAAAGGGCAAAGCCATATAGAACATGCAAGTGGTGAAAGATTTTAAGGTGAGTTGAGTGGTGATGGTGAGGGGAAATGATAGGATAGTTTAGGTGGTATCATACACCAGAGGGCCCATATCGTACACAAGACCCGTATTCAAGACAACTAGTGGATTTACATGCCCTACACCCATTTCAAAGGGGTCCCTAGCTTACAAGGAGTCATCATCGTTGATTGCTTGTTTTCTATTGTCAAGGGTGGAAAAAGATGTCATGATTGCAAATTTGATTGCTTGGTACAATCCAAGCTTCTCGAAGGAACTGCGAAATCCGGGCTCTCTCTCGGCGTGTCCTGTTGGCCGACGGCTGGGGAACAGGTTAGTCCCACAACACTTGGTTTTCCCAAAGCCTCTGCAGTATTTGTCTTTTATTTATTTTTTATCCTCTCTCATCGGGTTTCTCAAATCAAAGCAAACCATGGTAAACAAAATAAAACAATTAAAAGACAACCTCTAGTTGGTCACACAATGTTATATGGCAGAGAAAAAATGGTTTTCACCAGGGGCCAAAAATTTGCAAACTCTTGGACCATTGAAGCTTTCCACATTTCTTACAGGGGATCAATGTGGCCCCCAAGTGCAGTTAATAAGGTCTGTGGTTAGGGTACTTTACCAGGAAGGGTTAAGCACTTCTTGGAACCAAACTCTGCAGTTAACAAAAAGACCTATTGATCCAAGCACTCATGTTCAGAGTATAAAAGAGATAGGAGACCCTTTCTCATTATTACACCGTCATGATAACGCTATCAAAACGGAGGAAAAGTTAATATTTGTGAACGCAAAGCAATACAAGGGGATAATAAGCCGTAGACAAATCCGTAAACAGTGGCAAAAACATAGTAAAAAGCTTATTAAGATTTTACCCAAGATAGATGGAAACACTGCAAACACCGCGATCAAAATGAATCACCCGGAAGGAGAACCTATAGGACTAGATGAAGATAGTAGGAAAGAGAGTGAGAATCGTCTGCGTCACAAAGAACTTGAGGCAAACCGTGATAAAACAGAAACTGTTCTAATAAGCAAAGACAGAGGGGAAGATGGATCACAAGACCATGCAGCACCGTACAGCCCTACGACTACACCACTGATGTGGTCATCAGAACTGTATGTTAATGAGCTTATGAACTTGAAACAACCGCTGGAGAAGATAGAAGAGAAAGGGCGACATGAAAGCACTAAAATTAAAGAAATTTTGGAAACCAGCTTGAACCTTGAAAGAGAAAACAAGTTGCTCAAAGAGCAAGTTTTAACCTTGCAAAGCAACATGATAATGGGTCGGCAAGAGCTTGTCTATCTAAAAATGGGGTTAGAGAAAACAAAATCAACAAAAGATATACCAGAAACAGTGATAAAAAGTGACATTTTACAGCTAGAAACGATCCAAACAGCTCTGGCAAGCATGGAATTAAGGGAAAATAAGCTAAGAGATCAATTAGAAGAAACAAAATCCTAGGCCCAGGTTGTTAGAGAACCAATTCATGAGCAAAAAAAAACCATCGAGAAACAAATCAAGAGACATAAAAGAAGAAAAAGACAAACAGGACAAAGATGTTAATATTATTATTAAAGGTTTGCGGGATTTTGGCGAGAAAAAAAGCACTGACATCTTAACAAGAGACTTTCTTAAAGAAGAATTGAAATGGACGAGTGTTATCAAGCAGGGAAACAGGATTGGAAAGAAAACAGAAGAAGGAATAGGGACGTAAGAGTCATCTTGAGAAACATAGAGGTTAAGAGCACAATCCTAAAGAATAGGGGGCTACTCAGAGGCACTCACATTTTCCTTGATGAGGACTTAACATTGGCACAACAAGAACGAAGAAAGGAGTGGGAAAAAGTGAAAAAAGCAATGGAGGATGGAAAATGAGCATGGCTGAAAAATGGAAAAGCTCAAATCAGCGAGCGTTCTTTCCACAAAAAATAGGAATTTGGGGCCCCACGAGAATCTCTGCACATGATAAGTTGGAATTGCAAAGAATACCCTTGGAGAAGAGGACCAAGGTTGGGGCCCATAGCAGAAGGGAAAGACATTATTAATTTAATCGAAACACATGAGCATGATGGATGCAAAGTCCCAGACTTTGTAGGGTACAAAAAAATCTCAGTATGGAACGAAGGGACAAAGACAAATAAGGGTCATGGGGGGATCACCGTGCTAATAAAACAAGTGTGGGCTGAAATAGTGAAAATAGAGAAAGAGGATCCCAATAAACAATACATTTGACTGAAAATAACAAACAATAAGGGCATAATCTGGTTGGCTGCTTGCTTCTTTGCTCCGAAAAGGTCAACGTTCTACAAAAAGAGAAACTTGGACAGGGAAGACCCGTATGCATCGCTAAAAAAAGATATCTCTGTTTTTAGCACATCAAGGGAAATTGTTTTAATAGGAGACTTCAATGCTAGAACCGCCAACAATCAATCTCTTCAAATGGGAGGAGAAGATAGAGGGGATAGCAATCCCTTTTGGCTAGAAGAGGGTGGGGACCAACTTTGAAAAAGAATGTCACAAAATGGAAAACGCAGTGTGACACACTTCGGTGCCGAACTTTTGGGACTTTGTAGTTTGTATGACATGGTTATATGTAACGGTACAAGAGCTTGGCCAAGCTCTGAGGGTATTACATGCAAAACCTACAATGGTCAAAGTGTGGTTGATTATGTCATCTGCTCTAAAAATTCGACTACTAGGTTGTTGGAGTTTGTTATAAGGGAATGCCCTATGGAGATGAAGTCTGACCATATGCCCTTCTTGGTTAAGTTTGGCTTTCTCACAAACAAGCAGAGTGAAAGGCAAGCTCAACACAAGGTTAAGACAACTAATCCGCATGGTAAAATCATTTTGAATAAAAAAAACCAGGAAATCTTTACTGCTGCCCTTGGGCAGCACATTGTGATGACCAAAAACAATGTTGGGCTTAAGGAAAACAATATTACGATGAAACACATTGACAGCAGTTTGCTGGTCCCTTTGATTCACAAAGCTCTAAATGTTTGAAAGAAATCCAGGCCTCGGAAAGGAGTCTCTAACACTTTCCCTGCTAACCCCTGGTATGATGAAGAGTGCAAAGTAGCAAAAAGATCCTACAAAGAGAGCAAGCCAAACATAGAAAACAAGAAAAACTATGTGAAGTTGTTAAAAGCTAAGAAAAAAAAAATTGTTATACGAAGGAGCTAATAGTGTTAGGTAAGCACAATCCCAAAGGTTTTTGGAGGGAGCTACAGCAAGAGAAGAAACATACATAAAATAATATCACAGAATCTCAATGATTAGAGTATGCAAAACTACTTTATGAGTGTGACCATGAGGAAGCCCTCCCTCCCAATGTTAGCACATCAACCGAGCTCTTCTCAGATGAGGAGATCAAACAGGGTATAAAGAAATTAGCAAATGGTAATGCACAGGACATTGACGGGTTGCAAGCTGAATTCTTAAAGTGGGGCGCTGAACACCTTGCTCCGCACATCAAAAGAAATTTTAATGAGGTCACGCAATGGGGATTTCCAGTGAAGTGGACGACTAGTGTCATTATCCCTCTCTTCAAGAGTAGGGATATCAATAATCCCTCTAACTATCGTACCATCATAGTCAACCCTCTTCTTGGAAAGTTATTTGGGAACTTGATCGAATGTAGAATCAGCAGTTGGGCAAAAAAAGAAGGAAAAAGAGCAAAGAGACAGGTTGGTTTTAGACCAAGGCACTCTACCATTGATCACTGCATTACTCTTAGGCATTTGATTGAAAAAGCTTGGAACACCCAAGGTGGGGAAGCTTACTGTTGTTTTGTGGATTTTTAAAAAGCTTTTGACATAGTTCCCAGAGACAAACTCTAGGAAAGGATGGAAGAATTGGGGGTCCTTGATGAGTTTAGAGCAGTTGTTCACAAAGTTTATGAGCGTGTTAGAGCAAAAATCAGAACTAGAGAAGGCATGTCTGAATGCTTCGACAGTAACATCGGGGTCAAGCAAGGGTGCCCACTCTCCCCCACTTTGTTTGGTCTTTACATTGATAAACTTGAGGAATGGATAAATAAAACCGAAGGGGGTGGCATCCAGTTGGCCAGTTTTGTAGTAAAGCTACTTTTATATGCAGATGATCTTATTCTTATAGCAAAAACTGCCTATGGTTTTATTAGTGTAGGTTTTTATTTTTCCCTATTATTTAATTAGAGAAATTATATTTGTGCATACATGGAGTTTTCCTACATTCGTGGGATAGGCTAGCTTATGTGGAGATGTGTCATAGATGTGTCATAGGTGTCATAAGAATGTCATAAGTAACTCCTTTATGGGAGTTACTTCTCTATTCTTAGCACCTTGTCACCACCTTTCATGGAGGAGTTACAGTCTATTCTTAGGGTGCTTTGACCACCTTTTGTGGAGAAGTTACGTACTCTCCTATATGTATTCTTCACTTTGGCCATCTCATGTTAATCAGATATTGGGTTTTCTCCTATTTTGTCTTATGCAATTTATCTTCTTGTATAATTTCAAATTCTTTTAGCATCTATGTGGTGTGCACTTACTTCATCTTGTGTGATCACGTCTCCATTGCATTCGCATTATTCAGATTTTGGCAACAACTCCGATAGGTTTGAGGGGTCATTTGAAGGCTTTAGAGCTATTTTGCCAAGATGTCGAGATGCAAGTGAACATTAGCAAGACTAAAGTCATGATCTTCTCTCTAAAAAGGAAACAACAGCAAACTAATTTTATGTTCGAAGATAGCCCGTTGGTAATCGTCGAAGAATACAAGTATCTTGGCATTGTTTTTCATAACAGGCTCAGTTGGGAAACTTGCAGGGCGAAAAGCATTCAAGGAGGTTGGAGAGCTTCTTACCTTCTCCAGAACAGGTGTAGGAAAGCGGAACTTTGGAACTGGAAAACCAAGAAAACCCCTTTTGGTTTGTTGGTCACACCAGTTGTCCTCGACGGTTGTGAGGTTTGAAGAAGCAGCATGTCAAATCACAGATGGAGATAGTTGAAAAGAATTCAAAAACATCTTATCACCAGTAGTCTTAAAGTTAAAGCAACTACTCCATATGAGATCCTCTTGGTGGAGGCCAGTACTTTCCCAATGGAAGCTATGGCGATTACACGGTTACTAAGCTACCTAAAAAAGGTTGAAAACATGGGGAATCACCGGTGGCCCAAAATGGTGGTGAACGAGGTGTTAGATCAGAGGAAGAAGACGTGGATGAAGCAAAACATCAAGTGGTTGGGAAAATGGGACATTAAGTTACATGAGTGCCCTAACACCAAAGAGGAAATAAAAAAGTTCGTGTTAGAAAAATTCCATGACTGCCATATGGACAAATCAGATTGGGTGTAAAAAAATGCATTATATTGAAGAGTTCAATCCCACTTGGGAACACGGTGATAAAGCCATACCTAAGTGCCGATCTTAAAAGTAAAGCTAGGCTCCTAGTGGCACAATTGAGGACAGGTTCACACCATCTTAGGTGTGAAACTGGTAGATGGACGGTTCCCAAGGAAAGATGGGTAGATAGGACTTGCATTTTCTGCAATGATAGAGCGGTTGAAACTGAACGACACTTCATTAGGGAGTGCGATGCGTACAAAGATATCTGTATGCAGCAAGATAACAGCGTGAATGTGGGCAGTTTTAGTGAGTTATTTGAGGAAGAGAGGCTAAACAACATGGTCCGGCTGTTGGTAAAGATTCATAGGAGGCGGTATGACATCGAAAGGAATCTGAAGAACTCCTAATGGTCTTGACACTTGGTCCCATACTCTGTTTGGTCTCGTGGACGTTATTAAAACTCATTCAGTCATTGTGGCAAGACTTCACATCCGATGTGCAGCTTGAATCATTAGTATAATGCCATCGTCATGGGGGCAAGACATTAAAGTTCCCAAACCTAAATTTATATATATTATTATAAATATAATATATTATAATAGTATATAATATATTATATGGATAAGTATATTATATATTTATAAGGATATAACAATATAATATTAGAATATATATAATATAATATACTTTTATAAGTATATAATGATATATTGTATAATAATTTATAATATTATTATATTATATATAGTATATTATTAGAAATATAATATATTATTAAACATATTTATTATATTAATTATTAATATAATATATTATTATTATATTATAATATTATTTAGTATTAAAATTAATGTATATATATTATAATAATACAGTATATTATTAGTAATACTATATTTTATATACAATTTAGGGGGTTGGGTGTTCAAAGGATTATCGAGGGGGTGGGGAGGCGGGAACAGGGGAAGGGGGGCGCTTGACCGGATAGATATATGGGGCAATTGAGTGCCCCTATCTAATATGGGGGCCCTTGTGCCGCTAGGTCGAGGAGGGTAATTATAGCTATATTTAGTCAACACCCCTATATGGATTGGGATTGGGATAAGATGTAGGCTCCCGCCCACCCCATATAGATTCACTAGAGTAGAGCAGACTCCGTCCGAGACGAGCATATCGAGTATGTAAGTCTGAATAAAGGTTGGTAAGATGTTGATTGTAGGCCTATGGTCGAGACAGGGAAAGCATCATAGCATCTAGAAAGTCCCGTTGGGCCCATATAGTTGGGGGTCCCTCGACCAAATAGATAGGGCTCCTCTCCCAAACCCCCTATATAGATAGACGGTCCCAACCTTGAACTATCTATATAGGCGTCTATATATCAGGGCTATCGAGGCGCATACATAGCCCGAGTATGTATAATTATGTCATGTCAACACTGAATAAAGGTTGGTAAGATGTTGATTGTAGAACGATGGTCGAGCCGGGGAAAGCATTATAGCATCTAGAGAGTCTTGTCGGGCCCATATAGTTAGGTGTCCCTCAACCAAATAGATAGGGCTCCTCTCCCAAACCCCCTACATAGATAAACAGCCCCAACCCTAAACTATTTATCTGGGCGCCTATAGATCAAAGCTATAGGGGCACATACATAACCCAAGTATGTATAATTATGTCATGTTAGCGCGAGGACACCATATATAGATAGGGGCAACTAGATAGATATATAGAGCTCAGCCTCCCAAAGAACTATAGATAGCCCACTATAGACTATAGAGAGTCGGCCCTTCCCATCCCAATCAATCCCTAATGCCATATAGAGTAGAGACTACATTTCTAATAGAGCAAGATGGAGGAAAAATCCCTATCTAACTATATGGGTTCTCCACTCCATATTGATTAATTGATTGATCCCACCACAATAAAGAAGATCCCACTCTTGTTCAGCTATAGTTATATATAGTATATAATTATAGTGTGCATGCAATATCTCCTTTCCCCTACTGAATGGTTCCTCTTCACCCACAGCTATATAAAGTCAATAGTTAATAGCTATAGTCCAATGTGCAGTATCTCCTTTCCAAGATCCACCTGCCCTCACTCGGCCTCCTAAGAGAACCCCGCTACAAATTGAAAGGTTGTTGCACCGGTTGATCGATGAGATGCCATGCCATCACCGGTTGATCGATGAGATGCCATGCCATCACCGGTTGATCGAAACTCAATAGACAATACATTTCTCTTTTCCTAGTTCAGTATCTCACTCAAGTGACAGTACAATCTCTTTTATTTAGTGCGGAGCCAGGGTTATATTACATATAGAATATAGACTCAACCTTATAAATTTGTAGTCTGTTCTCTATGAGTCTATCCATATCCATATATGGCTCGACCTCCCGAGCACCCCTATAAATTAGCTTTAAAAGGAGGGATTTGTTGTCGGCACAAGGGCCCTATCTGTGCACTCGATTGAGATTGACCCTATATATCTATCTGGTCGAGGGCCCCCATAGATGGGTAAATGGGCTTCAATGCCCTATGTAGTGTCTTCTATATCTATTTGCAATGGGTTACATTTGGTCAACAGTGGGAGTGGGAGTGGGAGTGGGAGTGGGAGTATGAATGGTTCGTAACATCAACACCAAAGGGAGTGGGAGATGAGCCCGCCCCACCTCTATCCTATCTATATAGTCGCCTAACTATCTATATCGCTGCCCAACTATCGACTATCTATATAGCCCCGCCCTACCCTATCTATATAGGCAAGTCAACGACGCTATCTCCCTGAACTATGGGGGGGCTATGTATATAGGCAATAGGTGACCACCCAACCCATACAATTAGAGGGAATTGGGGTCGAGGGCCCCCTATCCCTATCTGAACTATGGGGATGGGGCACCCCACTCCCTAGTTCAGATCATAGGTATGGCGATGGGCCCCCATAGTTCAGATAGGGCCCCATAGTTCACAGAGGGGGGTCGAGGAACTCAAGCCCCTCCATCCCCCATATTCAAAGAGGGTGGTTCAGCCCTATCTGAACTATTGGGGCGGCTATATAGACTCTCCCCCAAGATACAATATTATTTGTTACACGATGGGGTGGGTTTGAGAAGCACGGTTTATGATGGGGATTAGGTATCCACAGTGATGGTAGCAATTGTATCTCGACTTAGCCCCAAAAGGACCGATGTTTGTTTTCTTGTTCAATCAATTAATTGCTAGCTCCATTTGTTCACCCCTCTATATATATGGGGGTATGTCTATCCATCGGTGGTTATATATAGATGCAACCATATATTGATGGGCATTGTTCGATGCGCCCCAATCCATATATATGTTCATCACTAACCAGTTCATGGTTCATCTAGCATTGCACCATTGAGGACTAGTGCCTTACCTCTAGGCATAGACAAGACTAGAACAATCCTCTTATCCTATCCTATCAATGGTCCACACACACGAGTGGATGAACTCGAAAAGCAAGCAATACAGTATGGCGCTGAACCCCCTAAACTCTATGTGCATGCAAGAATCGATGCATCACTCTGGATATTAGTTTGTGGAAGAGACTAAAGAATCATCAGTCGTATCACATATATAATAGAAGGATTAGTGCACAATGCAAATGGATGATGTGGTGCTCTCTACTGCCCACGCCCCTATATTGGATATTGGATGTTGATATAGGCGAGCCCTTCCTTGCCCTTCTATATATAGGCCAACAACCCCATCTCTGCATCACACCCCCTATAGTTGAGCCCTCATTCTATTCCTCAGTCGAGCCTTGGCTGATCAACAAGGTTGGCCACTTCGATCCTATAATTGCTTGCAAGGTTCGTTGGTTATAAAGAGAAGAGACATTTTGCCCTCTACTCTATATAGGACCCATGATCATGAACATGCATATCATAAATTGATTAGGTCCATTCGCCCAATCCCAATGTATGTAGTCAAATGCCCTTCAGTCTAGTGAGTACCCATTCAGAGGCAATGCAGAGGAAGATAGTCATGTGGGCCTATAGAGTAACAAACCCCCTCAATCTATATCAGGGATATAGCCATAGTCACCACTGTATAGAGTTTCATTATGTATAGAGATAGAGATAGAGTTGCATTGGCATTGGCACAATATATAGTTTAATTGGCACTGTATATAGAGTTTCATTTAACCTCCCCACCCCATATATAGATTTAGATAGTGGCCCTTTATCTATATGGGGTTGAGAGCGGCTATCTAATCTCAATCTCTAGTTGGGCATTCATGCCCAACTATGGATCTATATGGAGGGCCCCCTATTTCCCTATATATGGTATATGAATGATGTTGAGCGGAGATGGATATGGATGTCATGTCGATGGGGCATAAATGACCCCTATAGACTTCGACTCAAGGGCAACGACCTATGTGGATATAGGGTGAGCAAACCTATCCAAAGTAAGCAATCGAAGCGAAAGCATCCATCCATTGGGATCCCTCCTCTATAGGGGCAATGGAGTCAATGACTATACTATGAGCTTCTATCTCTAGCACTAATTGGTGATATATAGACTAGACATAGAGGGTGCCATCCATATATCGGGTAGGGGGCTTTGTCCCCCGGTCTTGTCTTTGCAAGTCGATTGAGGGGCATGGATATAGACGTATATAGGGAGTGGGGGACTAAGACCAAAACTATGCCCCATATAGAGATAAGGGTTGGTCGAGACTGTGGTTATATCCCCCATATAGAGAGGGGGGTTGGATTGGCAGGAAACTAGAGCCTAATTTCAGTTAGAGTCTGCCCCCCCATAGATATATAAGGCTCCTCACCTCGGCTCTATTTAGTTGGCCCTGACTTACGATAGACAACCATATACATATAGCTAGAAGTTGGGAGTGAATACGATAGACAGTCGTATATAGTTGGGCCCCCACAACCCTATATATGATGGATAGATGGCCCCCAACCCCTATATATCTAGTAGATAGTGGATATAGCTGCATCAATGCAGTTGCAACTCTTCGCCTTCCTTGCCTTTGATGGTGGACTGACAATCTCTATCTGGCCGAATGCAGCAGCAACTCTCTGCCTTGCTTGCCTTTGGTGGTGGACATCGCACAGAAGTCATGTATATCGCTATGGATTGTCCCGATCCCATATTGATATAGGGCCCGAGAGTGTTGTATATAGGGCCATCGGACAGGATCCGCCCTTCCCTTCTCCAATTGTGAAGAGCCCCCTTATATATATATATAAAGAAGAGAAACTATCTATGGCTTGACCTCAACCCTCAACTATATATAACTGGCAATCTATGGCTTGACCTCAACCCTCAACCATATATATATAAGAAGAGAAACTATCTATGGCACGACCTCAAACCTCAACTATATATAACTAACAATATATGGTTCGACCTCAACCCTCAACTATATCTAACTGACAATCTATGGCTCTGCCTCAACCCTCAACTATATATGTATAATTGTCAGCCCCTATCTATCTATATATGGCTCGGCATCCCGAGCAAGCAAAATAGTTGTAGGTGGTCCCCCTATCCAAACTAAACTATCTATATATGGCTCAGCGTCTCGAGCAAGCAAAACTAACTATAGGCAGTCCCCCTATCCAAACTGAACTATGGGACACTCAATCGCATAGATGAGATGGGCAGATGAGGCCATCTATCTATAGTTAGGGTTGGGGGCCAACTAAACCATATAGAGTTGAGAAATGAATGAATTCGAGGAGGGCCTCTATGTATAAGCCAACGAGATAGGAATGCCAATGAGAGAGGATTATATACCTATATAGGGGGCTGATAGAGGACCTTTACCTTTCCTTTTGGCTCTCGTCCGATAGGCCCTATATATCTACATGGCGAGGGGCCCTATAACTATGTGGGGCACTCGATTGAATAATGCCAATCCTAATCAATAGGGGGAGGTGAGGATGGTGGCACCAATCCCAATCAATAGGTTGGGTGGGGGTGAGGGTGGTTGCACCAATCCCAATCCCAATATCGGTGGGTGGCTGGCAGTTAATAGTTTCGAGAGGTGGTAGCACAGATAACAATCAATGGGTAGTGCTCCAGTTGGTGATTCTTGTCCTATTACAACTAGGGTTCAATGGTGCAGGGTTGAGGACTAACAACTCCCAACTCCAAAACGATAGACTGTCATTCTAGATCAAAGGGCAAACTAACTCCATTTTTGCTATGCTTTGCTCTCTCCTGATGGCATACGCCTACCATACTATCTACAACTAGGAGAGGGATAGCTAGGAGAGGGCGACACTCACTCAACCAATAGGGATAGGGATGATTTTGATTTCAACTACATATAACTCACCCCTATAGAGATATAGCCACCGCCCACCCAGATCTAATCTAACTAGATGAGGCCAAAAAAATTAATATATAGGCCCAACTAAATTATTAGAAGTTGCATGTTCCATTGGCATGCCTATATAGACCGATCGAAAGAGTGAACAACCAGCAAGTCAGGTCGAGCGCTCTTCTGATATAACCTTGACTGGAGGGAGAGGGTCTCAACCAGCAGGAGAGGAGAGACTCGACGAGGGCAACCTATCTATATATGGTGTTGGAGGTACAATCACTGAGAGGGCGGTGAATCAGTGATGCTAGATAATCCAATTCAATTCCCAACTCTTAAACATTCAGCACACATCAACTTGATTAAGCAACATAAACAAGAAAGCACATACATCCAAAGCATACATCACATGAACACATCATATATGTGGGAAACCCTCTTGGGGGATAAAACTCACTGAACCCTGCAAGATGGACTACAGTCCTATAAAACAAGATCCAACATTTAGACCAGCACCAATTGATCAAGGAACACCCATCCCTTAGTTTAGTGAGACACCAATCCCACAAGGAGCTACTGCCCCTGTCTAGCTGAGCACCCACAACAACTAGACCTTTAGCAAGCTTTATCTTGCGATGAGGAACCAACCCCCTAAGCAACTAAGCACCCACTCAACTACCTTGAACAGATCATCTTAAACACCTATTGCTGCTCTCCAACTGATGAAGACCACTTTTCTCTGCACTCTTCACCTCCAATCTCTCTCACGCTGCCTCTAGGACTAACTCGCTCAAAATGCCGCTTCTAAACTCATTAGGTCCAATGACCTGTGTGTCCACCTGCATCAACTTGATCAGATAAACATGTCTGATTTTTTTCCCACTCTGATGGTCCTAACTGCCCTATTCCTTCCTCTTTCAAAGGTTCTCTTCTTCGCTTGAATCCACACTAACACAACTAGAACAATTAGTCCAATTAGACCTTGTACTTATACCACTCTCTTCCTTTAACCCATCTTGGTCGGCCAAGATACTTTACATATTTGAACCACACTTAACATAGGTCCATACATATGTTATATGTGAGAACCACACTCTTCATAGGTCAGTCATTACCTCATTAGCCCCAAATCACCCTTAGGTCTTGGTGAAACCTAAAACAATTAGGCCTTCATACTCACACGTTACATGTGAAACTACTTGGACCGCCTTCATCCTTTACCAATGCTTTGAACACATCAAAACTATCTCTAAAAGACCCTTGCTTACTCCCTCATGCATCCATGCCACTTGGAACACCAACTCAACACTCGAACCTACCAATTAGGTCTCCTCGCTCTTTAGTCTTCATACACAGAAAGCACAGTCTCAAACTTCTGAAGCAAACACTCAAGTCTTTCACATAGCCATATGATTATATCACATGGGTGAACCCTTCAGGACCTCTGCAACACCTTCATGTGCTTTAGATACTTCAACACAAGCTCTAAGCACTAAAATCAACTCTCTCAAAATGACCACTCAGACTGGTCATATACAGTCAAGCTATTTTGACTCTTTATAACTGATTAGGGGCAAATCATGACAACCAATACCTTCTCATCAATCTTTGAGACTTATAGAACATCTTCATATTCATTTGTTTCTTCCATTCTACTCAGAACACCTTCAACTCACTCCTGCAACATGGTCACTCAATCTGCTAGTGCATTCAACAAACACAGTCAACTTCTAAGCATTTGTTCATAATAAATATGGATTAGTCAAACCTCCAAAATCCATACAGATTGTCTTCCTGGAGTCTACAACACTCTCCAATAGTTAGTTCATCTTGAAACATCAAAATACTATCAAGAACAACTCAATTATTCTTCTCGGGTCACTTGCAGAACATGGTCAAACACAGTCAACTTTGGAGCTCAATATCTGCAACTGTACGAACATTCAAACCTTCTAACTCACTTCTCTGGATGTGCCTTGAAGTCCTCTTCAACTTTGATTTTTACATCACCATGAAATTCATCCTGGCACAAAGATATAGCTCAAATAGTACAAACTGGTTATTCTTTTGTTAAATCAAATACCAATGATCACTGTGTAATGCATAAATTGTAGACACATGTCTTCATCTTGTGCCCTCGAATAGCTTGAACAAATACGCTCCATTGATCTTCTTAGAAGTCTCCTGACTTTAACCTGCAACGCTCACTGTTAATCTTAGATCTGCGCTTCCACAATCAAGCCACTTGGTAGCCCCGCGTGCCCTCTACGTACACTGCAGTCAGTCTTTAATGATCTTTTGCCACTTAGCAGCCCCACGTGCCTTTTGAGCATTGTGTTGACTTATTGACTTAATACACACCATTGATTACAATCTGGCAAGATCACACACTTCATTAGATCCTTATCTGGTCAGATTAATCTCTCACCTTTAGATCTTTGATCCGATTAAATGTTCACCGTAGATCTTCGATAATGCAAATTTGGCTAAGTATGGGAACTTAGTGAACTATACCTGAGAAGCCAACTTTGCACCTTAATAACTTTTGCTATGCTCAACCTCATGCCCTGAAATTTGAACCATATGATCTCACATAGGGGAATCTATCCATATATCAAGCTGCTCCTGAAACCTTCACACGTGTGAGATATGACGACATCAAACTGCTTACTCAGTCTTATCTATCAAGATGACTACTTGAAATATGACTGCTCAAATGAATTCCGTTCACTTCTATAAGCACTCCAAGCACTCATAACACCCCATAGGGTCTCTACAACATGTCCATACCATCAATATCATCCATCAATTGTCTTACTAAGTCAAACACTAAAGAACCATGCAGGAATATTGAAGCTCATTGAAGTGCACTTTGTCATTGTCATCCTAGCACACATGACACCTCATCAACATCCTTGGTCACCTTGGAGACATCACTGACAAACCTCCAACATATGGGGCATAGGCATCCCCATCTATATAGGCCAACGAGGTTGTTTGTCTATAGTTTGGGATATATAGCTGGGAAAGGAGCTCGATCAAGGGCCCTATCTAATAAATGTCTTTTGAGAGCATAAATGCCCTTACGATCGAGTCAGATATGACTATAGGTAGACATGACAACCATAGCAGAGTAGAGTGTAGATTGCAGCGGATCGATCTAATGTGGTGGGTTGATCCATCGTTGCCTCGGAGGTAGGCATGAAGGGACCCAATTATGTACATAGTTCATTAAACTTCCACCCCCATCCCATGGTAGATTTAGATTAAGATTAAGTTTGAGTATAGATCGGGGTTGGACCTAGATATAGGGGTCCCTCGATTGTCTAGACAGATAGATGGCCCCATCTATAGACCAAGGAGGACTCCCTATCCCCAAAGGAGTATATATTATATGTTGAAGTTGCTTTGATGGCCTATACATCTAGGGGCCCCATAAATAGATAGGGGAGGGGGTCACCATATTGAAAGTTCAAGATGTCGACTAGACTATAGATCGACATATATATAGTTGGGCCCCCAATGGTATATAGTTTTTTTGGCAACCCTCTATATAGTATAGATAGATTGCCCCATCATGGACTATATATCCCTCTACCAATGCCCATCTCTCTGCCCATCATATATATGCGGGTAAGCATCTATACAATGCCCCATATATCATTATATAGAGGAAATCAAGGGCTATTATATCTAATCTATGTAGATAGTCCCGACCAAAGGAGGTTAAGGGGCGGTTATCCTATCCATATATAGTTGCGCCTTGACTGGCCCCATATATATAGGGAGATAGGGCACTCAACCGACTACAAGTTATGCACCTTCTCGTATAGTCAAGGCTTGCCTTTAAGATAGGATAAGATGGGACAGAATACACTAGGAAGAGGGATATGCAACTGTTATGCACCACTGCAACCCCATATATATGGGGAGGTGATCAATGGGTCGAGGAATCATCATAACCTTCCTTTGGAGAGAGCCCTTTAATAGCTATCTTGGTAACTTTATTTGTTTTTAATTATTTATTGTTCATACAAACAACACTCTTCTTGTACTAGAGTTGCCTTGCTTGAGCAGACACTTAGATCTGTTTGGGCCATTCAAGCAATGGCCGATCCTAAGGCCCCTATCTTACCGATTATAGGACCTTAAAGGTTAAAGTGGGATTAATGTTAGCATAAAGTTGTAACTCTAATTGGACTCAAACTTCTTAATACCTCAAATTGAATTGGAATAACCTTTTAGGTCCAATGAGGCAATATGGCCGATTGAGCCAAAATCCATCATTGCTACCCAAGGCAAAGCATCAAGGTAAAACTCTCGAACTTTAGTGAGGAGAATGGCTGTGGATAATACAATAAAAACTTATTCTTTACTGGCAGTTCCACAATTTCCGAACAGAATTACATTGACTATTCCCATAGCAGCAATGCTTTTCTAGATGGCCTTGGTAGAGAGATTTAGGCGGCTTTACAATGCCCGACAAGAAAAAATGGTTACTGGAAGCAACATGTTGCTAAATAACATATACAGCCAGTTTTTGTTTGATTTAATTAGTTTATATCATATTTAAGCTTATATTTAACATGCAGAGGCCTTGTGCACTCCCTTGAGGTACTGTACATGATGTAGTCAGAAGTCTCATCGACGGATTTTTGGATGTACATAGGCATTACCAAAATTCATTCAGTTAATTATCCCCTTGTGCAGATTATTAATTTTGCTATAGAATTTTATCTTTAGTTATTGGAGTTCTTTTTTAATGCTGATTAGCTGTTCAATTAGTTATTGTAATTTCTTATATTTTTGAGTCCCACTGACTTAGTTTGCTCACTCGTGGCCATTGATATAACTTCTGTCAATTTCAAATGTGATGCCACTTCCTATGAAATGAAATGATTTTAATTATGTTCACAAGACCTACTGGTCTATAGGACCACAGATTGTTCCAACTCCCCCAACCGCTAAAAGATTTGTAGTTTGGGTTGTTTATTTAAGAAGGCTGTTCCTTCTCTTGCTGATTTCAGTCTAAGGAACTACAATGGTCTATGTAGATAATATGGTGCAAAGTGAGTGATCTCACTTTATCTGTAAGTCGAAAACAAGAAAGGATTCCTCCATCTCATTTATACGACTGTCTGACTAAAATTACATCATATAACCCAAACAGTGAAATCTTGCCCAAGTCATGTGAAAAAAAATAATTCAAATCGGAATTAAAAGAAGGGTCAGTACAGATTAATTAATACTTACCAATTCCTTCCAAGAATCTCCTCAGCTTTGTAGCCAGTGACATACTCAAAGACCGTGTTGACATAAATGATGGGCTGATCCGGCTCAAGGGCATCAGTTACGACAAACCCACATGGAGTAGAATGAAGCAGGTTATCTATCCCAATAGGAACTGGGCCTCCATCATTCATCAAGAAACCCCCATGTTCACATATTTGCATGTCATCTTCCTCCTCCCCTATGCTTACTTCAGAGTCACTGTCCCACTCCATGATTTTTTTTTTCCCTCCCTCGGCTTAAAACCCACTCAGCTCCCAACCTGTATCCTAACACCCATCTCCTATAAAGAACACAAAAGAAAACACATGCTAACCGCAAATTGAGCTGCTCTGCTGACCCAAATTTCCAAAACACTTAATTTTTCTACTCCTCTATTTTTTTATTTTTTTTTTTTGGCGAAACTCAGACAACTGATCAAAATCTATCCAAGCACCTCCAATTTTAGCCCCTGTAAGATCAATTATTTTTAAACCCCTGGTTTTCCTTAATTTTGCATCCTACACTTCTCTTAACCACCATCTTGAAAACCCATCTTCGAAAATACGATTTACAGCCCACCCAATGCAAAATTCCAACACCCCGCCTCGATCAAACACCGCAAACCACTATTTTTAGGTGAATTTTTACGCAATTTCCGCCTGCACGAGCCTTGTTGTAAATACCCATCTACCAAATACCAGTCAGCAGATCCCCATAAAGCATAAAACCCATCTAACAGCCTGAACATCATCTCCAGCCTGCGAATAAACAAACCCAGCAAAACAATTGCAGAAATCCCTGGTAAAAGTACCTCTTACTCCCAGATTCCTCTATCTGCACAACTGAAACCTGCTCCACACAAGAACGTCCACAAGAAGCCCGTGTCTTCACAGCTAATACTTTCCCTAGCTAGATGTTTAGCCCTTCCTTTGCTTTTGTTAAGCTGTAGCTTTCATTTCCCCACCTTATCTAGTAACAAGAGAGGAATTCTGAATGACATGGCCTAACGGGTGTCGTAAAAAAGATGATCTTCAGATTTTTTGGCATTTCGAAGGCTCCTCGAGATATTTTGGCGCAGAGATATTTACACGAGCCTGCACAATATGTGAGATTTCATTAAACAAAACCAAACAAGGTAGGGTTCGAATTACTCGTGGGGTTTTAAATCAATGCGATATTTTTGATTCTCGCCCCACTAAGAGTGTGATGTATAATGGGGCCATGCCCGCCACTACTGCATATGTCTATTTGGCCATTAAAGAGTCTTAACATTTCATTTTGTTTCGTTGTTTTGTTTTTGTTTTTTTGGTTTGGGTACAAGTTCTATAGATATTGATATTTTTGTTTTATGTTTTAGATTATATATATAGTGAATTACAATTGTTGAGTAAGTGTACATTTAAATTTGTATATTTTTTAATTAAATAATGACGATTAAAAAGTATTTAATCTGTTAAAATATTTAAGAAATGATTCTGATTCTATTTAATTGATTTTTTATGTCAGGAAAATTTAGAGGGATTTGTACTTTGGTGGATGGCCTACAAACCATCATCCTCACCAATTAGATTACAATCCTTTCAATGTCTTGACATTTTCTATATAAGAGTCCTCATCGAAGTAACAACTAGTCGTTGTCTCGATGGTGTAAGAAACATTGGAAAGGATGTAAAAAAAATTTCAAATGTCAATAAATTAGCAATATGGACGAATGGAAGCAACAAGATAGACTATGGTACCTCAATGTCTTGTCGCCACATTAGTGACATTACATTGTCGATTCGAGCCGCACATTAGACGTGGAGTATTGTTGCAATCAAATCAGCGCTCATAACATCTTCATCCACCCTCAACAATAAAAAATGATAAATCAAAGATGTCGCCACCCTACAAGTTATGGAAACCTTTGCAATAGGTGATGTAGGTCATGTAAATCTAACCACTGCCCTGAATATCGGTTTTGTGTACAATATGGTCCCCTTAGCATATAGTATCACCTAAAATACCATGTCATTGCCACTCACGGTTATCGCCCAACACAAGTTGAAACCTTTCACCACTTGCATGTTCTTTATTGCCTTGCCCTTTCTTCTTGGGGTCCGAGTTTGGTGTTTACATATGTTGTCAAACCTAATTCAATTGCTCCAGATGTTAATATATTCACAACATAGACGAACACAAGCTACAAGATAGACTCTAGTATGTCAATGTCCTGTCCACACATAAACAACATTGTAATGCAAATGGAGCCTCTCATTAGATATGAAACATTGTCACAATCAAATCAACGTTCATGACATCCTCGTCTACCCTTAACAATAGAAATCGTCTAATCAAAGATATTTCCACCTTGCAAGCTTCATACCCCTTTGCAATGTGTGTAAGTCATGTAAATCCATCAACTAGCCTAAATTTAGGCCTAGTGTATGATATGGGCTCTATGGTGTCCGATATCAAATGAAATACCATGTCATTGCCCCTCACCATCACGACCTAACTCACCTTGAAATGTTTCACGACTTGTATGTTTTGTATTGCCTAGCCCTTCCCCACAACTTCATCGTTGCTCAAGCTTTTCAGAAAATAAAATCTCCTCTCTGCACAACTCATTTTCACGTCATATAAAAGAACACACAAGGTGTTTGGTTTGTAGGTTCTTAACAATGGTCGTTGGATTGATGTACAACCCACTCCTCATTCAATATAAGAATATCTACGGTGACATATGGATAATACTTATCCCATATAATTTATACCTACACATATGACTACATTAAATTTCAAATTAGCACGTTAATGTAATAGCAGTGCAAAATAACACATGTTAGTTATATCAAAGCAATGTGGTGACATCTTTGATTGGTTGTTTTCTATTATTAAAGGTGATTGAGGACATCACGAGAGTCAATTTGATTGTGATAGGGCTCCACATCTCATGTGCAACTCAATAAATTACATCATGCTTAAAAACATACAAACATCATACTCAAACCCCTAAAAAAAAGACGAGGCCATATAGAAGATGCAAATAGTGAAAGATTTCAAGGTGAGATGAGCAGCAATGGTCAGGGGTAATGATAAGGTATTTTAGATGATATCATACATTCAGGGGCTCATATCAAACACCAGACACCAGACCTAGATTAGGGGCAACTTTTGGATTACATGACCATTGTTCATTACAAAGGGGTTCATAACTTGCAAGGTGGTGGTATCTTTGAATGGCCTTCTTTACTATCAAGTGTTGACGAGGATGTCATGAGAGCTTATTTGATTGTGACAGGGCTTCATGTTTGATGTGTAGCTTGAATCAATGGTATAATGCCATTGATGTGAGGTTAAAACATTGAGGTCTCATTGCCTATATGGTAGCTTATGTTTGTTAATGCTAAAGATTGCATTGATAGATGTGACATCTCATTGAACTTTGAACATGTATCTTCCCAAGGTTTACCGAGTCAGTCACTTGAAATACCCTATCATTACCCCTCACCATGACCACCCAATTCACCTTAAAATCTTTCACCACTTCCATATTCTATATAGCCTTGTCATTGCTCAAGCTCGTTATAAAACAAAACATTAATTCTCTGTAGCATTACCATACCGTGTGAAGGAACACACAACCTCATTTGGTACTATCACCTCGACTATAAATATTAGATTAGTGTTGCATAACACATCATGCATAAAAGGTGAGATGGGGTCAATGGTCATGTATTTCAAGTGAGGTACAACTATCGATTTACATTGTTTGCCTTTACAAAATCATGTTTTACTAAAAGCAAGAAATATTTCTCACCATCGTCTCCCAAATCGCCTTGAAATATTTTACCACTTATACAGAATCTCATTTTACAAAAATAAAACTTACATCCTTTCTAGTGTAACTTGAACCTTTATTAGATATTTCTTCTAATAAATACCATCGCTAGCTTATTAGTCCAAATTAGTGTTGTTTGAAGCTGGGGAACATATGATAGTTGATGATGTTATCAATGCAATTGGAATCATTCTTTCTTGCAATTAATGATTTTTGTAGACTCAAGCATTAAAACTTGGTTCGACTAAGGGCATACTATGACGGTCAAAGAGGGGAGAAGTTGATGGCTTATGTTCATTCACCCAAAGGGATTTTAGTTGATATTGTTCACAATCCAAACATGTAGAATTTGAACTTGGTTAGGAGACTTAAGATTACTCTTGAAGTAACTTAAGTATTGGCCCATATTCATATAGTGATTTAAATGCCCATAAATGTAAGAATGTTTTAGTTAATGAATACTATGTAACCCATCTAAAAAATTATGGATTGGACAAGAACAGGAGCCCCTTTGTTGTAGCTGATATGATGGAAGCTGTAAGCTTAGAAGACTATAAGGCCCCTTAACTTCAAAAAACAAAGAGGGCTAATACTAACAATGGTATCTACAATGTTGGAATTTTATTTTTGGAAATATTGATGGCTAATAGGCCAGGTATCAATGCCTATGTTACCAATCAAATTGTTTATTTATGCCAATAGAAGATGCCATCACCTTATAAGTTGTAGACCCTTATTTTATGGGTGCATGTCATGTAAATGCAAACAACTACATTAAATCTAGTGTTGATGTACGATATGGGCCCTCTAATGTATGATACTAAATAATAAAGGTGTCAACATATTGGCATCATGGATGAATGGAAACTACAAGATACACTCTAAGACCTTAATGTCTTGTCCCAACATTAGTGACGTTGCATTATTGATTCGAGTTGCATATGAGACATGGATCCTTGTCATAATCAATTCAATGCTCGTGATGTCCTTGTCCACCCTTCATAATAAAAAACATCCAATCAAATATGTCACCACTTTACAAGTTATAGACCCATTTGCAATGGGTGTTGGTCATGTAAATCTAACAATTGCCCTGAATTTAGAGTTGGTGTATGATATCCCTTGAAATAGCTTGTCATTGACCCTCACCATTACCACTTAATTTACCTTGAAATCTTTCACTATTTGCATGTTCTGTATGGCCTTTCCCTTTCTTCAATATGTTTGAGTATGCCATTTTTTTATGTTCTTAAGCTTGATGTAATTTTTTTTGTAACTATGTATTGGCAGCATGGATGAATGGAAGCTACAAGATAAACTCTAAGACCTCAATATCTTGTCCCTACATCAAGAAGTTTTGAAAGTAAGTAATCACGATCATAAAATTCCTCAGGGTAATCCCTGCATTGTACCTTATACACGTGGCATTCTCTTAATAGTCAAAAACACTATAGGAAAACATGTCATATCTATAGTTGAAATAAATGTGGCGATTTTGTATTTACATAGAAGACATTTTATTATTATATATTATTATTATTATTTGTTATTAATATATTATATATAAATAATTATTATAAATATACATTAAATTTATATATAATATGTAATATTATAATAATTATATTACAATAGTATATTAAAAAAAAACATATTGTTAATTATTATAAATATATATGATACATGTATAGTAAATTTAGACAATCTATTTAATATATATTTAATGTAATAGTATCACTATAAAACAACAATATCTCTCAACGATGTCACAACATTAGCAATATCAAGGCATTCACAATAATTTATGTTGAGGCCACGTGCAGCCATGGAGCCATTTGTAAGTTCCACAAATAGACACCTAAGTGCCATGCATCCATTTTGTAAGCCATTAAGCCATTTGTGTGCATATTTTTTGGGCACAAAGGTAAAACTCTTGATATGACATGTTTGCTTTTGATGTTGTGATATAGAAATGGTTATGTGCATCAAAGATGTGGCTCTGTAATCGTATGCTACTCATGTTAGCATTATGTGATATTCTAGAAATGTGGGCACATCTCCAAAGTTCTTCACCAATGAAATGATAAGGTCAATGAACACTTGGATAGAATGTTAACACGAAGTTGCAAACTTAACATTTGTTTGTCCAAGTTTCTTCTGAAGCTGATTAAAGTGCAAAACTTGTCTCTCTTTATCTGATTGGATCAATTACATGTATCTTTTTTGTGGATTTTTCATTTTTTTACCTTGACCTTGATATACGTCCCTTGGTTATGGAGAACTAATTTCTTTGCTTTGTTATGTTTTTGGTGGATATCACCGTATTGACCAATTTTGATTTGTTTGAAAATATGAAACATATTTATTATATGATATGAGTTTCTTAGTAATGGCTTGATTATCATATTGTTGGTACCAATTATATATGTGTAATAGTTCATTTTTTCCCTTATTTGTATGGGTAAAATAGATGAATAAAATTATTTTTGTGAAAATATTTCAGCCATCCACATTTGTGTACGAAAACAGAAACATGTAAAAATGTATTTATGATAGATCATTTACTAGTGCTAATAACCTACACATCTTATAATTAATGTACATTTTATTTCAGCTATAATGTAAAAGATCCAAGTTTAGTGGGCCAGTTTACCTTTTCTATCATAAAGTAAGTGTTAAATACTTAAGAAAAGGCTTTTGAAAGTAAAAAAAGTAATTACAGTGCATGATAAGTTCTATTTTATATTTCCATTTTACATTTTCTACATATTTTAATTGCACTTCAAGATTTTATGTGGATTGTAGCTTGGGTTCAACACTCTTTTTTTGCACACATAGATTATTAGGACATGGTAAAGCAAGAAGATTAGAATTCCTTAGAGGTTGTATGATGGGGGTCTTCAGAGAATTTATACTGATGTAAATGCTTCTCATAACTATCAATAATATTGTCTCCTCTTTAGATGTCATTCTCCTTACTATCATTTTTTATCCAAATATTTTTTGGTGCATTTCTTGGTCATAGGAAAATGAGGTTATTATACTTTTAAACAATTTAATGGTAGATGGAAGAAAAACCCTCCTCCTTGTGCAGATTTACTTTTGTTGTGTTGCTCCAGTGACTTGGCATGATGATGGAAACATGAAGACTAATTTCCATATGGTTATTGTTTTTTTAGTTTGAAAAGTTCATAGATTAATCTTGTTAAAGGCCCAGGATTAAGCAACTAAGATCATTATCCCTTAAGTAAATGACGTGGTAAGTAAGTTTGGCATCAACGAAATTGGCATAAAAAAATATGTCGGATGGATCTTCGCTAACTTATTCCTAGTATAATACCTCCGACATAAAAATTAATCTAAAATGTCAAGCCAAAAAAAGAGACAAAGTAATTTCAAAAGCTTTAGATTTGTAATAATAATGTTTAATTGATATTTTAAAATTTAGACGTATATAGTATGGTAAAGTGGTTTTACATCAATAACACACTATACTAAACTATAAACAATGTACAATTATATCAAAATAGTTTTACTCAAATAAAGAGTAATAACATGTTTTATTATAATAAAGGAAAGTGATAGAATAATTTAAAAGTGAAAATCTAGGGTTCTAAAAGCAATATTTAATTGTCACAAATTTATAGATTATATGGGAGTGAAATCAAGTGTAGAGAGGTCAAAAAATGAAGGCAGAGAAAACCCGAAAACCATTATGCAATCTAACAACTTTAAAATTTTGGCCAAGAGTGGCATGATGAGGGGTGGACTCACATGCTCTTATAAATTGTGCCCTTTCTTGAAATAAAATTAACGACTCTAATCCTCTTCTTCTAATCTCTAAAAACCTCGCTTTATTTTTCAAAATTATATGCGCATCATCTAGAAATTTTTCTCTTTCTTTAAAACCCTAATCAACGCACAAGACCTTACAAGACCTTAAAAATTGGGTAGTCAATTGGGGGCCTACCTCATTCAAACCCCCATCCTTGTAAAATTTATAAACCTAACACAATGTACAATTCACCAAGAAACTATGTGATGTAAGTCCTAATCCTTATATGACTTTTCACTACACGATCAATTGGCAAAGATGCAATATGAAGACTCCAAAGGAAATTGTGTTTTTCAAGTCAAATGCTAGATTTTTTCTTATCACTCTTGACCTCTTCTTGAAGCCTTGTCACTCTTTCAATATTTTTTTGCTTTATATTTTTTTGTCCTCTATACACTAATGCAACTTTTTATATATAGACTTCTCAAATTCAAATCAAGAGACCCTATTGGCATGCAAGCCAACACACAATGGGTAGAAAAGTTGACAAAGATGGAAAAAACATAAGATAAAACACAATGAAGGATCAAATGACCCACAAGAAAAGTGGACCATGAACATAATGGTACACCCTTCATCAACTAGGAGTGTATTGCTACACTCCTATAAAAAGACTAGGAAAACCCAAAAGACGTAAGGGAATGTAAGGGGACACATGGGAAACCATATAAGAGATATGAAAATAGAGGAAAGGGGAGAAAACAAGCCCAACAGAAAGAAAAAACTTGCCAATATGAGTAAAATATGAATTGATAATTAATAAACACATAAGCACCCAAGATCAATACCAATTGACATTTTAAACTACTCCCAGACCAAAACCAGGTGTCTATAATATAAGGCATTTACATGAGGTTTAAATTATTATTTGTTGCATAGTTGATCCATATTTTGACTCGACGTTCTTATTCTAAAATTTTCACTTCGGTTTACTTATGAATAAATCTTCTTCTCCTTACCCTTCAATGTCCACAATGTTGAAAACTTAAGGAAAATAAAATAAGCTTAGTAGGAATGTGGTAAATGAGATTGTAGACACTATTTTTTGATTATATAGCACCTCAATCTTGTACACTTGGCAAACTAAGACCTTAGTTGTTCCCCTCGATTCTATACCTTTCCCACTTCTGTAAGTCTTGCATCTACTATATCTTGTACCCCTTGGCCTATATATCTTAGTTCAACCAGTCTTATGTTGATGACCTAGGTCTTCTGTCTTGCTCATAATACTTAAAATGTATTTATCTTCCATCTTTATAAGTTTTGAGCCTATACCTAATTTCTTGTTCCCTGGACACTAACATCTGGGGTAAACACTAGCATCGAAGTTAGTGTCTTGACCCAATGCAAGTGTTTAGTGCCATAAAGTAATCTATTTTACAAATTAAATGTATCCTAATGGTCAGCTTAAGTTTTTTAATGCGAGTTACTTATCCAAAGGGATTGATATAAATACAAGATCAATCTTATTCATTCCATGTGTAGACACTAGAAATTTGTACTAGATGTCGAAATGCCTTGGAACCCATCTTGACCCTATCAGACCCTGAGTTTAGTTAGCTACTTAGCTAACTAAACTCACTAACTTACTAACTTGAACATTAACCAAACCTTTTCAACCCACCTTGACCCTTTTTCTTCAGATACTCAACCGTCGATGGTCAGCTTAATCATCGATGGTTAGCTTGACCGTTGACAGTCAAGTTCCTCATATTTACACAAACCAGCTATATGTGACCTAACAAGGCACAATTTAATATGTTTGCCTTATGCAATGCTAATGATCTTCCAAGCATCGTGATTAACACCCTCACCCTTTAGGGAACCTTCCATCCTCCATCTCTCTTTACCTATAAAAGGAAGGGAGTAGGAGGTGAAATGGATCCAGGTTCAAGCTATAAAATCTTCTTGCACATAGGTATTCAAGCTCTCTAGCATCTAGTCTTCCTTCAATAACTCAAAAACAAAAGAGACTCGAACCTCTACTGAATTTTCTTTTGAGGCCAAAGTACTATTACTTTGGCAAAATTGCTCCAACCTTCAACCATCAACCATCTAGTGAGCTACAAGTATATTATACTTGTTCTTTGTGTATTGGATTTCTAACCCCCTAGCCTGATCAGACTTATCTTCCAACCTCCTGTTTCTGACCAGATCCATAACCAAACACTTGCCTGACCATTTACCCAGTCTGTAACTCTTTTCTGAGTACCTTATAAAATCTATAGGCAACCGTCGATGATTAGCACAACCACCGATGGTCATCTCTAACTATTGATGGTCACCCAACCATCGACAATCAACTTAATCACTGATGGTTCACCCAACCATCGATGATCACTATGGTAAAAAACAACTTATTTTCAGCCCCTTAGCCCGAACCAAACCTAACTTTTTGTGTTCCTACATGTTCACATACCTTTTTTTTATTCTTTGAACCTAACTTCACCCACTTTAGCACAAGTATTGACATGTTTTTGTTATATTTAGTCATTTTATTTAACAAACATTCTACTTTCTTCTTGTACCACATTTCATTTACTTTATGCAAGTACCTTACTTTTATCATTTTCAACCTGATTGTTATTAAGAGTGGATTGACAGCTTCCTAACAAGCTTATGCTTCTTGAATCTAGCTCACACTAGGTAGTCCACCCAACTATCTTGCTAACAACCTCTTTGTTAGTGTTTTATTATCTATAGGTTATTCCTTCCAAGCCAAAGAGGAGTTCTTGGCATTTGTTTGAATTACGCATGCATCACCAACTAGGTATTTCTACCACATCATTATTACTAGTTTCTTATCTTCTTCCAAAATTAAGAAATGAGTAGAAATTAAGAGAAACATTTTGGCACTCCTAGTGGGACCCTAACATCATCTAGGTGCTCCTTTCTTTCTTTATTCTTTGCTCATCCAATGAAATCTAAAATTTCTTTTGGGCTTAAAATAAATACCTTGCATACATTGTTTGCTTGCTTGCTTTTAGTTCATCTAGTTAACTTAAAGGCAAAAGTAATCAATTGTAGTTTTCACTCTTGTTATCACACACTTTACCAAAATACATAATCAATCAACACATCAAAACAAACTTGAGACAAGGCCCGACTAGGATTTCATCACCTAGCAATAAACCTTACCCTTTCTCAACAATCTCACTTGGAGGTCATTACCAAGGGGAGAACCAACTCAGATCTTTGGTTGAGTATAAACTCTAAAATTTAGTATATCTTGGCTAAGCACCCAACACCCTTATCGCTACGGTGTGTGAAGTGAGGGGGTAAGCCCTAATATCAAGCCACATACTAAAGTTCAATACAGATTCTTTCTTTTGAGCACCTGAACACAACCTTAGATTTCCTCTTTAGTAGCTGATCTACAAACCAAATTTCTTCTTCATACTTTTTAAGGCATGAGCTAAAAGTGATTTAAAAAGAATACTAAGTTTTAAATGCACTTTTAGTATATGTTCGGATTGTCTAGAAATTCTTTTCCTTTTACTTATTTTTTGTTTGAGGTGTGAGTTTTCATCATTTCTTTTCCATTCCTCTCCTGGTCTTTACTAGACAACAATTGAGGAATCAAATCAACCAAGAACCTACCTTCCATCATCTTGCCTTCATTACCTTGTTTAATGGAGAGCCTCCCTATAGTCTTCCTTGGAGATCCTAGCTTTGCTAGAATCTCGAAAGACAACCCTCTTGCCTTAGAGCATTACCTTGCATCAAGAGCCACTCATGCACCCAACCTTACCTACAACCAACCCAACTCTACCTACAATCAATCAAACCTTACCTATAACTAATCAAACTTCAATTTCAACCAACCAACAAACTTTCAACTACCTCTTTAACTAGTTACAATGTTAATGGATCAGATAGTTAAAGTATAGTCATCTATTTTAGGTACCCATGACTAATCAACCTTCACCTCCAACCAATCAAATCTCAATTATGACCAACCAAAAACTTGTCAGCCATCATTTGATCATCGTCATACCCAACCAACAACCTATCAACATCTATTATATCAATCAAACTTAGACCCACCTATCAACATATATCGTCAAACCTCAGGCCATCTACCCCAACCATTATATCAATTACCTCAACCCACCTTATCAACCCCACCAACCGAATTAACCTTATCTATCATATAAATCCAACCAAACCAATCAAACCAACGCACCTCATCAACCTTATCCAACCTATTAAACCAACCCACCTTATCATCCTTACCAACCTTACTCGATTTATCAACCTTATCAAATCCAACCAACAACTACCAACCAAACCTACCTAACCTATCAAACCTACCTAACTTATCAAACTAATCAAATTTATCAAACCAATAAACATCATCAAACCAACCAATTATATTGCAAACTCAAGAGCCATTGTTATGCCCTCTTCTTAGGTAGTACACCCCACTGGGGGAATCTTATGCCTCAATCCTTGACAAATTCTTAGAGGCTTCTATCATTAGCCTTCCTCAAATCAAACCCATCAATCATTCTCTTCCAAAGCCAATTTGGTTTATAGAGAATGAATTTTATGCTTATCATCACACAAACAGACATAACATAGATAGATGTGGCTCTTTTAAGATGCTCATCCAAAACCTTATTGATCACAAGGAGGTTTTAAAAGATATTCTTCGTGTTCCTCCCAACCTAGCCTTGAATATCTTCAAGCAATCAATCATTGAACCCCTTCCTTCACTCATTGTTGAGGAAACTCGTAAACAAATCCCTCAACACAATGAGGCACATTCATTTAATTTGTTCCTTAGTGAACCTATAACTGAGAAAACCACAATCCAACATTTAACTAAATCACTTGTTAACTAAGTGGAACCTTCACACCTTTCCTTCGAAATCGCAATCAAGGAAACCAACCTGCCTCTTTTACTTACCAATTTGGTGGACTCTACCATCAACCCAACCTTACCCACCATTAACCCAACCTTAATAAACACTAACCTTACCCCATCTACCATTAACCGAACCAAACTTACCATCAGTCCAACCTTACCTATAATCATCCACCCAACCTTACCTCACCAACCAAACCAAACAATTAAAACAACCTTTACATCAAATCAATCAACCATAATCAACACACCTTTTAACTCAACCATAACCAACCTCTCTAACAACCCAAAATAATATCAACCCATCAAACCTACCAACCCTATCTTAACCTACCTAAATCAAACTCAACAACATTTTCCTAGCCTTGGTACAATAGAAGAAATCCCATCCAAACCACCACCTACACCCTGAAACAACTAACAACTAACAACCTCTTTTCAGAGGTGTGTGAAGTCATCTTCACCCCTCCTAAACCTTCTTATTAACCAACAACTCACCTTGGGATCTTTTTCCCCACCTTAAAACCTCTATGGAAAGAGCTAAAAAGGGAGAACTTTTTCTCCATAAGGCTTAGACCATTTATCAACCCCAAACCATACATTGCCAATTAACCAAACTAACCCTTGGCATTTTTACCTCAACCTACTAATCTAGCCTATCAACCAACCAACCTTGAACCATTAGAGATTACGCTTCTCCACTAAAATATCACCTAACCAACCTCACCCTTCTTATCAATATAAATCTTTTCCATCTCTAATCAAGTGTTAGAAGGTAATTGGGGGACTTCACCTCTATGTTAACTATCATATACAATATGGAGAAAAGCAAAAGAGGCAAATTTGCTGTCAATTAGCTTGGACCCTACATTATAATCCATAAGCATGGATCGAGAGATTATAATTTTTCCTCTCTCGAAGGCAAACCAAAACCTGAGCCTCCTAATGCTTCGCATCTACGTCCTTTCTTTTGTTAAAAAAAGGAATCAAACTCACTTTTTTTTCTAACTTAAGATCATCCCTTGATTTATGAAAATTTTCACCTTCACTCATCTCTCCCTCTCCCTTTGAGGATAATCGATTACAACATATAACCATGTGATTATCTATCATAGTCACAACCTAATCCTAAATATGGGTACCATGGCTCTACCCATGGCATAGTTCTCATGGATACTTTTCATCTCTAATCAGACCGAATCCCATGATCATTTTTCTCTCAAAACCACTCCTTTTACCTATCATTACTTTCATGTGCTAAAAGTTTTTTCCTCATAAAGGTAAACCTCTAAGCCTAATTAGACTTGTCTATGTTTAAAACCTCGCATCAAAATAATTTAGGATCCCAAAATAATACTTGGGTCACATATCTCTAGCATAATAAATTACTCCCTTGAAGGACAGTTGCACAAGCCTAAATTGCTTAAATGATAGACTGTTCCCTTGAATAACAACTACCAAACATATAAACCCAAACTTAGATCACTCCCTTGAAGGATGACTAAGTCAAATAGGTCAAAAGCAATCATTTGAAGCTTCTCGCATTGATCAGCTTCACAAATCTATCAAAAATAAAAGCAACAAATGAACCTAAGTCCAAATATAACAAGCTATCCTAAGAAAAGTGCAATCAACATTCATATATAGCATTAGTAGACTTCTCGCATCGATCAGTCTACACCTAGCATTACGACATGGACTTGTCTAATTTGGTTCTTAGGTCACCTATAGAAGGGGCAAACTAAACCACATAAGGTTACCTTACCTATCCATCATTTACCTTTCACCTACCTCCCTTTTATACCATCTTTTAATCAAGGGGTTATGAGCTTACTTGACATAATGTGATCAAGACACTCTTTTATCAACCAAAGCATGTTAATGCAAAACATTCTAAAGGCTTATGTTCCTTAAGCCAATCTAACTTCAATTTTGTTAGGTCCTTACCAATGAAAAGGCAACGTGCTTTTTCTTTACCCTCTTATCATTGGTGCATGTAGACATACGTCTCATGATTCTCATTTACTTTTCTTACATTTAGATTGTTATCTAGCTTACTTTATGTATTTTCATTACATCCTTAACCATAAATCACATTACATCTCCATCATCATGAACAAAAAATATCAATGATAAACATAATATCATGAACCATATCCATAAACGACATCATATATCTATCTATGATCAAATAATCATGAACCACATCATACATCATCTATCTATCTATAGTATCATCCAATCCATTTACCATAACATCATAACAATTCATCATATAACATTAAATCATAAAACCACATTAGCATAACCATAAACCAAGCCATCCATAATCATAAACATCATCCATAAATCATCACATGCCTAAAGCTACTGAGTCTACATCTCATAAGCATAAAGCATCAAAAACATCAAAACATGTAAACCATGAACCAAGAACATACATCACATATATACCACCATAAACATCATCATATACATCATGTCCATCAAATAAATACTACATATAACATTGTATAATATATCTCTTTCATGTGCATCTCACATTATCGACATGCAAGCCGGTATCAAAATCATGTACATACAACATATCAAATCATGCCCCTGGGGTACCACTACCACTAGCCCCTCCTACTCCTGCAACTACACTACCATCTTGTGCTGGTCCTCATAGGATCCTTGTATGTCCATTCACTATAGAGGCCCACAACCTTGGCGTCACCACAGCTGGTCCACCTGCTAAACTGGCCTTGTACTCTCACCATCTCGATTACTTTGGACACTATGCTAGCACTATGGCCTCATAATATCTCAACTGCTCAATCGTGGCCAAGTATCATGTCATATAAATCATCCCTGGTGGCCCTCTTGTTGGTGATGTCACTACTCCTACCCTCTACCTCAAGGTGTCCCTCTCTTGAGTCACCATTCCCAATGAGGTCCTCGCTTGATCATTCTCTCCAATCAAGGTGGTAACCTGACCTTGTAATGTGGCCACCTGTCCCTATAAACTTATAATCTAAGCATGTGTAGCTGCCATTGCCTGTCCATCTTGAACACCACCCTATACCTATGCCCCAACTAGATCCACATCCATGGCCTATCAGCCCCTGTTATCCCATCCAAAATTGGTCATTGCATATCAAGTTTGGTACCATCCTACATATCTATCAACAAAACCAACATAATTTATCCATGCTCTCACAAGGAGTGCCTCATGATCCAAAACTACATCCCCTGGTTGTGGGTCAAGTAACAAAAACTTTGCATCCTCCCTCCTATATTTAGGGAATAGACCAAGAATCCCCTACACAAGACCAAACTACCTCCAAACTCCATCAAAGGGGATGAACTTTGTCTTCCCCTCTCTCCACCCATATATCCATCTCTAACTCTAAGTGTGGTAGCTATACTAGGCCCACCTTGGCCAACCCACATATGGCCTCCATACGATGTCACCCATAACCAAACCCTCTAATGCATCTCTAAACCAATCAATGTCGTTAGCACCTCCTCCAGCACCTATCAAGGCATAATCTCATCTCCATCTCAAGAAACCCACTCTATACTTTACCTACTCATAGCCATCCCATGGAAGCCCCAAAGGTCTCAAAAATTGAATATGCTTGTATGCCCAATAATGGAGCACAAACCCAACACTAATCCCATATTGTCTGTGAGCTCTAAATGCCTAGAGATCCTTGTAAATCTAAACTAGTAAGACTGGTGCCCATCCAAACACAGTCCTACCTAGAAACATCTCTACTAATACTCCCAATAGTAGATAGGGAAATCATCCACTATTCAAATCAGGGAATGTGAAATAAGACATGACCATCATCAGTCAGCTCTCATCTGAAGCCCTCTAATATAGTGGCCTATAACCAAAACCACCTGAATGAAACTTAACATGTACCTGATCCTCACCATATAGTAGCTCCATCTGCTCTTCCCTCTCCTCGCTTTCAATATGGTAAATTAGGCTCCCCTCGAATCGATAGTCATGTAATCCTTTGGACATCTTCTAAGAGGATGGTAATCTCTCATGTCGGCAATAGGAAGGTATTAATGGCTAGATCCCATTTCTTGATGAGGGCCACTATCATCATTGTATCTTGTAGTAACCATTACTAATGTTACATGACTCTTAATCCAACCTCCTCCATATACGTCCAATCATCACTAGTCATCCCGCCATGATCCTCCACAAGATCCTCGACACCTAATCCCTCATCTGGATTTGGTCTCATGCCTATAAAAATCAAAGTTAACAAGTATCACCATTGCTCATTTCCAAATTGACCTCACTATTAACCTACACTCGCTTCTTTTAACCTATTCCAAACTAACCCACAACCATCTCAAACTTTAAAACAACCCTCGCCCACAAACATTCAAGCACCTACCCTAACCTATTATACCAACACCTAACGCTTCTATAACATCTACCCTATCCCACATAATTTTTAACACCCTGCCTTAACCTATAACACATTCTATAAACCTATAAAACCAACACCTTACTCTATCCAACAAATTTCTCCACACAACATTCCTACTTGACACTTTTCCTAAACCATCCCAACCCATCACTCAACACGTCACCTACCTTAAACTTACACTTGACACTTTCATTTACCCACACCACTTTCAAAAACATTTCAAACCATTGATTTACATCCTTTTTAAACAAACCCCACCTCAATAGACACTCAACTGTCGATGTTCACCAGAACCATGGATGGTTTAGTAAACCCTTTTTTTCTCGATGCTCAACCATCAATAATTTGCTAACCATTGACAGTCTTGTTAAACCTTTTTCTCTTGATGTTCAACCACTAATGGTCATTGTGTGTGACCATCGATGACAAAACCCTCAAACCCTACCTACCTCAAAATAACACCAAAGAAACCAAAACAACTCACCTCAAATTATCCTACAACCCACCCTCAACCTAAATCTTCTTTCAAAATCAAAATTCATTTGCTACATTTTCCAATCTCACCTAAAACCTAAACTAGGGCAAAACCTCCCAAACCCAATTACCCAAATAATCACAAATTACCCAAATTCAACTTCAACCATAACCAAATCCACTAACTATCAATTTTAAAACATCTCCTACCTCATTTCTTGATCATTGTCGAGGTCAGAGCCCATGTCCTACTTCTTAACCACATCCTCATCCACCCTGCATATTTGGTCCCAGATGATCATGAACACAAACAACCTCAACTAATCATGAATCAACACCTCAACCAACCAATTAGTCAACAACTCTCAATGAAATGCCAAATTAATAGGTTGCTAGAAAGCATAGAGGTCAAAATATAAAAAGTGAAAATGAAATTTCATTTTCACTTTTTATATTTTGGCTTTTAGGGTTTCCCCCTAACCATCGAGGATTAGGGTGACCGTCAACAATCGACCTTGGAAACTCTAATCATCGATGATCAGGTTATCACTTTTAATTTTTTTAGGCACTCAACTTAAGTGCTTACTTTTTGGAGATTACCTAATCTCCCCCAAACCATAATTTGAATGTTTAGAGATTACCCTTTTCCACCTAACCATTTAACCATGTCCACCTTGACATTGGTCATTTTTGACTTGAACGCTCACATATTTCATGATGAACCTTGCATTGGTATTTTTGACTGCACCAACCAACCTTGCCATGTTGACCATTTAAATTTTTCACCACCTCATGCATGACCAAACCATTTATGTTTTTTAAGGGAGGACTTCCTACCTCAAATACCTATAAAAACACTGACCTTATATAGGAGACTTATAGAGTCACCTGATTAGCTATGACCAACGTTGTGGACTAGTTACCCTATCACTTATCCTTATAGAACTGACCTTATTTTTACCAACATTAGAAATCTTAGTCTTTACATGATCTTGACTATCACACTTAGTCGAATTTTGTGCAAATGTTTGCATCTCAAATGCCCAACCACACTTTTTGTCATAAAACCTTGTGACTCACCATATACCACTCATCAAACCCTAACTCAATTTTAGTTTCACCTTATCGACTTTTAGTTTGAGGGGGAACACCTCCTCCCATACTCAGGGCAAACAAACCTTTCGACCAAACAATCATTTTTTATTTTGTAGCCTATTAATTCAAAGCCACATAGCAAAAAAGGGAAAAATATAGACACTAGAAATCCATACTAGATGTTGAAATGTCTTGGTACCCATCTTAACCCTATCAGACCCTGAGTCTAGTTAGTTACTTAGCTAACTAAAATCACTAACTTACTAACTTAAACATTAATTAAACCTTTTCAACGTAACTTGGCCCTTTTTCTTTGAACACTCAACCGTCAACAGTCAGCTTAACCATCGATGATTAACCTGAATGTTGACATCAAGTTCCTTCCTCATATTTACACAAACCAACTGTGTGTGAGTTAATGAGGCACCGTTTAATATGTTTTCCTTATGTGGTACTAATGAACTTCTAAGCATAATGATCAACACCCTCACTCTCTAGGGAACCTTCCATCCTCCATCTCTCTTTATCTATAAAAGGAAGGGAGTAGGAGGTGAAATGGCTCCAAGTTCAAGCTATCAAATCTTCTTACACACAGGTGTTCAAGCTCTCTAACATCCAATCTTCCTTCAGCAACTCAATAATAGCAAAAGAGACCCAAACCTCTACCGAATTTGCTTTTGAGGCTAAAGTATTGTTACTTTGGTGAAATTGCTCCAGCTTTCAACCATTAGCCATTTAGCAAGCTATAGGTATATTATACTTGTTCTTTGTTTATTGGATTTCTAACCCCCTTAACCTGACCAAACCTATCTTCCAACCTCCCGTTTCTAACTAGATCTATAACCAAAAACCTGCCTGACCATTTACCCAATATATAACTCTTTTATGAGTACCTTCAAAAATTCACAAGCAACCGTCGATGGTCACCTCTAACTATTGACAATCACCCAATCACTGACAGTCAGCTTAACCACCGATTGTTCACCCAACCACTGATGGTCACTGTGGCAAAAAAAAACAATAAGTTATTTTCAACCCTTTAACCCCAACCAAACCTAACTTTCTATGTTCATACTTGTTCACAAACCCTTTTTTGATTCTCTGAACCTGACTTCACCCACTTTAGCACATGTATTAACCCACTTTTGTTATATTTAGCCATTTTATTTAATAAGCATTCTACTTTCTTTTGTATTGCATTTCATTTACTTTATGCAAGAACCTTATTTTTATCATTTTAAACCTAATTGTTATTAAGAGTGGATTGATAGCCTCCTAACAAGCTTATGCTTCTTAGATTTAGCTCACGCTAGGCAGTCCACCCAACTATTTTGCTAATAACCCCTTTGTTAGTGATTTTTTATTTGTAGGTTATTCCTTCCAAGTTAAAAAGGAGTTCTTGACATTCGTCTAAATTATGTGTGCACCACCAACCAGGTATTTATACCACACCCTTATTACTAGTTTCTTATATTCTTCTAAAATTAAGAAACGAGTAGAAATTAAGAAAAACACCATGCATGAAAAAATCTAGAAAAATACCAAGAGACCAAGGCAACTTATCAAAAGCACTCTATCAAGTATTCAATTGAACAAAGTTTTCGTATGTCCGTACTAGTCATATGTACAACACATCTACAATTTTGAAGTATCAAAGGAGCAGCCCAAAAGCCCAATTTGCCAAGTTGCAAGTTGGATCATTATTGTGCTTGTTTTGCACAACATTACATAATTCACACACAAACCAACACATAGGGGAGAACTATATGACTATGAGGCTCTTTTTTGGAGTATTGGTTATGTAGGCAGTGTCCTCTGATAGTGGGGTCTTTGGGGTTAATTAGACATCATGTGCCACTAACCCATTTTCCCCTAAGGTCACTATGAGGATGGAGAACTAAGGTTTTACCATTTCACAATGAATGACAATCCATGAAAGATGATTTAATTTTGGAAATGAATGTTTTTTGGCATGCAGATGAGTTTGACAGAGGTGGAATTTTTTTAAAATTTAGAGTAGTCTGAGTATGGCCATAGGTATCTATAAAGATATGAACAATGATCTAATGATTATGAGATATTATGATTAAGATAATAAGCATATTAGGAATATAATAAGGAATTATTGTAGGTGAGGAATGGAAAATAGGGAAGGTTAGATCCATATAAAGTGAGTGGATAGGAAACAAGGGTGTACAAGAGCCATATGTGTACACACAAGTCATATAAGTTAAGGATAGGTCAAAACTAAAATTTTCAAGTGTATAAAACCATATTCTAGTGTCTGCAATGGTTTGGAGTAAATTATTAGAGAATATACTTTAAAAATCACTATTAGGTAATTGGTGAGTCATCTTTGTAAATATGGTTTTTAGTCTAAGCACATACTAACATTCTCATTGAGTCGTTGTTAAGTTTGTAAATATGTGAAAATGTGATGTTCATGGTATTGTTGATTTAAAAGTGAGATAAAAAATTATCAGCCAAAGAATTAAACAAGTGTACAAATAAATATTGTAAAGTGTAAAATAAATCAAGAGCATAGTCCTTAAAGCTCCTACAAAAGAGTTTTGTCAAAAAATTATCATTATGTCCAAAGGCAAGACATGAAACATATAAAGACTTGATATGATGAGAAGATCACCTTTACCATTGATAAATTTAAACTTAGGAGCTATAAAATTGATAGGAGAAAGGTAGTAGAGGATCTCATATGTCAAAGGATTGAGTAATATATCATGTGAATTGACTTTATGACTTGTATTTTGAGACCCATGAGAAAAAATTGATTTATTATTGCATAGCTTACATAGTTTGTTGAAGGATTATAACTTCATGTGTTAGAACCAAAGAAGTGGAGGTATCGACACTCACATTAAATCATTAAGTGTTTTACAATGTTTAATCTTGGCATCCTTATTTTACTTGGCCTATTCTCCATTCTGTTAACTTGAAATATCTATTAAATCCTTCACCATTATACTCATTGTCTTGTAAATATTGAAAACATTATTTAGACATCCCTATTCTACTTACAAATTCCTATCAGACAAGTTCCAACAATTTATGTCCTTCTAGGATAAGACCACACTAAGTTGGATAGGGCCACAACCCAACCTTATCCACTAGTGCAACCTCATCTCCAACATTTCAATGGTTACTTTTTGAATTTGAGATGATTTATGTCATACTTCTCACACTTTTATCAAATATAGGTAACATAAATGTTTCAAATTTTCCTCTATATAAGTACATAAAAGTCATTCAATACATATCTAACAATCACTTGACAATTCTAATACACATTGATCAAAATGGCACTAATATTTCCAATTCTAGTTTTGATTTATTCTAACAGACATAAGCTAAGTCTAAAGCCATTGTATTTTAGGTCAAGGGCATTCATAGGTAAGCATTCATGTCAAATTACTAGTTTTATTCATATAACAAAAATTTCAAAATTCACACACTCATCCTATAAGGGAGAACTACATTGGCCTGAGGCCATTTTAGGCTATGTAGGAAACACTCAAATTATGTGGGGTTTTCTAAGGATAACTTATATATTCCTCTTTTTTGTTTCTCTATTTTTTGATTTGATCTCTATTTGGTTTATGTTCAAGAACTAGGGTTTATTGTTAAAGTTATTTCAGTGCATAAAGTTGGCATTCATAGATAGACATCAAACCTTTTTAGATAGGTACAAATTCTTGTGTAGGAAAGTCACCTACACAGTTAACACAAACATGATTGTAGTCAATAGACATTGACGTAGTCACCCATGTCCACCCTAGTGTGACCTTATCCCAATACATTATATAATATTACCTTCAAGTGTGGTACAATTCACATATACTTCTAACTAGTATTACATCTACGATCTACCTACACAATTAGCATAAGTTAAATTCAAACTAAGTTTGCAAATTATATCAAAAGTTACTATTTGTTTCTCATTTTAGTTTTGTGTATTTTACATTTAGGTTTTATTTATTCTATAATCTAAATCAATATTTCAATTGTTTAGTGTTTATTACATTTCATTGTTAAATCAAAATAACACATTAAACATTCTGGTGAGCCCATATTTTTTTAGAATAATGCTTGTTGTTTGGTTGATTTTTGTCTTAGGATTTTATAACTTCTTTTTGTAAATTCATGAAACTAAAAGAATTAACCTTTGATATTGGATATAGATTTGACACCATAAATCAATCTTATTCAACCTTAGATTTAATCTGACATTGAATAAATTATCTTATCACATTGGATAACATATAACACTTTAGCATTTGTTTTGACTTTGGGTTAAAATTGGTTGATCTCTATATTAAAAAAAATGACTTTTCTCTTCTCTTTATTTTCTATTGTTTTCTATTTTTTGTAGCAATTATGTTCTGGTAGTTGTAAAACTACATAGAGAGCTATCATTTTTGGCTAAGCAGTGACTTATTTTATTAACAACATGAACAAAATGATACACTCCAAAAATTCAAGCTCTAGACATTGTTATACATAGATTTTAGTTTCCTCATACCTCATGATATATTAGAAATGATTAGGGTCCATTGCATGCACCATAACACTCCTCAACTCCCTTGGTTATATAGATAAATATTTAAAAGATACTTCTAGATTTTTCAAAACATTTGATGTTCATAAACAAGATACTTTTGGGCATATAGCATTGCCTTAAAAGTGGGAGCTCTCATAATTCTCACTCCATTATTAGTTATACCAAACACAGGGGGTTTTGATATGTTATGATGGCACCCTTGGATACAAAATATTAGAGCAATACCCTCTACAATGCATAAATGTCTTAAATATATTCATGGTAATCAAGTGGTCAAAATTACAGGAATCCAATATGAATATACTTTGGAACTAATGATATTCACTCTTCCTTTCAAATAATTTATTGATACATACATTGAGCAACATGGTAATGAAATAGTCTACATAACTATTCAATGGCATATTATATAATCATTCATCTATTTATGAGCATGATCCAATTACACCTGAGCATATTATAATCCATTTCTCCATCTATTTATAAGCATGATAAAGTTACACATGAGCATAAGCAATTAGTTCCAAAAAACATGTTACGTCTTAATAAGTAGAAAGTGTCACATTAGAAAAGGTCTTTATCTCTTATAGCACTACATATTATTTAGAGTACTTTACCATAGGGACATGTATTCACATCTTCTCCTATTAGACATAAGGATATAGGTTCACATGGGTATATGAGTAGTAATTTATATGGTTATATTGCAACATATGATTTCTGTTTAGATTCGGAAGCATATATAGTTAACACTTCCTCTTCATAGGAAGTCACTCCATACCATATAACTGGGTATACATATATGCATCCTCTTGATGAGATCCTTGGTTGGACACAACCTCCTAATTCCTCCTGACCCACTTGTTGGGCCAGTTCTCTTAATTAATTATTTATATATTTTTCTCTATGCATAATTTCTTTGCTTTTAATTCATTGTTATTTATTTTATCCATTATTTGAGATTTATTCTAGCCCTTAGATTTATTTTCAATTTGAGCACTTTACCTCTCAATTTCTAAAACCAATTCGAATAGTTCAAAACAACTATCTTACAATGCTTTCAATGCACATTCTTTATGACAGTTCACTTACTTACTATGGAATACATATCATGCTATGACTTCTTTTGCACTTGCATGATCACATCTATCATCTCTATGTGATAACGTAGTGGTAAAAAATGTAGTATGACAAAAAGTCACGAGGACAAAATATAGTAAGGAAAGACGTAACAATATTGGTAATGTTGTAAAGAGCATAATTGAGATATTTTAGTGATGATCACATTGTTTATTTGTTGTTTAGTTCATTTTGGTTATAGTAGTTAACATTTCATGGTGGAAAAGTAATGCACCAAATTTACAAGTAGAATAATAGAGGAAAATGTGATTTCATGATGTTGAAAGTTATGTCATCTTCTATGTGAATGCATCCTTTATTATATTTTATTCTTGCAATGTTTTGTCCTTGCTACATTTTTTTCTTACTATGTTTTATCCTCTCTAGATTTTTCACGCTACATTTTTTAACGTCCACATTTTTGTCCACTACTTTTTCGATGGATGTCCATCTATCTACTCCTGCATTCTCCACAAGCACACATAGTATCTTTTACAATGGGAGCATGTACAATCTTATCTATATCAATCATTTTTATTACATTGTTATGGCTCTTTTACACATACATTGGGGGCATATTATTTTCTTTCCCCGTGATACAATATGATTTAGCACTTTATTGCTGATTATTTGAATCCTTCCCATTTATTATATTTTTTAAGCCTCGATTCTTGGTACTTTTTAAAGTTCAAATATTTGAAAAAAATCATATATGTCAACAACTCAAAAAAATAACAATATATTCAAAAATTTTAAAAGCATGACCTCCAAGCATCTTTTTATGTTATTTATTTAATATTAAGTAGATATCATATTTAAATTTTCATAGACGCATTGTTTTTCATGATGTATGTAAGTGTAACAAGACATACTATTACATGGTTCTTTGATGTTGGGCTTCCCTTTTTACCCAACAACCTTGCTAAGTTAGGGGTATTTCTTCGTTCTCTACGAAAACTTCAACATGTTGTATCTATCCACAACCTCTCTACCATGTTAGCTATATATAATACAAATGTTTTGCTAATCACTCATAATTTAAATTATGTTACATGGATATGTTATTTACTAACAATGGCATTGATATATATGGTTGATGTAGACTAGTCTCATTTGTTGTATGCTCATTTTCAAGATTATTACTTTAATACATGATAAGTTAGGATTTTATTGCTTATTGTATGTGGACCTTGGCATTGTGTGTGCAACATATACATGTTATTGCTTTTATGGTATCATCATGCCACTTGAGTGTGGCCCCTGGCTTGCTTTGTTTTTTCAACATTCACATGTCCCTTGTATGTGGCCTTTAGACCCTATGTGTGGCATTATATGAAAATTGTGTGGCATTACTTGTATGTTCATTACTTGTTCCTATGGTGCCATGATTAGTAAAATGCATTGATTTTAATTATACTCTTCTGCCATGATACATTTCATCCACATGTTGCCTTTGCACTTCAATTCTATATTTATCTAACACATGTTTCATATACAATTCAATGTTATATTCAATATTACAATGCAATACATATTTCACAAGTTTTCTTTTGAGACAAGTGATTTTCAAGCTACGTCCCTCATCTCAAAATAAGGGCATTAAAATGGGCTTTCCTTGAGAATTCAAGTTCTTATGAGCAACAAAATTTAGATTTAGGACAATATACAGTTTTCAAAATTATAATATAGTTCAAAGGTTTCAAGTTATGGGGGAATATAGTATGCATGTGCACTCATTCTTACAATTATTTGAGTAAAAATTCAACAAACTTGATGCATATGCATGGGTATGTGTAACAAATTTACAAGTTATAAGTTTAAAACAAGTTACAAGTTTAATTGGCATTAGATATCAATTTGGTATTGATACATAAGGCATGATATTCATTCACGTTCATGTTTATATGTTGGAAATTCAAATTTTCACTTTTTTTTAAAGGTTTCAAAGGTACAAAAGTTTCAAATAAATCTAGATCCATTCATAACAGTGTGTTTCATTTCATTTTTCAAGTAGGCCATGTTAGAGGCTAGTGATACTTGACATCTATGGTTGTATTTTAGTGAGCCACATTTATTGGTTCCATTCTTTCTCCTACCATGTTTGAGTCTAGTGACACTCAACATCTATTATTGCATTGTAGCGAGCCACACTTGGTGGTTCCACCCCTTTGATTATTTTATAAAGTACTCTACACATTTAGATGAGTGTTAGAGCATACAATCTTTCCAACTCAAGGGCTTTCACTAGTTTTCAAACTGAAACTTAATCACTCTCAATTCGCTATAGGTTCAACATTTATCTAAATGCCTCAACAAAGGAGAACATAATTCTCCATTTTTAAATTACAAGGCAATTAGATTGTATAATCTTTCAAATTTATTCTTTCCTTACTCTATTTTCATATTTAAAATTTCGAGTTTTAGATTCTAGATTTTCAAATATGGATAATAACTACTTTTAGTGGCATTGTTGCAAATTTTGCATTAAGGCACCTTGCACAATCAAGCTTCACATCAAAAGATAAACTGTGTAGACACACTTATGTTCAAATCTATTTTAATCTAATAACTTCACTTCATTGCATCACTAGAATAAATGAAGGGCAATTGTAGACACTCAAATTTAATCATTAAGTGCTTGACAATGTTTAATCTTGACATCCTTCCTTGTTTGGCCTATTCACCATTCTGTTAACCTAAAAGATCTATGAGAGCCTTCACTATTCTAATCATTGTATTGTAAATACTGAATACATCATTTAGATATCACAATTCTTCTTACAAATCCCTATCAGCGAAGCTCCAATAGTCTTTGTCCTTTTGTGACAAATCCACACTAGGTTGGACAAGGCCATAACCGACCTTATCCACTAGTGTGGCCTCATCTCTTGTGCTTCAATGGTCACTTTTAAAATTTCATACACTCCATGTTAGCCATCCTACACTTCTATAAATTTTGGTTAATGAAAATATTTCAATTTTGCCTTTATATAAGCACATCAAAGTAATTCAATACACATCTAACAATTACTTGGCAATTTTATTGCACATTAAGGAAAAGGGTACTAATCTTTCTAATTATAGTTATAATTTATTATAACACTCATAGGCCAAGTATAAAGCCATTTTATTTTAGTTCAAGGGAAATAATTATAGAATTCAATTCAATTTAATAGTTCATATAGTGAAAATATCAAGATTCACACACTCGTTCTAGGAGGGAGAACTACATTGACCTAAGGCCATTTTAGAATATGTAGGCAAAAGTTAGATTATGTGGGGTTTTCTAGGGATAGCTTGGATATTTCCCTTAACCAATTCTTCCTTTTTTGCATTTGATATTTATTTAGTTTATGTTTAGGAATTGGGTTTGTTATTTCAAGTATTTCAATGCATCAAATCAACATCCACAAACATACAACATACCCTCTCAGGCAGGTGCCTGTGTAGGAAGTCACCTACTTATTCAATACAAATGTGATTGTAGTCAACAAACAAGGCGGTAGTGTGCCCCTGTGCACCCTAGTATGACATTGTCCCATTACTTTAGAGAATTCTATTTTTTGGTGTGACACGGTTCACAGATACTTCCATATAGTCTCATTAGTGATATGCCTAGATAATCAACATAAGTTAGATTCAGGCTAGGTTTGCACATTCTATTGGAAGTTACTAATTATAGATCATTTCATTTTTATATATTTTATATTTAGGTTATATACCTTTTATAATCTAAATTAATGTTTCAATCATGTATCGTTTACTACACTTCATTGTTAAATCAAAATAATACATTAAACAAGAGGCGGAAGTAGGGATGAAAACACTAGGCACTTTAGAAACACTATAGATAAAAGATGATGGTCGAGGAACCTATTGAGATAGCTGAGGAACTTGACGAACAACAAAAGGAGAGTTAAAAATAGTTTTCAAAGGCAAACACATAGTAATATTAATAGATGAAACAATAAGAACACATTTTAAGCAATTTGAGACAACCAAATTTTCTGACATGGGAGGGGAACATCTATAAGGTTGAACATCATTATAAGCATTCAAAAATCAATTGTTCACCCTAAAAGGTATATCATCAACTATGTGCTCTTGAACTAAGTCTTTCTTTAGCATATCTCTCAACATATATAACATTGGACCAATTTCACTAGGATTTTTAAAAACATGTGTTCAAAATAAAGTAAGTATTTCCACCTTATTTTTCTCTATATCAAAATTATTAATATTTTGAGATATGCTAACAACATTTTCATTATCATTTAGAGCCTTGAATTCCAAATTAGTTGCATTCCTATCATATTATTTTCCATACGTGTATCAATAGAGGAAGCATTAACCTTATTAACAATTACCACTTTTCATTTTTAGATGAATGTAAATACTGGTCAAAAGAAGCTCAACAAAAACAACTGGTTTGTAATTCAATATATCACTTCTCCTAATAGGGGACTTAGATCTAATCTCCTTAAGTGACCATGATATATATATATATAAATAAATATATAATGTATATGTGTTTATATATGTATACATATATACATATATATACACATATATACATATATACATATATGTGTATATATGTATATATATATATATATATAAATATATATACATACATATATATGTATATATGTATATCTATGTATGTACCTACATATATATACATATATATGTATATGTGTGTGTGTATATATACATACATATATACATACATACAACATACATATACACATAAATACATATACATATATACATATACATATACATATACATATACATATACATATATATACACATATCTACATATATATACATATACACATATCTACATATATATACATATATATATATATGTAGATATGTGTATACGTATATATATGTATATGCGTATATACATATATATGTATGTACATATACATATACATATATATGTCTATATATACATATATATGTGTATGTATATATGTATACATGCACACATATATACATACATATAGACATGTGTATATATATATATATATATATATATATATATATATATATATATATATATATATATATATACATATGTATACATATGTATATATTTTAGAACTAGAAATTGACAGTTAATTTATGGTAAAACTTGAGAGTTTCTTTGTACACTTATTTAAGGAGTGACATAGGATATATATATCTTTCCACCTTAGCTTATAGTATACTAAGATTTTCCAAATATTCATATTTTATAATTGTGTACATGGATGATATTTTAGTTTTTTCAAAAACTCCTAAAGATCATCTAGAACATCTAGCACAATTTCATCAGATAATTTTTGACAATGGCTTAGTCTTGTCAAAAGCAAAAATGACATGACTAAGCCATTGTAAAAAATAGTAAAACTATAACATCTAGACTATTAGGATAATCAAGTATCTAAATTTATAATAGCAGGAGAATATATGTATTTGAGTTTAATCATAATCTAAACTATAAGGATATATATCACAATATTAAAGTTAGTTATATATGAAGAATATTGTGATATTATGATACTGTGACAAATATGTTGTGAACCTATCGAAGCAGTTATTTGTTGAACTAACCTATGTAGTTCGTGTCAGGCTCTGGTTATACACAAATATATCATCTTTGGATTTGACTATAAATAACTTGGTATGAGGCTATTGGAGAACTATAACTAACTTTAATATGTATGTGAAATATTCTCATATATATGTATATATGTATATATACATACATATTTATGTATACATATATATACATATATACATATATATGTACATGTGTGTATGTATATATATGTATGTATATATATAGATATATATATACATATATATGTATGTATACATACATATATATATGTATACATGTATATGTATATATATGTAGATATGTGTATGTGTATATGTATATATGTGTATATACATATATATACATATATATGTATTTATATACATATATATGTATTTATATACATATATACATATATACGTATGTATATACATATATAAATACATATATACATATACACATAAATACATATACATATATACACATATCTACATATATATGTATATATATGTATATACACACATATACATATACACATACACATATCTACATATATATACATATACATGTATACATATATATATGTATATGTATATGTATATATGTATATACATACATATATATGCATATATACATATATGTATATATGTGTGTATGTATATATGTATACATACACACATATATACATACATATATACATGTATACATATGTATATATGTATAAATATGTATGTGTGTGTGTATATATACATATATACATATGTATATACATACATATACATATACACATATTTATATATACATATATATACATACATATGTATATATATGTGTATACACATATATACATATATATGTATATGTATATGTGCATACGCACGTATGTATGTATATATGCATACATATATATGTATGTACATATATATGTATATACATATATATGTATGTATATACATATATATGTGTGTATGTATATATGTATACATACACACACACATATATATACATGTATACATATATACATATGTATATATATATATACACACACATATATATGTATGTATATACATATATATGTATGTATATACATATATATGTATGTATATATATATACATATATATACATATGTATATGTATATGTATATGTATATGTATATATATATATATATATATATATATATATATATACACATATACATATACATATACATATATACATATGTATACATATATACATATGTATATATGTATACATATGTATACATATATACATATGTATACATATATACATATGTATACATATATACATATGTGTGTATATATATATATATATATATATATATATATATATATGATATAACTATTATCTCTATATATATTCTATATTGTTTATATATACATCTCTTTATAACTTAATAGTTATATGTATTTGAGATAATAGATATATCTTGCTAAAGATATATCTGCTCCTGTGTCAAGCAAAACATCTAAGCTGTAGGGCTTAAATCCATTCCATTTTATACTAATTTCACAAACATGATTATTTGTGAGGTGTGTAGAGATTTAATGTATGTGACTATTCTGTAACTGACTACTGGTTTCACCCCCCTCAAAATATTGTTCAATAAGATCAGAGGCTTGAATGAGCTCTTGAGCAAATTGGTGCTCATCTTCATCAACAAAGGCTTCTTCTTTGAGAAGCATTTCAAATTCTCTTTGGGCCTTTACTAAAAAGGCTTGAAGTTGTTGAATTCTTTGCCTATGCCAAAAGGATCTAGCATAGGTGTCAGGTTGATATGCTGCTTCAACTTTTGCTGAGAATGGAATAGGTAGATTGAAAGGAGGATTAGGAGATTTCTTGGAGAGAAACTCCTTTTGTCATTTTTCATTAGCCAACTTCATTTGATAATCTCTTTCTAATACATAAATTTGTTGTTGAAGTGACATTCGTGTAGAGAACATATACACAGGGTTTGATCCAATTTTTCTTTTAGATATGATAAGTGCTGGGATAATGAAAGAGCATCTGGAAAAGGAATTGATTATCCAATATTTATATGTATATATATAAA